>CAUYUJ010022619.1:85000-121042 GCA_963575745.1 Prorocentrum cordatum | reverse complement strand
AAAAAAAACGCTTCACGGATTGGAGGCGGTTCCTTTTCAACAAGTACTTCTCGCCTTAGCGCCGCGTACACCCGCTTGTTAACAGTTACAACAGTTCCACGGATTCCAATGGTCAACGTACCATAAATGGTGCTTTGGAATGATTCAGGACTGTCAGGGCGCAACAGTTACGTTGATCCGAGGTGCTCAAGTCCCAGGAACGGCGTTCTAGAACGAGTCAGGATCGTCAAGACGCAACAGACAAGGTGATTCGTAGCGTTGGAGTCCCAGAAAGGGTGTTTAGCACTCTTCAGGATCTTCAAACGGTTGCCTCCCAACGGGGCGCTTCCCTCAGTGGAAATGAATCCTTCTAGGGGCCTCTGAATAGGGAGCTTGGAGGGAGGGTTATTCCAACCTCGTTGATGAGTCTTGGTTTGCACTGGTCCTCCTCCTCATCATCATCCTCCTCCTCCTCATCATCCTCCTCCTACTACCTCCTCCTTCCCCTTCTCCTCCTCCTCAACTCACGGCCACGTTTTCCGCCCCAGCCCCGCCTGGCTATACCCACGGACTGCTCGTGCTCTTCCTCATGCTACTCGTCCTCGTCTTCGTCCTCATCGTCTTCTTCATCCTTCCCCTGGCATGGAGCGCCAAGTGGTCAGAAGCCATGCCCAGACTGCGCCTAGCATTGCAGTCAAGAACACCAGGCTGCAGACCTACCTCACACCTATCTAGAAGCCGATTATCGCAGCCGCTCGCCTGTCCTATGCTCTGAAAGCGTGTTGAGGGAAGTGTTCGTGATCGCTCAGCGCTACTGCACGTTTGAGCCTGTCCTCCAGAAATAGATTGCCCTGGGCTTTTCTGCGCAGTACGACCAAATATTCCTAAGATGCAGATGCCACCAACCAACCATCCGTCTAGCGTGCATTTCTCGCCAAATCAAATGACGATCGCAATAGTCCTGGGAACGGCCAACACGGTTTATGCATTTCCCGGACGTGCACGTCTCAGCACATTGGCAGCGTCTGGAAAGTCCGCCGCCCGCAGCCAGACGAACAGTCCAACACATAAGCTGCCGACGAACGCCACCGTCTTAGAGATCCAAGTGAGGCTCTTCACGAAATGAGTACACCAATGGTGCACTACGATTGCGTCGCTCCTGGAAAGACTCTCCCGTCCGCCCCCTGCGAAAATGTAGCCGTCGTAGAACTCGCGAGCTATCACAATCCGCACGCCAATCTTGCTCACTCAGACGACTGCCTGTTAGTGAGCATCGACGGACTTGCACATGAGCTCATCGATGGGAGGTGCTAAGAGGGTGCACGATGAGTACAAAGAAGCTGGGAAAAGTAGAGTTTGGAAATTCCGCGAAAGAGAAAATGACCACGGATGGAAACACTGGCAGTCGCCGAAACGAGCCCGAAACGGCGAGGATGAAGGGCACCACGACTGGAGAAAATGAGGGGGGGGCCAACTGGTCAGCGCTGGAGAGAGAGAGTGACGTTGCCTCTAGTATTCGACCCGTAGCTCGAATCTCCAGCGGCCGTTCGGGACCCCCCCTGGAGTGCCCTCGGCGAGGCGCGCAGCTGCTTGAGAGCACGCCGAGGCTCATAAGCCGCCGAAAGCCACCGAAAACGCCCAAAGACTTTGAGCCTCGAACCTGATCGGTATCCCCACCTGAGGCCCCCACCTCCAGCATCCCAGTAGGGGGCAACATGCGAACCCTACCCCTACCCCCCACGAATTCTGAGGGGGAGGGTGGGGTTCCCTTCGCTCGGGAGCTCCCGAACGAAGTGAACCCCGCCTTCCCCCTCAGAAATCGTGGGGGGTAGGGGTAGGGTTCGCATGTGGCCCCCTACCCAGGGCACCAAACTTCGCGCATCGCGCCCCGCGGTGCGGGACGCGCACTTCCTCTTCGCGTCCCCGCGCCGCCGCCCTGGAGAGGGGCGCCTCCCCAGCCCAAGCCGTGGCGCGCGAGGCGCGATGGCCGTTGCGAAGCTGCCCTGCAGGAACGTTTTGGAACGATGTGGCAAGCACAGCGTGCACGAAGGAGGAGGAAGGGGAGAAGCAGGAACCAAGCCTTGGACCTGCGTCCGCACCACGAAGCTGCAGGATGAGCGAGGGCCGAGGGGGGAGATGGGGGGGAGGCCGGGCGAGGAAAAAACAAGCACAAGCAGAAGCAAACAAACAAACACAAACACACACACACACACAGACACACACTTACACTTACACTTACACTTACACTTACACTTACACTTACACTTACACGTACACTTACACTTACACTTACACTTACACTTACACTTACACTTACACTTACACTTACACTTACACTTACACTTACACTTACACTTACACTTACACTTACACTTACACGCTGTCACAAACACACACACACACACACACACACACACACACACACACACACACACACACACACACACACACACACACACACTTTTGCGCGGTCGCGGCCTCGCGCGCGGCGACGAGGCGGAGCAAGTCGAGCAGTCGGAAGCGAGCGAGCGCGCGGGACCGAGCCCTCAGACGCGAGACCATGACGGATCAACCGCACATGTCCACTCGGGCCAGGTGGGGGGGAAAATTGAGACAGCGTCCGAAGACGGAGACGGCGGCACCCGACAAGCGTCACCCAGGGAGAGAGGAGGGCGACCGGGTTGACACCCGAAAGGCGGAAAGCCGGCCGCAGCGTAAGGCAGGGAGCGGGAGCGACGGAGGGAGGGAGCCCCAAGCAGGGACGCACGGTGGCGGAGCAGCGACGGCGCCCAACTGCGGACAGGAAGCGGGGCTCCTGGCTGGCGCTCGGAACGCAGGGGAGGACGACTCGGCCGCGAGGGGTCCCAGGAGGGGCCCTGCCTCTGCGAGGCGGCCGCCCCCGCGGCACCGGCTGACCCGGGATGGGAGATCCTGGCTGGAAGGCGGACCGTGTAGAGACACGCAAACACACACACACACACAAACAAGCAAAGACAAGACTGCGCGCGAGGAGAGGTGAGGTGGGATGTGGAACAGGGCGGGCAGGGAGGGCGGGAGCGGCGGCCGGAGGCCCCGGCGGGAAGGGGACCTCGATCGACCCTCGATCGATCGGCCGTCGATCGGCCCTCGATCGATCCCCGGCCGAGGGAAGCCCACAGCCCCAGGCCGCTTGGCATTGACACCCCCCGGCCCCGCCCGCGCGCGGCGGCGGAGCGTCGCGCGGCAGCCTCCGCCCGAAGCCTGGCCAGGAGGGCGTCGTCGGCACGGCTCAGCGGCCGAACGGCGGTACGGCGGGTTCGTGTCGTCACGGCGTCGGCGCCGGTCCCTACCACCGCGTGGATCGCTCAGCCTTGAGCAGTCGGCGCTCTGGGGAACGGCGCTTCGTTCAGCATTGGAGCGTTCCTGGGCCACTGTCGGCGTGAAGCCTGGAACGCCCGCGGCGGGGTCGCCGCCGCGCCGCCACGACGCGAGCATGCCGTACTCCGCGGCGCGCCCAGGGGAGAGGCAGCCGCGGCGAGCCTCCTCGAAAGCCCCACAAGCCCCCCGTGGCTCCGGCAGGTTCGACGGCGAGCGCCACTCCGCGCACGGCCTCCGGAGGGGCAGGCAGCACGCTTCGCGGAGGGCCAGCGAGGTGATCCGGGCGCCTTCTGCGAAGCGTTCTGGGCCTTCTCCGAGGCCCCGCCGCCCTCCGAGAGAACCTGCCCCCAGCCACGTGCACCCCCGGGCGCGCCGCCGAGCCACGCAATCAACCGCTCCGCTGCCAGGACGCCAGTCCCAGGCCGGCTGGAGAGCTCATCTGGTGGCCACATGTGAACCCCTACCCCTACCCCCCACGATGTCTAAGGGGGGGGGCCATTTCGTTCGGGAAATCCCGAGCGGAGTGAACCCCCACCCCCTTAGAAAAAGGGGGGGGGGTAGGGTTCACATGTGGCCACTGACTTCTACCCCTACGGCGGCGTACGGTGGCAGTCTATCCAGCAGTCCCGGGAGGGGCGTCCGCGACGGCGGAAGCGTCTGCTTGAAACGTACCGCTCTTCGCCCGCTGGATGGTGAATGCCGGGGTGGTCGGCATTGTCGGCCATTGTGGAGTTGTCGGCATCGTCGGCGAGGTTGGCTCCGAGAACGACGGAAACGCCGAGGTGGTCGGCTCGGAGAACGCGGGGAACGCCGAGGTGGTCGGCTCGGAGAACGTCGGCCACGGCGGGGTGGTGGGCATCGACGGCGTCGTGATGGGCTGCGTGGTCGGCAGCGTGAACGAAGGCCACGCCGGGGTGGTCGGCATCGAGAACCCTCCCGAGCCGCTCCCGGAGCCGCTCCCGGAGCCCGATCCCGAACTGCCATCGTAGTCGTTGGCATAGCCGTCGGACTGGTGCCCAGGACTGCCCCACGACCCAGCAACCCAGGGCACCAACGAGGCAGTGATGCAGATCGACAGCCAGACGTCCACCCTTGTGAGGAAGGAGGAAGAGATGATGATGATGATGATGATGATGATGATGATGATGATGATGATGATGATGATGATGATGATGATGATGATGATGATGATGATGATGATGATGATGATGATGATGGTGGTGGTGGTGGTGGTGGTGGTGATGATGCTGCTGCTGCTGCTGATGATGAGGAGGAGGAGGAGGACGAGGAGGACGAGGAGGAGGAGGAGGAGGACGACGACGATGACGACGACAACGACGACAACGACGGGGGAGGGACGAAGAGGAGGGAGAGGAGAGGAAGATGGTAGGAGGGAGGGAGGAGGCGCCGCTCCTCAAGAGCCCCCGCGCCATGAGCCCGAGTTCTCCGCAGCCGCGCGCCGCTCTGGATAAGGAGGGGGCGCAGCTAGAGCCGGCGATGGCGCTCGCGGTGCCTCCAGCGGTGGGAAGGAAGGCAAGCAGGGACTTCTGGGGAGGGAACTTGGGACGGGAGGGCGTACTGCAACATCGCTGATGCATCCTGGGTCAACTCTGGCCCCTCATCCTCCTCCTGCTTCTCCTCCTCCTTCTCCTGTGCACTGGTCGGGCTTCACCAGGAGCCCCTCCAGGACAACATGCCGTGGTGGCGCACGGCTTGCTGCCTTCTGGAGCAGGTGCAGCCGAGGACGTGACGGGCCATCGCATTTAGGATGTGTCTTTTGTCGCACGCAACCGACTGGCCCACTATGCATCAAGATTCCGCCAGCGCCTGGCTGGCTGGACTAAGGTACAGCATGCCGCGAGGGGCAGCGCGAGGACGACCGCCGGGCAAGCGCGAGACCGACTACCGCAGCAGTGCAAGAAGCGTGCCTTGCAGGGCGCTGGAAAATCAGCGATGGCACTGCTGCTGTGAATTCGTCATGATTATCATTATCCACTGTACGGCAACAGCCAACGAATTACCACACTATAAAATTAGCACACAGCCGCGAGACTCGATCACTGATCTCAGAAGCAGGCTGCAACCGGGCTGCCTGCAATCTTCAGAGGCCTACATTTCCCGTCGGCGCACTCGGCCCCGATGCACGAGCAGGTTGGCCGACACGGGATTCAAGGATCCGCCACCGCCGCCGCGCTTACAGCGCGACGACGTGTGGCGCCATCGTGGGACAGATTCCCGACGGCCAAGGATGGACCCCAGAGGCCCGAAGCCCCCTAGACGGCCGACGGCCCAACGACAACTTCAAGACGAGCCCAAGGCCCCCAGGCCCCAAGACCCCCCAAGAGGGCCCTGGAACACCCCAAAACGGCACCCAAGACGCCCGCGAAGTGGCCCCCACAACAGGCACCGCGGCGGCCATCTAAAGCCATGGCTGCGCCACGTTTATGGCATTGCAGCGCAGTTTCCCCAAGCGAGGTGGCAGACATCCGCGGCAGCGCAGCTGGATACCTAAGGGGTGGCGGTCGTGAGGAGGACTCGGGTGTTGCTGGATGTGGTCCTGGCCCAAAGTGTCTCTCGCGCCATTCTGGAGTCCCTGGGGCCTTCTGGGCCTCGTGGGGGGGTGCTCTGGAGGCCAGCTGGACCTCCCGGGAATCCTGGGGACGCCTTGGGCCATGGACACCTTCGGCAACCCCCGAAAGGATGGGGGAGACAGGCGCTGAACAGACATGATATCAACATAAACTTTCGGAGCTCCGCGCGGATTTCCTGGGTGGGCGCTGGACCCCCTCCCTAGCGCGCGGAGCGCGCCACTACTCCTGGGGGCCAGCACCGATCCAGAAAACCCGCGCGGAGCTCAGAACGTTTGTGTGTTGTGTATGCCATGTTTTGCTCCTCGAAGACAGGCGATGCAAGCCGAAACCCGGCCCAACAACTCAGTCTCAAACTCGAGCTGCCGGTGCCTCCTGCGCTCGGGTGGGCGGATCAGCTGCCAGGGCGTGCGGGGGTGGAGGCCCCCGCCCTGCCCCCCCACCGAGCCGGCCAGATCGCGGGGCGGCCCGCAAACGAGCAGATCGCCGCAGCGAGCCACGCCATCAGCCGCCGTGAGGTCCGCAGGGGCACCGGGCGCTGGGGCGCCGCCTGGGAGCGAGGCCCACCTTTCAGCGGGCGCGCCTGGTGGAGGAGCAGAAACCTCAGGCGGTCCTTCCCGTCGTCCGCCACCTTCAGGCATGTGCCCGCCGCCTCGGATGCGTCCTGCCCCGGCGGCTCTGCCGTGGCTGAGCGGGCCTCTGCGAGGGCAGCCTTCGGCGGGGCCGTGGTGGCCGAGGAGACCGAGCGGCTGTCGTCCTCGAGGGCCCGCTGCGCCAGCTGTGGCTGCCCGTGGCCCTCGGCGATGTCCGAGGCCAGCAGGCACAGCTCGAAGAAGCGCGGGAACTCGGACGCGGCCAGCTCCCCAGAGCCCCGGCCGCAGGCGGCCAGGGCCGCGCGCAGCCTGCCCTCCGGGAACGGGCGCAGGCACAGGCGGCCGCACAGGCGCGCGCTGAGGGCCTCGAGCGCGGGCCACTGCAGCACCTCGCCGCGCACGCCAGTGGCGGCGGCCAGCTCCGCGCCGCACACCGCGGCAAGCAGCCGCGGGCTGCGCAGCAGCGCGGCGCAGGGCCGTGCGGCGCTGGCGGGCGCGGGGGCGGCAGCCTCAGCGGCGGAGGCCGGGCACGGGGGCGGCGGCAGCGGTGCCGGCGGAGTCGCCGAAGGCACCGGCCAGGACGCCTCCCTGGGCACGCCGAGGGTGCCTGCGAGGCCGCCCTCCTGGGCTGCCGACGGCCGCGTCGCCGCGGCCAGCGGCCGGGCCGCCGGCGCCAGCAGCGCCGCGGAGCCCCGCGGCGGGACCACCTGCAGCAGGGGCGGGGGCAGCACCCCAGGCATGTGACGCCTTCCCCGGGACTGGCTCTTCATCCCGAGTCGACTCGGGCCCCGGGGTCGTCAGCAATCGATCGACTTCTGACGGTCCCGGAGCCCAGTGAAGGCCCCCTGTGGCCGAAAACGGAACATCGTAAAATATCACCACCGGAGCCCGGACCCCCAGATCGAGCGGGATCAACCTTTGAAGGCCCCTGGGGCCCGAAAGCGAGCGAAAACGCCCGGCTCGAAAAAATTGAGACGCCAGGGTCGCAAGTCGGCGGCACGCCCGGGGGGGGGGGGAAGTGAGAGAGCGTAGGCCTTCTCAAAGGCAGCCGGGATTCTCAGAAGCCCAACGGCCGTCCGAGAAGCAGTCTCTGCCTTCGGAGACGGCCCAAAAAACTCTCAAAGGTTGGAGGCCTTCCGAGCCTTCTGAGAAGGCCCGCCCCCTCTGCTTTCCCCAGAGTTTCCCCGCCGACTCGAGGCTATGGGCGGGGGCAGGAACTCGAAGGAGGAGGAGGAGGAGGAGGAGGAGGAGGAGGAGGAGGAGGGAGGGAGGGAGAGGGAGGGAGGGAGGGAGGGAGGGAGGGAGGGAGGGAGGGAGGGAGAAGGGAGAAGTATCGAGCGTCGGAGAGAGCGCGGGTCTCCTCTCCTACGGCGCCGAAGATGCCGGCACGGGTGGAAGACTGAGACGGTGCGGGTGCAGCTCAGAAAGATCACCGATGCCTGCATCAGGAAGTAAGACAAAACCAGTGAATCGTCATCAGCCTCATGTTGCATATCCTCAGCGCTTCTGAGCACTATCTGGTCCACCTCAACGTCCGCATGCGCAGCTCTGGGGGTCGCGGCACTCAGATTCCAGGGTGCATCGCCACCGGTATGCTCAAGAATAAGTGGATGTGGCTGGAATGCACTGGGCCTGTCACGCCAGAGTCGATATGATATCTCAGGCGGTCGTTCACGATCGGGGCGAGTCTTGGCAAGGCAGTACGAGCGGAGACCAGCAGCCACCACATCACGCACCGCATGCACCCCCGCCGAGCTCACGAAGCGCATCTGGTGATTAGCTGCACATGAAACACTGACGAACTTCAAACTGGCCTCGGTCATTCCTTTCAGCCCCAAACGTTCTCAAGGGTCTGTAGGGATGAGATCGCCCGTCTCTGTCGTATACGCCAAATCGAACACTGGACACTCCGCATCATGGGCTTGTTGGTCCCATCAGCTCTTGCACCCAAAGAGACACCGCAATTGTCCACGAGGATGCGCGATCCAGAAGCTTTTCAACCACCCTCCAGACATAGCGCAGAGAAACGAGAAAGCCCAGGAAATAGGAGTTGAGGCAAGATATGCACGAATTTGGCCCCCAGGAATCTCAGCAAAATCATCTTGGCGTTGAGGCCACTAGTGACGCAGTTTCGACTCGAACAGCAGGATCAACAATGCAGGGAGCAAGTGATGTGTGAGCTGTGCGTACGCCAGGCGCTGCGGACGCCAACGCCCGACAGCTGGTAAGACACGTGCGGCAGCCACGGCATCTTTCAACGAATCGCCCGCATGATAACGATTCAAAGGTCGACCAGTGGTAACCGCATCTTCCAGAAGCTCGGATACAAATTGTCATAGTGCGTTAACCATGAGCGGCCGTCACCCATGCCCGCCGCTGCGCGACGCATGAAGGCCAAGACACGCCCATGAACTGCCAGCGGAGGTGAGCGCTGGCGGACCTGCGGGCACGGTATCCTTTTTGGTCGCCAAGGGGGGGCGAGAGGGGCGAATCCCGCCCCGTGGTCCCGACAGTCCTGGCGCGTGCTCCACTTGCCAGGCGGACGAGGGGAGGAGGGGCCAGGGGGCGGCGGCAAAGACCCCCCAGCGCCTCGGCCAGACCTCTCCGGCCACCTCGGCTCCACGGCCGGCGGCTTTTGCGGCGCCGCCCAAGGAGGCCCTGGAGGTGGCTGGCTTGGAGAAGCAGCGCTGCTTCACGCTGCTCCGGGCCTACGTCGACGACGCGGTGACGCACTTGCAGCGGGCCCAGCTGGCCCCGCGCGGCATCTGGCTGCACTTCGACGACGAGGCGGTCGCGCAAGCCGAGCGCCTGGTGGGCGGCCTCACTGCGAACGGACGGGAGGTACTCCTCCTGCCCGCCAAGCCAGACCCCCGACGTCATGGGTTTTTTCATGACGTCGACCCAAGAGGTCTGGACCCCTTCCCCGTGACCGGCTTTTCGTCCTGGGTCGTTTTTTGACGGCCCCGAGACCCAGCGAAGGCCCCCAGAGGCCGAAAACGGTGAATTCCCTCCTGTCGTGATTTTTGTCATGACTCGAGGGGGTCTGGGAAGCAAGGGGGCGCCGGCTCGGAGCGAGCTGCGCACCGACGCGCCTTGGCTGGGCCTGTGGCGCGCCGTCCACGCCGCCACGCGGGCAGGGCCAGAGACACGCACCCCTGGCCCGGGCGGCAGAGGCAACACCTCATAGCTCACGGCAGCGGCGTCCGAGGCCGAGGCGAAGCTCTGCGCCGACCGCGCATGCAGTCGGCCCGTATCACAAGGATGCTCGATGAGGATGCCAGGGCCTTGGGCGCCCGTTTCGAAGCTTTTCGAGCGGGGCGCGGCCAACGAAAGCTGCTAAGGATGGACCGAGGAGGCAATGGTGCAAGGGTACCCTCATAGGGGAGGTTGCCCATCCTTGCTATGCGGGTTGACTGTGGGTGCCCTGGGACCCCCGGTGCGCGGTCAAGCGAAAAGCCTACAGCCGCCAGGTGGAGCGCCGGCGCCGCTGGCTCCTCGACCGCTGCTCCGAGCCAGAAGCAGGGCACATCCAGTCCCACGGCGGGAGGGGGCCCACGGCGCTCGAATCGCCCATGGCCGCAGCGCCTCCTCGGCGACGACGACTTCGCCGTGACCTTGCGCCAGCGGCTGCTCTACGAGGACCCGGCAGGCGACAGCGGCAGGCCCGGCTGCAACACCGCTCGTGGCGCCACAGTGACTTGCGGGGCCACGAGCCCCCTGGACCCCCAGCCAGGCCACCAAGGAGCAGTCAACAGCTGATCAATGCGTCGCCGGCCACGGCGGTTCCTGCCCGAAGCCTGCACTGGAGACACGTTCCAGAGACGCTCCTGTGGGGAAGCGCCGAGCAGGGAGGCGTTGAAACTGATCCAGGCCGGCCTCGGTGTGGCCCCGTGCAACGGGTACCGCAGTTTTCCCTGCTGTGAGGGACAGGAGGTCTGGATCCGCCTCGAAGGCAAAAGGGCCCGGTCGGGAAGGGAGGCAGGGCAGGAGGGTGAGCGTTTTTCTCGTCACCCTGCCTGGTCCGCCTGGTCTCGCTCGTCCGCTCGGGGGCGGAAGGAGGGAGGGGGAGGGAAGGGCGGGGGAGGAAGAAGGGGAGGAGATGCCAGATAGAAGGGAGGCGACAGGGCAGGGGGAGGTGAGGAGCTGTCGCCCCGACGCGCCACGCCCTGCCCCGCGGTCTCGCCCTCGCCACGGAGCCGTTTTTTGGCGAGCTCTGGCCCAGAAGCGCGCAGCAGAGGCGTCCAGGCCCTTTGCCCACACGGCCCCCGCCTGTGCGGGCGAGAGAGGGAGGGGAGAGGGAGGGAGGGAGGGAGAAGAGGGGAGGGAGTGGAGGGAGCAAGGGAGGGAGAGAAAGGAAGGGAGGGAGGGAGGGAGGGGAGCGGAGAGGAGGGAGGGAGGGAGAAGAGGGGAGGGAAGGAGGGAGGGGAGGGAGCAAGGGAGAGGAGGGGAGGGGGAGGGAATGAGGGAGAGGAGGGGAGGGGAGGGAGGAGGGAGGGAGGGAGGAGACGGTGGGGAGGGAGAGAGGGGAGGGAGGTCAAGGGCATGGGGCGGGGGCACCACCAGTACAGGCGGCGCGCGGCCGCTGCCGCAGCCCGCGGGGCGCAGCGGCACCGCCGCCGCCCGCGGGCCGCTGGCGGGGCGGGCGCCCGCCGCGGGCCGCGCCGGGGCGGCCAGGGGCGGCGAGGGCACCGCGGGTCGCGCCCGGACGCCCGCCGCGGCGGCGGCCATCGCCCGCGGCGCCAGCAGGTGCGAGGCGGGGATCTGTCCATAGCGACCACCTTTCTCCAGACCTCGGGCTTCTCGAAAGAAAATCGGGGCGGAGGCGTTTCGTCGTCTTCGGCCTCTCGGGGCCCTGGCCGGGCCGAGGGACCGGCAAAAAATGGCTCGGGATGAAAAGCTGGTCCCAAGGAAGTGGTCGGGAGATCGGGGACTCGTGTCTCGACAAAACAAAGAGACGTCGGACGTCAGGGTTAGCGGCGCGCACAGAGGGGCAAAAGGGGGAAAGCCCCTTAGGAGGAGGCTGCTTCTTGGGAGGCGCTGGCCCTACACCAGCAGATGAGGCCATACATACATACATGCATACATATATATACATACATACATACATACATACATACATACATACATACATACATACATACATACATACATACATACATACATACATGCATACATGTATACATGCATACATACATACATGCATACATATATACATGCATGCATACATACATGCATATATACATACATACATACATACATACATACATACATACATACATACATACATACATGCATGCATGCATACATACATACACGCATACATACATACATACATACATACATACATGCATGCATGCATACATACATACATACATACATACATACATGCATGCATACATACACACATACATACATATATACATACATGCATACATACATACACACAAATAAGTACCTACCGACCGGCCTACCTACCTACCTACCGACCTACCTACCTACATAAATACATACATACATTACATTACATTACATTGCATTGCATTACATTACATTACATTACATTACATTACATTACATTACAATACAATACATTACATTACATTATACTACATTACATTACATTACATCACATCGCATCGCATTACATTACATTACATTACAATACAATACATTACATTAATTTACATTACATTACATTACATTACATTACATTACGTTACATTACATTACATTACATTACATTACATTACATTACATTACATTACATTGCATGCATGCATGCATGCATGCATGCATGCATACATACATACATACATACACACACATATTCCTTTCCCATAATTTTACAAGCTGGAGGGTGGGAAAACCCCGCCAACCCCCCCCAAAAAAAAGGGACCCTCAGGATCTGGGGGTCTCAGGACCTCTGGACACCCTTTTAAAGGTCCCCCAGCTCGTCCCGGACCCCCAGTGCGCTTGGCCAGGTCTTGACAGCAGACCCGAGGCGATCAGAGCGGTGATCAGAGAGGCCGAAGAGAGACCAAAGACAGCATAAGAGCGCTCCAAGAAGAACCCAGATGGCCTCCAGAGGCCCCCAAGACGGCACAAGAGGCCCTGAACAGGACTCCCAGAATGCAGAAGTCTCTTCGCTCCTTGAGGCAACCGTACATGTTCAGCATATTCGCTGTTCGGGTCTTTAGCTGCGTCCAAAAAAATAGCCACAAAGGCCTCCAGTGTCGCCCGAAGACGGCCCAAGAGACCCCCAAGAAAGCCTCTAGACGGCCTGGATGACCCCAAGACTGTCCAAGGAAGCCCCAAATGGGCCCGAAAAAACCCAACAAGCCCTCAGAAGGCCCCCAAGAGAAGTCCAAGAAGGCCATGGGAGGCCCCCAGAAAGGCATGAGAGGCCACCAGGCGGGCCCAAGTAGCCCCAGCAAGGTCTCTATAGGGCCCAAGCTCCCCAACGCGGCCCAAGATGGCCCCAGGACGGCTCGAGACCACCAAACTGACCCGAGTCCCAGGTTCGCAACCACATTTCCCAGACATCTGTTGCGAACCCAGGATTCGGCGCATTCCCCCAGAATTACTTACTTTTGCGCGCCCCGTTGCGACCCGCTGCAACATGACATCCTCGGCTTGGCATTGCCTTGTGCTTTGCGGCGTTGTTTGACATTGCGCCGATTTGCTTGCCATTCTTTCGCATTGCGCACCGGGACACCTGAGCCACGAGCGGGCCCATGTGCGGGCCTACGAAGGCCTTTCGTCGTCATTCACTGCAAGACATGCCTGCACGCGTGCAAACACACATGAAACCGTAGCCGTTGGCTTCTGGACAGCCCTCCTCGGTGCGGCGCAACCGAAATTCTTCGCCGTCCCCCCGACGGCACCATCTCTTTCCCTCCTCCTGCTCCTCCTCTGGGTCCTCCTCCTCCTCCTCCTCCTCCTCCTCTTCATCCTCCTTCTCCGTTTCCCCCTCTTTCTGCCGCCCCACCACTCGTCCTCCCCCACATCCGCTTCCCTCCCCAAGCTCCCCGAGATCCCCTCCCTCCTATCCTTCGTCGGCCACCCGGCGCCGTTCGGAAGCCCCTGGAGGCCCAGGAAGGGCCACGGACCGTCCGAGCTTTCAAAGACTTCCAAAAACCACCGCAGGGAAGGGGCCAAATCTCCAAGGGCACTGGGGACGGCGCGAATGACCAACATAAGCAAAGCCTCAAGGACCAAGGTGCACGGCGCGAAGCGCCAATGCAGTCTTGTATGTATGTTTTTATGTATAGATGCGCATATACATACATACATACATACATACATACATACATACATACATACATACATACATACATACATACATACATACATACATACATACATACATACATACATACGTACGTACATACATACATACATACATACATACATACATACATACATACATACATACATACATACATATGCATGCATGCATGCATGCATGCATACATACATACATACATACATACATACATACATACATACATACACATACATACATACATACATACATACATACATACATACATACATACATACATACATACATACATACATACATACATACATACATACATACATACATACATACATATGTGTGTGAATGAATATACATGGTTGCCCCCCAAAGATCTTACATCTCGTCTTGAATCGTGTTCATCCTAATCTCCCTCCTATTCAGCTTTCCAAAGCTCATCATAATTATGTCTGCGCATCATCCTTCTGCTCATTCACCCTGTCGTGCGATTATTCTGTCGTGTCCCCTGCTGTTCCCTCGTGTCCCCTCGTGTCCCCTGCTGTCTCCTCGTGTCCCCCTCGTGTCCCCTGCTGTCCCCTCGTGCCCCCTGCTGTCCCCTCGTGTCCCCTTGTGTCCCCCTCGTGCCCCCTATTCCACTTGAAATCCCCGCCAAGAGGATTCTCATTGACATCCTGGAGAGCGGGGGAGTGGGAGAGCGGGAGAGCGGGAGAGCGGAAGAGCGGAAGAGCGGAAGAGCGGAAGAGCGAGAGAGCGGGAGAACGGTGGAGCGGGAGAGCGGGAGAACGGGAGAGAGGGAGAACCGAGAAAAGGATTCCAATTGAAATCTCTTCAAATTGATTCCAATTGAAATCCTCTTCAAAAGGATTCAAATTGAAATCCTCCCCAAAAGGATTCCAATTGAAATCCTCTTCAAAAGGATTCCACTGGAAATGCTCCTCAAACGGATTCCTATTGAGGGTCTGTTCAAACGGATTAAAAGTCAAATCCTCTTCTAAAAGGGTTCCACTTGACATAATTTTCAAAAGGATTTCTAGTGAAATCTTCTTCAAACAGGTTTCAAACAAAATCCTATTCATAAGGATTCGGAATCATATTCTTTCAAAAATATTCCTATTGTAATCCAGGAGAGCAGGAGAGCAGGAGAACGGGGGAGCGGGGAAGCGGGAGAGCAGGGGACTGGGTGGGCGGGAGAGCGGGAGAGCGGGAGAGCGGAAGAGCGGGGGGCCGGGAGAGCGGGCAAAAGGATTCCAACTGAAATCCTCTTCAAAAGGATGCAAATTAAAATGTCGGAGAGCGGGAGAGCGGAGAGAAGGATTCCAATTGAAACTTCCCTCAGAAGGATTATAATTGAAATCCTCCTCATGAGGGTCCCTACCCTGTTGAAATCCCCCTCAGAAGGGTTCCACTTGAAATCCTCCTAAAAATGGCTCTCATTGAAATCCTCATCAAAAGGATTCTAATTGAAATCATCCTCAAAAGGATTCCTGTTGAAATCCTTTTCAAAAGGATTCCAAACGAAATCCTCTTCAGAAAGATTCCACATGAAGTTCTCTTCAAAAGGATTTCTAGTCAAATCCTCTTCATAAAGATCCCAATTGAAATCCTCCTTAAAAAGATGCCACTTGAAACCGCCTTCAAAAGAATTCCGATTGATACCCCGGAAGGCGGGAGAGCGGGAGAGCCGGAGAGCGGAAGAGCGGAAGAGCGTGAGAGCGGGAGAGCGGAGAGAAGGATTCAAATTGAAATTCTCAGCACAAAGATTCCATATCGAGAGGATTGCACTTGAACTCCTCCTCGAAAGGAGCCCAAGTGAATATCCTTCGAAGGGGTTCCGAATGACAAGATTTTAACTGGAACCCTTCTGGACAGGATCCCAATTGGAATGTTCAAGAGGATTTCAATTGGAATCCTTCTCTCCACTCCTCCGCTCTCCCGCTCTCCCGCTCTCCTGCTCTCTTGCTATCCAGGATTCCGATCGGAATCCTTTGGAAAGAATATGAATTGGAACCCTTTTGAATAGGATTTCGAATCAAACCCTTTTGAAGAGGATTTCAATGGGAACCTTTTTGAAGAAGATTTCGATCGGAGCTCTTTGGAAGAAGATTTCAATTGGAATCCTTTTTGAAAAAGAAAAAACTTCAATCTGAATCCGGTTGGACAGACCTTCACTAACAATCCGTTTGGAGAGGATTTCCAATGGAATTCTTTTGAAGAGGGTTTCAATTGGAATACTTTTGAAGAGGATTTCCTTTGGAATCCTTCTCTCAGCTCTCCCGCTCT
This sequence comes from Prorocentrum cordatum, assembly GCA_963575745.1. Taxonomy (NCBI): domain Eukaryota; class Dinophyceae; order Prorocentrales; family Prorocentraceae; genus Prorocentrum; species Prorocentrum cordatum. Next base: position 104,963 of record CAUYUJ010022619.1, on the reverse strand, counting down.
CCCGCTTTCCCGCTCTGCAAAGTTTCAATGGAAATCCTTTTGTGGAGTAGGTCAATGGGAATCCCTCTGTGGAGCAGTTCCATAGGAATCCTTCTGCGGAGCCTTTCAACCAGAACCCCTTTGTGGAGCAATTCAATAGTATCCTTGCGAGGAACTGTTCAATTGAAGTCCTTTGATCACGGTCTGCTGTCAAGGACTAGACGCAAAAGGGCCCATGAGGCGTTGGTAAGGAGACCGGGTGAAACCCAGCTAATCACTATATGGTTAAAAAGTTTTTGGTAAGGAAACCCTGTCTAAGATTCTCTCTCTCTCTCTTTTTCTCTCTCTCTCTCTCTCTCTCTCTCTCTCTCTCTTTATCTCTCTTTCTCTCTCTTACTATGTATATACATGTATATATATATATATATATGTTGTGTGAACAGTCATGAGATGTTCAAGGCGTTGGTAAGGAAACCCTGCGGAAATACACTGATACTCTTGCTTTGTGCAAAAGCTGCAGCACGGAAACCGTAAACAAAATGCAGATGTGCATGATCTGTTTTTGATGTTTTGGATACGGGCGCGCTGCAGAGAGGCTGGGGGCGCAGGAGGAGAAGGGGCGTCCGCCCACAGAAACAAAAAAAGATTAGGAGTATCTGCGTTGTCACCAGACTTCCTTGCGAAAACGACTCGGCATATCAAGAATACCTGTGTTGTCACATGGCTTCCTGGCGAAAACCATCCACTAGACCAGGAAAATAAATGTTTTCACTGGGTTTCTATGCGAAAACCTCTCAAAATATCAAGACTATGCGCGTTATATAAATATTCCTGCCTGGCGCATTGTCCCTGGGGGGCGTGGACCTGGGGAAGGAGCAGGAGTTGGGGCGCCCGTCTCCAAAAAAACTAAAAATATCAATGGTATCTGTGTTGCCAAACGGTTTCCTTATGGAAAGCCACCCAACATATAAGGAACGTGCGTGCGTTCTTCTTTATCAGGTTGCCTTACGAATACAGCCCAAAAGTGACAGGATTATCTGCGTGTTCACATGGCTTCCTTCAGGGAGCAGCCCCTTTTGTAAGGTTCTTCAACCGGAAATCCTTCGGCAAGGCCGCTCCCAGGAGGAGCAGGAAGAGGAGCGGGAGGATTTGTTTGAGCTCCACGCTCACGCCTCCACATCAGACCACGCCCGATGACTTCGCCAGCTACGGAGGGGGGAGCTGGCGAATTAAAGCCGAGCCTAGTCGGAATCGCCAGGCTCGCGCACAGGACGGGGCATTGGCAGCGGCGGAGCCTCGTCATCCTGGACCGCTAAAGCATCTCGCACCTGGCGCAGCACCTCTCTCGGAGAGGCGCTGGACGAACGGTGCGACGCCTGAGCAGCACGGCGGGCAAGACGCCGAGCAGCCTCCTCGTCTTCAAAACTTGCAGACAGGCCGCAGCCCAAAGCACCGCCCACAAGTCCGTCAACCGACGCGGGTAATGGGCCGATGCTTGGCGCGCTGGGCGGCCGGGCATCGGTGGGCGCGGCGCCGACGGAGCACGCTGCGCCCGCAGCGCGGCCAACATCGCCGTCGGCAGACGGCGGGGCAGCATCAAAACTTGCAGAGAGGCCGCTGCCCGACCCACCGCCCACATGTCCGTCACCCGCTGGCAATGGACCAGTGCTAGGCGGGCGAGGCAGCGAAACATCAAGCGGCGCAGAACCTCGCGAGCCAGCAGCATTCGCAGCAGAGCTGACAAATCCGTCGGCGGAAAACGGGCCAGCTGCGAGGAACAAGGCGGCTTCCGCGTCAGCTTCACAATCATCGTGGAGGCCGCAGCCCGAAGCGTCGCCCACGAGTCCGCCACCTTCGGAGGGTAATGGACCAGTGGCCAAGGCACGGGGCTGCGAAGCGAGCAACGGCACCGCGCTGCCAGGCCCCGCAGCTGCGGCAGACGGACCAGCGGAAGAAGTGACAGCAGCTGGGTCGGAGGCGCAGGCAGGCTCGACGGGGCCTGCGATTAGCCGAGCGCTCGCACTCGGCGAGTTGAAACATTGGACCAGACCTCCAGCGTCAACGTTGACTCCAGCTTTCTGCTGCTTGCGCTGGGGGCGCAGTCCTTTGCAAACGTAGTCCCAGCCATACTTGCCAGCACGGGATGGGGCAACACACTCCTGGGCCAAGCCGCGGATTTGACCCCCACTGGTGCGGCATTTGCACCTGAGACATATAAAGAGCACCGGGTAGTCAGAGCACGGGAAAGCGACGGTTCTGTGTCCAAGGGCATCTTGGTGGCCCGCATGGACCGGGGACCTCATGGAGCAGGATCCTGGGGGTGGCTTCGAGAAAGACCTGCAACCACGCAAGCAGTGAGCACACCTCCAGATTCCGCTCCAGGATTTCCAAACATGGCCAGAAGCGGGCCCCCTATGAGACGGGGGATCGGGGGCCCTGCCGACGCCAGACAAGTCCAAAGGGGGCCAGTGGACAGACACGTGCGCAGCAAGCTTCAAAGTGGCCCCAGCGTAGGACAACATTCTGTCGGCACCCTGAAGTAAACCTTCGTCGCGCGGGCGCAAAGAGACTGCACGCTTGGCTGCAACATCAGCCTGGTCATTGCGCCTGCGCCAACGCTCACGGGGCGCGATGTCAGGAGCGTCGATGTCAAGGTGGGCGGCCACCTTAGAGCAGAAAGCGACTCCACCACACTGACCATAACACTGGAGAAACGCTCCCGAGTACATCCTCTTGGGCGACAACTGCACCGGCTTGCCCCTGGCGGCAGACTGCACAGCATTTCTACAATCAGAGTGGGCGTGGCAGTCGACGGGAAGCGCGGCAATAACATTTAGCCCAAGTATAGGCGCTGAATTCGGCACTCTGAGCCGCCCGCGGGCATGGCCCCCACACTGGCGCACGAAGCTCGGCAACCAAGCCACCAGCCTCGCCCGCCATGCAAACCGCACTGCCCGCTCGAGAAAGCTCGCGCACCACGCGGCGAAAGCGCGAACCGTCGACGAAGAGGTCGCCCAACACACGGTCGTCGACCTTTGGGGGCTTGTGCCACGTCAAGGTCGGACCATCATCCTGCTCAGTCAACGCCCGAGGGCAGAGGTCGGCGGGGCGCCGAAAGGCGCCAGATATAAATGCAAAGCTGTCCTCGCATTCGCCCGAGGCCTTAGCTGCACGCGCAGTTTCGACGACGTCGGGCTCGACCAGACTGCCCCCGCCCTCAGCCCCGGGGGGGGGGGGGGGGCATTCCCACAAACGGTGAAGGTGGCGTCGCGGGCTCCACAATGGGCACAGACAGACTCAATGCGATATCCGAGCGACTCGGCCCTGGCAGCCGCGAGGAACGCTTCCGTGGAGAAGGCCCGAATCCTAGCCTGTTGTCGGGCCGGGCGAAAGGGGGGGATTGGGAAAGGGGGGGGTACGGAAATTGCTGCATGCAGCTGGTTTCGGCCTCACCGAGGGGCCCATTCCTCGACGCATGGCCGCCTCTGGCGCCGGGAGGCGCCGGGAAAATCAGCTACGTGAGCTGATTCTCAAACCCCCCCTTTGCTATCCCCCCCTGTCGCCCGACCCGATTTTTTTTTGTTTTTTTTTTGGGGGGTTCTTACTGCGAAGGGAGAGGCTATCCCGCACAACGTCGCAGCAGAGACGGGACTGGATGCCGCGAGCAGCCGCCGCGTCTCTCGCCAACACTCGGAGATGCCCTGCTCGGACCAGGAACCCGACGCGCGAGGGCGAGAAGATCCCCAAGGGAATGGGCCCCCCGAAATCGCCAACAAGGGCCATGAACTTATCCACGCGCCACCCGAGGCGCACCAGGGACATCCGCACGGCAGAGATGGGGCCCGCAACTCGCCTCCAGCCGCAGGACGCACAAGAAAAGATGGCGCGCCACGCGCGCTTGAGCACAGGCAAAGAGAGAGACCAGCGGAAGGCTGAGGTCTGACAAATCCAAATCCCCTTGCCCCACCTGGGAATCGGGGCCGCGGCAGCTCGCCACGTCGGATCGCAGTCCGGGGCGGCGCAGACAGTGGGAGACCTCAGCTGGCTGCGAAGGCGAACGACAGAACAAACACGGCGCAGACGGCTAAGGTCGCGACCACTGGCGCCCGCGACTTCGGACCCATAGGAGGCCCCCACTAAGGGCCCCGCCGAGAAGACCCGAAGCGACGCGGCCCGACTGAGCGCCTTACCCTGCCGCCCCAAGCGCCGAGCTGCCCGCCCTGACTGGGCTATCCGAGCCTTCATCTTGGCCGACTTGCCGCCAGCCCTAACGGCTCGACCAGCCGTGTAGTCAACGCCGAGGTTGACCGTGGAACTGGAGCAGCGGCGGCAGAGGTGGCTGAGCCTGTCGAGGACCTGAGTGCCAACGAACTTCGAGCTAGCAACTATCGCCGCTTGCTCCAGGGCAAACGAACAACCGGACACATCCCGAACGGCACCATCCAACGCTACGGCTCCAGCCGCCACAGCTTCCACGACGGCGCCAGGACGACCCGTGGAGGGCAAGCCCTGACCGTCGATGTAAGCGTCCAGGGAGGTGGAGGGAGCAAGAGGGATGTCGTCGCAACCGTCAAGGCAGTTGACGCGGATAAGAGTGGCGGCCATCGAGCAGCCAGCGATGGCCCCGTTCACGCAGAAGTAGGGGGCCCTCGATGCAACCGCCGAGACTGAGGAACCGTCCAACGTTGTACGCATACAGGCACAACCCGGCGATGATCATCGGAAGCCTATGCCTCCTGCAGCGATCCTCCAGCTTGTCCAAATTCAGATTCCCCTAGAACTTAGAAAGACCAAAGAAGATGCTACAACTAGCCTGACCCCTGGCGACTCCGCTTTCAGCCGTCACCGCCTGTCGCCAAACGACGTCGGCCGCTCCCCGATGCTGGCCAGCGGCCCAGTACCCATGGGGGTGTGTAAGCTCCCAGTCCATGGCGAGGGGACGCCTGCAGCGCCCCCAGATCCTAAACCAAGAACAAGACACCCCTATGGGCCTGTAGCTACCAGTCGGCTTCGGCAGCAGCGCGAGCAGCGCAACCGAAATCTGGGGAGGGAGGATGCCAAGAGATTCGATCAGACAGAGGATGCTACTAAGACAGGCCAGGCTCGCATCAGACAGCATAGAGAAGCGTCTGCAGTGAAAACCGTCGACTGAGACGGCCGACGCACTCTTATATGACCGAGATATTACGCGAATGGTATCAGCTTCGATTCTGGTGAGGGGTTCAAAGCGCTCAAACCGAGACAGGGCCCCCGAACCAAGACCTCAAAGCTGCGAGAAACGATGCCCCCACGCTTTCAGAAGCGAGAGCGGATCCGTGACCACACTGCCCTCGGCCGAAAGAGTGTTGCTGGCCACCCATCGGGTCGGGTCTCGAAGCAACATGTGGACCCGTTTGGCACCAGACTGCGCTCCGACGTTAAGCCATGCCTTCCAGTCGGCACGGCCCTGAGCGCGGTACTTGCTGTCGGCGGCCCTGACGGCCTCGTGCACCTCAGCAGACACATCAGCAAACGCATCGGGAGCAGCCAAGGTCGCGACCGACGTCGCCACCAGCTCGAACAGGGGCGTATAGTCAGCCTTGGCGTTGGCGATCGCACGCGGAGGCTGAAGCAACAGGTCCTTCAAACTGGAGGCGGTGCTGGACGCACCTGCTCGCAAAGAATGGAGGTACGCCCTGAGCTGCTGTCCTAACCAAGCTATGGATATGTGGGCAGGGTATCTGACCTGAGAATGTTTAGCTAAGGCCGAGCGCCAGACCAACTGAGGGCCCAACCCACGAGTGTCAAGCTTGACAGGCAAAGACCCAACCAACGGAATGAGTTCCCTTTCAGCCGTATCAGCCCCCCTTTGGCACAGGGAGCCAAGAAGGGGAGCAGCTAATTGGGGGCGACCTATGTCAACAAGGGCCAGGGCCGAATCGGCCAGAGACTGGACCCCAGACCACACAGGAGGTCTCGGAGAGGGACCGACCACCGCTTCGGCAGGCAAGGGCGGGGGGCACCTGAACGACAGAGCTTTCAGCACAGCCAACCGACCGAAAAACTTAAGGTCGACAGGCATGTGGGGGGGAGAGCTCCGTATCTAAGCGCGTATCAATCCTCTCGATGCCCTTGCTGAGACCTCCAGAGACGACAAAGTAATCGAAGGTGGTGGGAGGCCCCGCAGGGTAGTGGCTGGGCACCTTGGGAAAGACAAGCGCACCTCTGAGCTCCTGGACAAAGCGGGATCCTCCCAAATCGGAAGGTTCCATGTTGAAGTCCGCACCGAGAATCCGGGGTCTCGCAGCCGAGGAGAGGCACAGCCCGAGATCGGAGAGCAGCCCCAAGTTCCTGTCAGACAGCCCCTCATAATGATGCAGGTAGGCAGAGGCAAGGAGCACAGGAACAGACAGCCCCTCAGAATGATGCAGGTAGGCAGGGCGGCGTGCCAGGAAGCCCAAACGAGCACACGACCGCCATGCCAGCACACACCTGGCCTCCAACATCCGAGCAGCCCATCCAGGAGCGCACGAAAATGGCAACACCCCCCGACGTATCCCCAGCCTCCGTGGCCGTGGCGGGCGACCACACACTCTCCAGCCACGGCGGGGACTCCAGGCGCTAGCCTGATCAATATCCCCTGGGGGAATCAGTCGGTGCTCCTGGCAGAGCAAGATGTGCGCGTGACCATGTATATATATATATATATGTATATGTATATACATATACATATATGTATATAAATATGTGTGTGCGTACAAACATACATACATACATGCATACATACATACATACATACATGCATGCATGCATGCATGCATACATACCTACCTACCTACCTACCGACCTACCTACCTACATACATACATGCATACATGCATGCATACATGAATGCATGCATGCATGCATACATACATGCACACATGCATACATACATACATACATACACGCATGCATACATACATACAGACAGACAGACAGACAGACATGCATACATGCATACATACACACATACATACATACAGACAGACATACATACATACAGGCAGACAGACACAGGCATAACATGGCATGACATAACATACCATATCATGACATAACGTAACATAACATAACATATCATCGCATCACATAACATCACACATCACATATCATAGCATAACATACCAGATCATAATATAACATACATAACATAGCATAACACAACATGTTATAATACCACATAACATAACACATGAAAATGTGTTGGCCCCAGGGGGGCCAGATATGTCCATGTCCACCGCCTGCCGAGGTCCTGGAAGATTGATCCCGCACGCGGAGGTTATGTACAAATCCACGCTTCGGAGCAGGGGCGGCTCGGGCCGCAGGGCGGGCCTGGGCCAAAACGGCTACGGCCAGCTCCAGAGCTCGTGGGCGAAGAACAGATGCCATACACGCGGCTTCGCAATCTACAGACTGGGCACCCCAAGGATCAAAGCACACGATGACAAGTCGTCACCTTTTTGCCACGTTCAGTTGGGGACTTGGGAGCCCCAAAGTCGGCTTTCGCCCTCACCTGTCTGAAAAATGGCTGCATAATAATGATCAACCGCCGCCAGACCCCAACCAACCAACCATTCTCTACATAGCGTCACCGGTGCTCGTGCGCAGCACGTGTGCGGCCGCTGGCAGCATGTTCCGCCAGGCGACTCTGACCGCACCTATGGCATGGCTATACCCTGCGAGCGCAAGCAAATGCCGACATCTGGCCAAAAATTATTGCAGAGCTTTCTGGATTCCACCCGAGGCCCAAACAGGGTGGTAGCCTAAGACCAACCACCTGTCTGTATTCCTCCGTCCCCCCAGCCCGCGTATGGGGGAGGGAACAGTTGGGCATGCATGTAAAACGCTTAAGAATGATTCCGAAAAGTGGAACTTGCGGAGTCTGCAGAGGAAGGTTGTTTTGGCACCTTCCGCGTCGAGAGCTACGGTGCTGATGCCCCCGAGGCTTCTAATTACCCCTTGGGGCCACCCACTGTGAACATGGGCGGGGTGCGCAGAGGAAGTGCAGAGAGGAGTACTGTACATAGCATTGTCCTTCCATTTTGGGGAACACCGTAGTCGGCGCCCTGCTTTGGAAATGGTGAGCTGCAACATCGGCACGGCCGACCGGGACGCGTCGACAAGCTCCAACTCGAAAGGGTATGAGATGCGCTTCCAAGTCAAAAAGTACTCCCAGAACAAATCCTTACTATCGCACACTATGAAAATGTCATCGCGGAACCGCCCGTAGAAGCGGATCGCATGCCTTGCAAGCACGTTTGGGTGCGCCGCCCAGCGGTCCTCGCTACTGGCCGCGAGCACGGCGTCAGCGAGAGGGCCAGAGTGGGAGAGCCCCATGCCGCTGCCTCTCCGCACGTGCCACGCTTTGTCAGGAATCAGGTCGGACACGACAAACTGATTCCACAGGAGGAAGTCGCTCACGTCGTTGATCACACTGGACGCGTACCGGTCCTCGCCAGCGATCTTCGCAGCCAAGGGCGCGAGCTCACCCACTTCTCCAGACATGTAGAACTGCTTTATGTCAATGCGTACGAGCCACGAGTCCTCCGTCACGGCCACGTCCCGCAGCCGTTGGACCAGCTCCTGCGCGCTGTTTAGGATGTGGCCCCGCACCGCCAAACAAGTAGATAAGAACTCGCCCAACCAGATGCTGAGGCCTAGGAACATGTGCCCGCAGGCTGCGTGTAGGTTTCTGTGCTTCACTGCCCCTGCCGCCTTGTGCGTTTTGCACGTGATCTGCAGCTTGCACGTGATGTGGGACCCTGTGAACAACGACCGCCTGAGAGACTTCCCAAACTCGCTGTACTGCTCCCCGAACCTGCCGCACAGGAGCGCTTGGACGCGATTGCATAACCGTGGATATGCCTGACACAGTGGGTTCACCTGCCTGCTGATGTGTTCCACTGGGACCTCCGCGTACGTGGGGGCAACTAGGATGCTGACGTGGACACGTTTGCAAACGTCGACTGTTTCCAAAACGTACCCTGCTTCCTTATCGCACGGGATGGCGACGAATCGTTCCCTCAACAATTTCAGCCCGACGCGCGTGGCGGGAATCATATTGCAGAAGGCGCGGTTGTGTGCGTGCGCCCCCAGGCACTTATCAGCTGCTGCGTCGATGCACCTGTAGAGCTCGTTCAACCATGCATCCAAGGCTGGATCAATTCTGTGCGGGCACGGGGCTGTTTCTGGTCGCGGGTATCGAACGCCCACGCTGGGCCTAGCCCCCCGCAAGTGCCATGACCACCGTACTTTACGACAAAATTGCATTACGTCCTTCATCAAATTCGTTTTCGAAGGAAGCGACCGACCAACCCATCTGTGCTTGGGATGGTACCGCCCCAGGACCCAAGCAATGGGCCACGGAACGTCGCCTTCTTCCAATTCGTGCACCATAAGATTGTCGATGTCGTATAGCCTGATGCTGTTTACCACTTGGTCCATTGAGATGAGGAAGTCCCAGTCCCTGATCGTGGCGCCCTCCATGAGTTCCACGACTTCTCGCCCTGGTAGCTTCTTCCTCTTGAGTTGGCTCCTGGCCGCGAGCCGCCACTGCCGCCTCCTTTCGGCTTTGGCCGCTTGCCTCCGCCTCGAAACCAATTCCTGTGGTTTTCGGTCGAAAGTCCTTTGCCAAGTGGCTTGCCGCCGCCTTTCGGTCGGTAGGCGCCCTTGCCACCGCCTTGGCCCCCCTTCTTGCCGCCTTTGGTCTTGCCCTTGGCCCTCGCGTTGCCTGCAGCTGTCCCCTGCCCCTGGGCGCCCCCAGGGGCTGGGCCGTTGTTTGCCAAGGTCTGCACGAAGGCTGAGGCGGCATCAGCTCCAGCTGGCCGTGCTGGACCGCCCTGGGCCTCCACATCCATGTCGCCCTTCTCGTCGAGCTTTGCGTCCACGATTGCGGTGACCGCTTCCTTGAGGCTGGACACCGGATCCTTGAGCATAGCGGCCTGCTTCTTCTTCTCCTCGTCACGTTTTCTCTGCTCGTCCACCTTCCTTTTGTCATTCACCTCCTTTCTGATGCGAGTGATCAGCTCGGAATACTTGCTTTCGAGCTTCTCCTGGAAGACGCCGTGGTCCGGCAACCTTTGGATAGGGTCTTCTAGGCCCAGGCCGTCCACAGACTCGGGGGTGCACTTCACCTTGACCAGCTCTACGAATGCCGCCTTCGTGGCACGCGCCCTCACGCGCTCCAAGTTTTCAGTCAAAGCGGCAAGCTGAATCTGGCGAAGATGCACAGTGCAAGCATGATGAATGATGGCCATGGCCTCGCGTCTGGAAGTTCCGCGGGCTAAGCCGATTTCGATGATCTGCTCTGCATCCTTGCTGCCATTGTGGGGGTGGTCCAACTCCTCTAGCTCCTGCTGGCTGCGGAAAAAAGGTCGAACTCCAGGAGGATAGCGCCTTACGCCGTCCTTGAGCTCGTTTACCAGTCGGTCCTCGTCAGCGACGCGCTTCTGGGCCTTGACGAACTTGGTAACCTCCTTTTCGAAGGCGTTGCACGCTACGTCGATGGCCTTGCAGATGCCCTCCAGCAGCTTCTTTACCACCGCCGCCAGGGTCACGCCAGGCGGGTGCTGGCCGCCAGCGGGTGCAGTACTCCCAGCGGCATCCGCCGCCTGTGGAGGGGACTGCAATGGCTGCCGGGCACTGCTTCCAGCCTGGCCCACCATCATCTGCATGAACTGCGTCATTGTGTTCATTGCCATTTGTAAGCCTTGGTTCTGAATCTCGAGCTGCCTTCTCATAAGTTTCAGCTGCTCGTTCACCGGGTCAGGGGTGTTGGTGCCGTTGTTCTCGTCCTCCCGTCGGCCGGGAGTCCTGCTTCTCTCTCTTTCTCTTCCGGGAGGTCCTGAAGCCAGCTCGGCGCTCACCGCCGCGAACGAGATGTTCGTGCGGTCCGCCATTGCTGACATAGAGTGCCGCACCTGGGGTAGTAGTTTTGGATCCGAACCTCTACAGACTGGGCACCCCAAGGATCAAAGCACACGATGACAAGTCGTCACCTTTTTGCCACGTTCAGTTGGGGACTTGGGAGCCCCAAAGTCGGCTTTCGCCCTCACCTGTCTGAAAAATGGCTGCATAATAATGATGATGATGATGACAGCCCCTCAGAATGATGCAGGTAGGCAGGGCGGCGTGCCAGGAAGCCCAAACGAGCACACGACCGCCATGCCAGCACACACCTGGCCTCCAACATCCGAGCAGCCCATCCAGGAGCGCACGAAAATGGCAACACCCCCCGACGTATCCCCAGCCTCCGTGGCCGTGGCGGGCGACCACACACTCTCCAGCCACGGCGGAGACTCCAGGCGCTAGCCTGATCAATATCCCCTGGGGGAATCAGTCGGTGCTCCTGGCAGAGCAAGATGTGCGCGTGACCATGTATATATATCTATATCTATATATATGTATACATTTATATATATGTGTGTACAAGCATACATACATGCATACCTACATACATACATACATGCATGCATGCATGCATACATACATATATACCTACCTACCTACCTACCTACCTACCTACCTACCTACCGACCTACCTACCTACATACATACATACATGCATACATGCATGCATACATGAATGCATGCATGCATACATACATGCACACATGCATACATACATACATACATACATACATACATACATACATACATACATACATACATACATACATACACGCATGCATACATACATACAGACAGACAGACAGACATGCATACATGCATACATACACACATACATACATACAGACAGACATACATACAGGCAGACAGACATAGGTATAACATGGTATGACATAACATACCATAGCATGACATAACGTAGCATAACATAACATGTCATCACATCACATAACATCACACATCACATATCATAGCATAACATACCATATCATAATATAACATACCTAACATAGTATAACACAACATGATATAAGATAACATAACACATGAAAATATGTTGGCCCCAGGGGGGCCAGATATGTCCATGTCCACCGCCTGCCGAGGTCCTGGAAGATTGATCCCGCATGCGGAGGTTATGTACAAATCCACGCTTCGGAGCAGGGGCGGCTCGGGCCGCAGGGCGGGCCTGGGCCAAAACGGCTACGGCCAGCTCCAGAGCTCGTGGGCGAAGAACAGATGCCATACACGCGGCTTCGCAATCAGGGCCCCTGGGCCGCGACCCCGCGGATGCGGGGCGTTTTCGTTGCGGATGCCCAGCGCGGAACGTATCCGAGAGGGGCCGGCCAGGGATATGTTCGCCGCTCGTGAAGAGACCCTCGAGTCGCGGAAAAGACACGATGGAAGATTTTGATCTCTTCACAGCGGGGGCCCTCGCGTGTGATCTTCAGAAAAAAAACGACTCAGGATGAAAAGCCGGTCCTGGGGAATGGGTCGAGACTTCTGGGGGCCCACCCTGTGAACAAATCACGACGTCGGGAGCCTGGGACGAGTCGTCGTCGTCGGTGTAACAGTGTAGGAACAAGGCTAGACGTTGTGGGGGCCCACGCTTTAGGTGTAGGGACAAGATGTGGGAAGAGTCGTCGTCGGTGTAGGAACATGGGGTCGTTACCGTCACGTAGGCGTCGGTGTAGGACGAGGCCAGGCCTGGGACAAGATCGGACAGGGGCAATCGCGGATCTCTGAGATCCGGCGGCTCTGGGGTATGTCTCGGGCGCCGCGGCCGTGCCGAAGCGCTCCGGACCGCTACGAGAGCTTTCCGGGCCGCTCTGGGGCGACTCCTCCTGGTCCTGTAGGCCCGCCCGCCGGTGCCACTGCCCACGCGCCCCCTCCCAGCGCCTCACTGGCGCACTGCAGCGGCGGCATCTCCCTCGGAAGGCTCCCTGGAGGCACGCCTGCTGGGACTAGCCCGAGGAGGAAGGGGGGGAGTAGCAAGCGTCCCCAGGAGCCGCGTCCGCCACGCCCAACCAAGCCACCCAACCCGTTCGCCCCACCCTGCACTGCGCAGCCGCCCACCCCTCGTCCCAACGGACACCACCCCACAGAGCCATGACGCCGTGCACCAAGTGAGCCACACGCTAGGAGAAAGAGCAGGAGGAGGAGGAGGAGGAGGAGGAGGAGGAGGAGGAGGAAGAGTAGAAGGAGTAGGGAGGAGGAGGAGGAGGAGGAGGAGGAGCAGGAAGAGGAAGAAGACGAAGAAGAAGAAAAAGAAGAAGAAGAAGAAGAAGAGGATCTTGCCTCCCCTTCCCTCCCTCCCCACCGCCCCACACCGGCACGTCCCCGCCATAAAGGCTCGGGCCGCCCGAGTCCAGAACCGCCTGCGTCTAGAGAGGAAAAGGGGGAGGAGGAGGAGGAGGAGGAGGAGGAGGAGGAGGAGGAGGAGGAGGAGGAGGAGGAGGAGGAGGAGAAGGAGGAGGAGGAGGAGGAGGAGGAGGAGCGATCTGAAGGAATTGATGAGACGGGGCATGCCTGTGCCCCCTGCCACGCAGGGAGGGGGGGCCCGCCCGCGCACCTGGGGGGAGTAAACCCAGCCCAGCTGGAGCGAAAAGCAGACCGGCCCGAAGGCCTCCAGAGGCCACAGCCCCAAAGGGCCGAGCGAAAACGAGGGAACCCGAGGGCCCGAGGAAGAAAACCGCGCTTTCGGGGCCCCCGATGGGGCCCCGACAGCAATGGGGCCCCGACAGCACGGAGGCGGCTGGCAGAACCCACCCCGAGGACTGGGATGTCCCAGTCCAGCCTCTCGTCAAACGAGTCGCTCTCCACCCGAGGCGAGGGAGTTCGACAGACGAGTCGAAGAGGCCCAGCTCCAGGCCGGACGCGTTCAGCACGACATGGAGCCAGACTCCGCGCAGGCACCTGCCGAAGTTCTGCAGCTAGCCACCTTCGAGGAGAGCCTTGGCCATCTCGATGGAGACCCTCGTGCTCTCTGCGTCCCCGTTGTGGAGATTCTGCGTGCCGTGCTTGATGACCTGGAGGAAGCGCTCCTTGAGCTCACTCTCGTTGCTGTCCTCCCCTGTCGTGTCCAAAACCGCGGCGCCCGAATCCGAGAGGCCCTCATCAAGACTCTCATGGTCAAACCCCTCGCCATAGTCGTTGGAGTGCGCATCACCGCCAGCGCGATCGTCGGCAGCCTTCGTGTGCGCAAAACTGCCAGCACCACTGCCAGCAGCATCGCCTTGCACATCGGGCTTAACCCCATCGCCGATGTAGTAGTGCTGAGTCACTACGAAGTCCACCTTCGCTTCTTCGACGTTGCATCCATCTCCTGGGCGGCCTGCCACACCGCCCTTCGCTCCCTCTGCTGCTTGTGCTGATGGATCGCCGTGGACACAGGGGCCTCCTCCAGGCAGCTGCGGCAGTAGGTGTTGTAGACGAGGTTTACCTCCCGCCATGCCTGGCACCTCCATTTTTGACGTAGAAGATCGTGCGCTGCGGACTCTCCTTCGTCGGCCTCCATGGGACCTTGGGAGCCTTGGTCTGCGCCGTCTCCGTCACGTCCGACTCGCAATTGGTGTCCTGGATGGTCTTCGTCGCAGCCTCCGCGTCCCTGGGGTTCTCCTGAGCCTCCGGACGCATTGGCATCTTCATCGGGCGCGGCGCGTACTCGGATGAGATCGCTGTCCTGGTAGTAGTACTCCACGCGGGTCGTCTTCTTCACCTTCTGGCAGTCGGCCTCGTGCGTCACACGGTTCATGCCAACCCCCGTCAGCTTGGTGGTCATGGCTGGCCCCTCGATCGCCAGAGCCTCCTCCATCAAGCCGTACTCCTGGTCCTGCGATCCCTCCGCCTCCATGCGTTTCCTGCCCAGGTCCGACACGACCCTCTTGCTGTTCTTGCGAATCTGCACCTCCGCCTCGAAGACCATCCTGTTGAACAGACGCTCCGCCTCCATGTTGCCGCCAGCGAGGTTCGAAGTCAGCCTCGACGAGCACGCCGACCAACTCGGTCGTGGCGACCTTGTTGCACCCGCGCTCGAACTTGCCTATCGCCTCGCCGAGGTCCTCGCCGAGCAGGTTGCACAGAATGAGGAGCCGCATCACGGCAACATGGCCCGCGGCGGCTGCGCGGCTCCGAAGCGCGCCGCCCGTCTGCCCCCGCTCCCGGGGACCGAGCCGCTTGAGCCAAAACGGCTACGGAGGCGGAGGAGGAGGAGGAGGAGGAGGAGGAGGATGAGGAGGAGGAGGAGGAGGAGGAGGAGGAGCGGAGGAGCGGAGGAGGATTGAAGGGAGGCACGCGAGCAGGGCGCGGCCATCGGCCCTCCGCACTCCCCTCGCCACATGGGCTTGGAGGCGGGCTGCGGTAACAGGAGGCGATATTGCAGGTCACGATTAGAGGTCAGTGGAGGAGGAGGGGGAGGAGAAGGAGGAGGGGCCCAGTGGGGGAGGAGGGGGAGGAGGGGGAGGAGGGGGAGGAGAAGGAGGAAGACGCGGACCGTCGCGCCCCCTGCAACGGCACGAATCCCGGGCAGGGGGACCAGTTCGAGAAGCGGCACAGGGGCCCCATCTGCCACCGCACACGCCCATACTAAGCACGGAGGGCCCCGCTTACCTGCACCCCGACCGAACATGCAAGCAGAGGCCCACACGCGGGGCCAGCAGACGGGGAAGGGGCACACAGGGGAACGCCTGCTGCGCACCGGGGGCACGCAAGCAACCACGAGGCGGCAGTGGGGCCTACGTGGACCAGGCGAGCTCAGATGTTGCTCAGCTCCGCGAAGATCCGCCGACGCGAATACAGCTGAAGGCCCGCGAGGCACGCGGCGTCGTGGTCGGGGCGGGACGAGCACGTCCGCGTGTTCGCTCGCCACCAGGCCCACTGCCAGCGCGGCCTCCGCAAACAGCAGGGCGAGGCCCACCCTATCTGCTCCATCCGCCGCGGGCGCCGCCATCGCCGCCGCCTTGCCCGCAGGCAGAGCCAAAGGCATCGCCGCAGGCTCGTCGGCCAAGGAACCGATCGTGCCGTTTTCACGCCATATCCAGTCGAGAGCGGCGGGCGCAACAGCGCCAGCCGCCTGCCGTGCCGCACGGCGCTGGCGGCGGCGCCGAAGCTTCGCGGCACCCGCCCCAGGGTCAGCAGCCGCCGGGCCAACACGGCAAAGACGGGGACCATCTGGAGGCACAGGCTTGAACAAAGTGGCCGGGTCTGCGGACCTTGCCACGGCTGCGACGGCGCGCCTCGGCGCTCCAGCCACTAGTGCACCACGGACGGATGGCGGCCTGCACGAGAGCGGCTGCGGAGGGCAGCGGCGCACAAGCCCCTCTGAGCGCCAGCACCCCACGGTTGCTCCGACGTCGAGCGACAGGACCACGAGACGAGCGCCGTGCAAATTCGTCAACCGAAATGAGGAGGGGAGGGGAAGGGAGGGGCAGGGAGGAGGAGGATCAGCTTAAACCCAACACGCGTCAACGATATTGTAATAAACCCTCCCTCCAAGCACACTCTTCATAGGCCCCTGAAAGAGCTTATCTTCATTGCAGGGAACGGCCCATTAAAAGACAACCCGCAGAGAATCCTCCATCGTACCCAAACACTATTCCTGGGACCTCAACGCCGCGGATCAACGTGACTGCTGCGTCCTGACTGTCCTAGCCAGAACACAATTAGTTCCTAGAGCTTCTTCAAGCCGCGAATGAACCTTACTGTTGCGCCCTGCAAGTCTTGAACCGTACCAAAACACGACTCCTGGGACGTCGACCATACGAACCCCTGGGCCTGTTGCAAACTTACAGGACGAATGCGCACGGCGCTAATGCGAGATTCACAGCTTGAATAGGAACCGTCCTCCATCCTTGAAGCTGCTGCCAAAGTGTACGACTGCGCGGAGCTAATGCGAGAACCATGTTTGAAAACGGCCCTCCCTCCATCCGCAAAACGGTTGCAAACTTGAAACACGTATGTGCGCGGCGCTAAGACGAAAATAACGTTTTGATAAAGACTCGCCTTCCATTCCATCCATGAACCTGCTGCCCCTTTGACACCACTGCGCGCGTCGTCGAAGCGAAGACCACATTTTGAAAAATGAGCCGCCGATCATCAGCGAATCTGTTACAAACTTGAAAGACGAATGTGCGCGGCGCTGAAACGAGAACAACAAATTGAAAATGGCCCGCCCTCCATCCGTGAAGCCACTGAAAACTTTGTGCGAAGGCGAGAATCACGTTTTGAAAACGACCCGCTCTCCATCCGCATATCTGCCGCACGCGTTTACGACGAAGGCGCGCCGCGTCAAGGCGAAAGCTACACTTCGAACACGATCCACCCTCCATCCCTGAATCTGTTACAAAATCCAAGCTGCAGGATCACACATGGCGACGAAATCGCAGGCGAAACGCCTGGTCCGCCCTACTGACACGTCCGGGGGCGCGACAGGGAGGAGCTACGTCTCAGAAAAAGAGATGGAGGAGGAGGAGGAGGAGGAGGAGGAGGAGGAGGAAGGACGGAAGGTGGAGTGATAACGCATTGCCTGCGACTCATTGGGTCAGGGAGGAGGCGGCTGCGGCGCGGGAAGAGGAGTGAGAGGATGAGGAGGAGGAGGAGAAGGAGGAGCAGGAGGAGGAGGAGGGGGAGACAGAGGAGGAGAAGGAGGAGGAGGAGGAGGAGGAGAAGGAGGAGGAGAAAGAGAAGGAGAAGGAGGGGGAAAGAGGGAGGAGGGGATGGAGTGTTGCACTCAACCACGCAGACACACGCAGGCGGGTCTCTGAGCTCGTCCAGCAGCGCGGGCAAGAGGAACTCCAGGGCGGGGTGATGGAGACCGCAGCGACGAAACCCCGTCCAAGTCGCAGGAGAGGCAGGCGACTACCTTAAATTGCCATGTCGTTTAGAGCGAGCACCCAGCCGAGTACCCTTGTAACCGCAGCTCACTCCTACTTGTGGGCCCATCTCCAGCACAAGGTAGACCGTCAACACGAGGACGTTCGGCAGCAGGCACCTGCTCGTTGAGCTGCAATGTTCCTTGCACGTGCTGGATGGAGCGTCGGACAAACCCGGCTTGTCCTCATCCATCTGCTCCATGGACTGCCAGTCGCCCTCATGCTGCAGCGCTGCACCACCACCCTTAGAACCCTCCGCGGCCGCGGGGTGGACCCTGCACGCGGGAAACTTGACAGGAGGCGCCAGCAAGTCCAGGAGGTCGTCCACGCTGCACGCACCACCACGAGCATGGCGTGCGCCAGCTCATGGGAAGAGAGGCGGAGCCGCAGAGCACAACACTGTGGGTTGAGAGGGGGCTGACGGCACCACCTGCTTCTCAGCCCCCGCGTCACGCTGCAGCCCGCCGAGTTCCGCGTGGCAGTGTACCTCAGAAGTGGGTGTCGACGAGGGGACGCCTCGCCTGCGCCCAGGCGTGGCCCCGCGTGGGCTGCGACCCATGCCTCGTGCGGGGTACCAGGCGCCAGCGTTCCGGAACATCGCTGCATGCCATGCAACTAACTGTACGTCCTTGGCGACGGCCACCAGGAAAAAATAAAAACTATCTCCTGCCACTAGGGAGCACACGAACAGGGCAGGTCGTGCAATGTCCTTGCAACGGGAAACCTCCTCAGCGGGTCCAGGCTGACGAGTACGCAAACTGTCAAGCTCCTCGCGAGGCACGTCGATCTGGACCAGCAGCTTCTGCACAAGGTTGCCTGCGGCGGCCCGCGCTGACGCTGCACAAAGGCGGGCCCCGCAGCGTCATGCCCAAGCTGAGCACCTCCCTCGACACCAGACTGGACGCATGACGAGCCAGCCCGAGCCAAGGGGGCTCGCCCGCTGGTGGGCGGCTGGAGCCGAAACGGCTCCGGACAGGAGGAGGGGAGGAGGAGGCGGGGGATTTGGAGGAGGGGGGGGACGGAGGAGGAAGAAGGAGGATCGACAGCACCTGAGGCGAGCCTGTGCGCAGCGTCTGACGCTCAATTGTCAGTGGCGTGCAGCGCTGCTGCGCCCGAGGCTCGCATCTGTGATGGCGTCAGCTGGTCCCCATGGGTCATCGCAACCTTGGCCTTGGAATCGGTACGGAATGCGAGCACAGCCAGAAGCATGGCAGCGGCACGGGTGAGAGAGCAGCTCGCACACTCATGTCCGTAATCGGCTCCAGGCCGAGGATTGTGAGGGGAATTGGTGGGAAGACGGAGGAGCTCACGGAGGAACGGGCAAGAGAAGTAGTGCGCAATGGAATCAGGCCTGCGTCAGCCATACAGGTAGCTGACGGTGCCACAGACGTGCATTCGGTGGCTGGTAGCCCAGCCGCCTGCGATGGTCTGCCGCATGGACCACTGCCAAGCAGGCTTGAATTTCTTCAGAATCGTAGGACCTTCCCCCAACCGAGGAGGAGGAGGAGGAGGAGGGGAAGGAGAAGGAGGAGGAGGAGGAGAAGAGGCGGAGGAGGAGAAAGGAGGAAGGAGGAGGGAGGAGGATGTGGAGGGGGTGGTGGCGGAGGGCCGCTCCTGCCCGATACTCGACGGGCCTGGCGTGAACGTGTCGCCGTCCCCCCAGGAGCTTGCGCCGTCCTCTCGCGAAACACGGCGCGCAGGGTCCTCCGCCGCCCTTCCCCCCGTCCCTGCCCTCCTCGCTTCCGTCCACGCCCTGCTCCTCCCCACTCCTCCCCTTCATCCCGACCGCGGCCGCCTCCTCTCATTTTTCTCTCTCTCTCTCTCTCTCTCTTTCTCTTTCTCCCTCTCTCTCTCTCTCTCTCTCTTTCTCTCCCTCACTTTCTCTCTCTCTCTCTCTCTCTCTCTCTCTCTCTCTCTCTCTCTCTATATATATATACTATATATACACATGTATGTATCCCTTCGGCCTAGCCGCTGCACCCCTCCACCCCCAGTCCGACTTCTGCCCTCGGTCGCCCTTCCGCCCCTCGTTCCGCCACGCCCCTCCACCTCCTCTCCCATCGTCACTCCCATCCAACTACTGTCCCCGTTCACCCTTCCCGCCACCTCATCTCTCACTCCTCTCCTCCCCCTTCCCCGCTCCCTATCGTTTGTCCTCATCGTGTCGGCACGTGGTGGCTTATGTTCCA
>CAUYUJ010022619.1:60000-80000 GCA_963575745.1 Prorocentrum cordatum | reverse complement strand
TTGGCATTGTCGGCAAGCCTATTGGATACATGCCTTGGGCGGAAGCCCAAGGAATCATGTTCCCGGAAATCTCTGGGAAATGCGATGTACCGAGGTTTCTTGGGGGCCCGCAAAGGGGCTTCCCTGGGGGGCCCCTGGGGGCTTATTGGGGTTTCCGGGGGGCCTCTTGGGAGCATCACGGGGCTTCTTGGGAGCCTCTTGATGGCCTCCTGGGGCGTCCTAGGAGCCTGGCAGGCTGGAGACCTTGAAATGTCGCGCTCTTCGGGCCCTCTTGGATCGCTCTTGAAGCTCTCTTGGGGCGCTCTCGAGGCCCTCTTGAATTATCTGGGTAGCCTCCTGGGCCGTCTCTGGTCTTTCCTTGGGAGCCTCTTCGACCGTCTTGGAACGATCTGAAGGGCCTCTGACGCCGTCCAGGACCGTGGGGAGGCGGAACATGCGAGAGCGCAAAAATGCGGGGCCCTTTGGAGGGGCCTCTGGAGGCGCTCTTGGGGCATTTTGGCGGCGAGGTCGGCCGTCCTGAGGCCATCTTCGGCGTGTCCGGGGCCTCTTGGGGCTGTCTTGGCAATCTTTAGGGCCCTCTTGGCGTGTCGTGGCGTGTTTGGGAGCGGGCCCGGGCAGTCCCGGGAGCCCCGGGGGCTGTTGAATGTTAGGTGTTGTCGTGGAAGCGGAGGCTGCGTGCTACGCGGAAGGCGGGCGACGGCCGGGCGGGCGGCGGGCGGGCGGGCGGCGGGCGGGCGGGCGGGTCGGGAGTTTAATGAATTCCTCAAGGTGCTCTCTTGCAGCGGGAGCTTGTTGAGTACAGGTGTTGCCTCGAAGACGGGGGCTGTTGACAACAGGGTGTTGTCTTGGACAGTGAAGCTGTTGAGTACAGAGTGGTGCGAGCTACTCGGACGGCGGGCGGGCGGCGGGTGCCCTAGGTGGAGGCTCAGAGGCCTCATGGCTGTTGGTTTGGATATCGTGGTTGGCCTGTCGGGGGCGCCAAAGAGGAGCCTCCGCAAAAAGAGCTGAGGAGGATGGGGAGAATGCGCAGGGCATGGCGAAAATTAGGAGTAAGAAACATGGAGGAAGGATAACGAACAACATTATTATAGTGGCGATGCCGGAAAACGAGTTATCGTTAAATTGTCGGCTTGACCTTCCCGCTAGCCCGCCTGCGTAACAAACTTCAAAGACCAAGGCGCATGGCGCGAAGCGACACTGCAGTCTCTTAGACGTATACATTATATATGTACACACACATACATACATACATACATACATACATACATACATACATACATACATACATACATACATACATACATACATACATACATACATACATACATACATATATATGGTCGGTCCCCCCCCCCCCCCCAGCGACCCCCCAGAGCGCCCAAAGCACGAATCCACAAAATCGCTTCGTTGAAGCCCTTCGTTTTTTCACAACTCACCCTTGGCCTGCCATCCAGGCTGATGAACTCATCCGCTCGGCCCGTCCGTCACGGGCACCGTGCGCGCAAGCATATCGGTTTCGGCCGAGGCCACGAAACGCTCTGTATTGCAGGTTGTTTTCTGGACTTTCTGGTCTGGGAATCAACGAAACACTGTGTATTACAGGTTTTTCTCGTTCTTCCGGTTTCTGGACCTGGAATGCTCGCCGCGGCCTCACCCCACCGCACCCCCCCCCCTTCTGTTTGTCGGCACATGAGAACCCAAAAAAACTATCATACACAGCGTGTCGTGGCCTCCGAACAAGAAAACATTGCGCATGACAGGTTCGTTTTGTTTTTTCTGGTATGGGAATCAACGAAACACTGTGTATGACAGGTTTTTCTGGTTTTTCTTGTTTCTGGAGCTGGAATGCTCGCCGCGGCGTCACCCCACCGCACCCCCCCCTCTGTTTGTCGGCGCCTGAAACCCAGGAAGAAAAAGAAAAAAAAAAACAAAAAAAAAAAAACAAAAAAAAAAAAAAAAAAAAAAAAAAAAAAACGTCACACACAGCGTTCCGTCGACCCCAAGACCAGGAAAGAGGAAGAAGAAAACAAAACAAAAAAAAAAAAAAAAAAAAAACGTCACACACAGCGTTCCGTCGACCCCAAGACCAGGAGAGAAAAAAAAAAAAAAAAAAAAAAAAAAAAAAAAAAAAAAAAATGTCATACACAGCGTTTCGTGGCCTCGGACGAAGAAAACGCTGTGTATGACCAGTTTTTTAAGTTATTTCATCTGGGAATCAACGAAACGCAGCCGAGGGCCTGGAAATATTTATCAACTGGGGGGAGCGCGCAGGGGGGAAGGGCTCGGGGTTGCTCCTCCGTTAGCCCCGGACGGATTCGCCAGAAAGGCAATTTCGCCTGAGACGTCCTCACAAAATGGAAATGTTGGAGGCTATCGTTTAAGGCTTTATATATTAAAAATGACGATTTCGCCTGAGACATCCTCACAAAGTGGGGGCACTGAAATCGGTCGCGGAATCTTCGGATCTGCAAAAATGGGGCTCTCGCCTGAGACATACTCGAAACAATAGGATGTTGAAGAAGCTGTTTTAAGACCTCTCGTTTGACAAATGAGCCTGTCGCCTGAGACATCCTCAAAAAAATTGAAATATTGAAATCGCTGGCGAAACCTTCGGATTTTCGAAAATGTCGATTTCGCCTGAGACATCCTCCAAAAAATGAGAGGTTGAAGTAGATGTTGTACGACATCTTAAAGTGACGCTCTCGAAGGATCTCCAGGATTGCCCAAAAGGCAAATGCATTGAAAACTAAATGCGTCTTCAATACTTTTGTTTAAACGTATCGAATGGCCTTCGGCCCATCCCGCCACCGTGCCTGGGTTGTTGGTCAGAGGGCTCCGCAGCGTTCGTTGGGAACTCCTGGTAGATCTCTCGGATGCCTCAAGTGGTACTTTGGAGGCCTCTTGGGAATCGTTTCGGGGCCTCCTGGGGCTTGTTTTTGGCCTCTTTTTTGGCTTCTTGGGGCCTGCTCGGGGGCTCTTGGCGATTCAACGCGGGGTGCCAGGTGGAGCTGGCTGCCCATGTCAGTTAGTAGCGTCGCTGAACCCAGGCGGGGAGTGAACCCTTGCTGGTGTTGGCCCTGATCCTCCGCGGGAAGCAGCCCCTGGTTGGCAATCTCATCCGTGAATTTATTCCCATAGAAGAGGTCGCGCTGCTTAAACTCAGCCCACTTCCAATTCTCGGAAAAGCGGTTGTCGATCTCTCTCCACTGGGACACATAGCCACGAGGCCCTGCGGAACTTTCTCGCGGCAGATCAACTCGTTCAGGTCGACCATGCTCTTCGCGTACCACGATGCGACGTCTTCTGCCGTCTCGATCCTCCGCGAAAGCAGCTCCGCCTGCTTCGAGATCCACCCCCCCCTCCTCGCTCGGGAGCCAAGTTGTTGGAATGCAGGCGATCTCCTCCGACAGCGGATCCACGATCTGGAGGACGAAGCAAGCCGCCGAAGAGGCAGGCATGATGACAAGATCAAGCCAACTTGAGCCAAGAGGGGCTACTGACGAAGAGAAGTGAGAACGACGGGCGAAAACGAGCGGGTCAAAACAAGAGAGAGGGACAGAGAAATGACAGGGGGAGGGGGAGGAGGATGGGGGGGCGAAGAGAAGCGCGACGAGGAGTAGGAGTAGGACGGCATACAAGGGGCGAGGGAAGAGAAGGCGAGATGAGGAAGAGGAGGAGGATGACGATGAGGAGGAGAAGGAGGAGGAGGAGGAGGAGGAGCAAAAGGAGGAGGAAGAGGAGAGGGGAGGAGAAGCGCGACGAGGAGCGGGAGGAGGGGGGCATGCAGGGGGCGAAGGAAGAGAATGAACGAATAGAAGGATAATAAAAAGAGATGGGCTTATCAGGCAACGTTCAATAAGAAACCCAGAGTCTCGCCACCAATAGGCGGCCTGGCTCTGCAAACGTGGAGGAGGATGAAGATCATAGGCCCTGGGGGGTCGCGGGGGGGGGACCAAGCATATATATATATATATATATATATATATATATATATATATATATATATATATATATATATATATATATCCCTGGGGGGCAGGCCCAGGGCCCACAAACAGTTGCCCCGACCCCCCATGGGAGGATGGGGCGGCCGGGAAGGTCCAACATAGTCCAGGAGGGCCTCCAGAGGCTCCCCAGACGGCCCAAGCGGGTCCCGAGTCGCCGAAAGACCGCTCCTGAACGCCCAAGATAGGGCCAAGACGGCCCGAGACGGCCCGATACCCCCCCCAAGGCACTCCACGACGCTTCAAGACGCCTCTCCCGAGCGCTTCAAGAGACCAACATCGTCAATTTCATGGAGGTTTGGGAGAGATTTTGGCCTTCCAGCCTTTTCGGCTGTCGGACGTTCCAGGCTGGCTCCATAGGCCCCCAAGAGCGCCCCGAGACGGCCCAAGAGGGCCCCCAGACGGCCCCAGAGGGGCCTCATGGGCATGTTCTGGAGGCTTTCTTAAGGCCTTCTAGAGGCCTCCTGGGCGTGTTCTGGGGGGTTCTGGGGGTTTGTCGGGCCACCCTGCCTTCAACCGCGGTCTTCCTGAACGACCGGGTCATGATTTGGAATGCTTCGGGGGGTGTCTTAGGGCCATCTTGGGCCGCCATGGGGCTCCCTGAAGGCCATCTTGGACCCCTGTTGTGCCGTTTTGGGGCTCTCTTGGACTACCTGGAAGCCCTTTCGGATGGTTGTGGGGCGATTTTGGAGCCTCCCAGGCGGCCTCGGACGCCCAGAAGACCGCCGTCTTGGAGCGTCGGGAAGCCGAAAAGAGGAGAACCCCAAAATAAGCCATAAACCAAGAAAATCGAGGATGTTCGCTTCTTGGGGCCTTCTTGGGAGTGCTCTTGGAGGCCTCTTGGGACGTTTCGGGACGATCTTTGGGGGTACGACGGCTTCTTGGGAGTCGTCGTCGACCGTATTGGGGCTCTCTGGGGTCGTTTCGGAAGCGCGCCACGTCCTGCGAGGCCCTGGGGGCCGCTTCGAGGCCCGTCCAGAGGGTTCCTAAGCCCCAGATCCTGGGAGTCCGGTTTTGGGGGGGGGACGGGATTTCCCCCCGCCCGGTGCAAAAATATAGAAAGAGGAATATATAATATATATATATATATATATATATATGTATATATATATATATATACATACATACATATATATACACACATAGAGACATATATATATATGTCTATATATATATATATGTACTAGAACCATCGTGCGCGCTTCGCGCGCGCTCAGGTTCTAGCAGGCCCCAGGCCTTGACGAGTTCACTGCTCCACTGAAGTAGTGGACCACAGTCCACGCATGTCAATCCGCATTCCGTAAGGCTTTCGGGGAAGATGGTTGCGTAGGGGGGCGGGGGCCGGATGAATCGGGTTCCCAGAAAGTCTGCTAGGAAGACGGGTTTGGGGGGCGTCTTGGGGAGCCTGTTGGGGCGTGCCGCCGTCGTCGTCGTCGTCGTCGTCGTCATCGTCGTCGTCGTCGTAATGTCGTCGCCGCCTCTTGGGGCGCGCCGTCATCTCCGTCCTCGTCTTCGTCGTTTCGTCATCGTCGTCGTCGCCGCCGTCGTCGTCGTCGTCGTCGGCTCAAGAGGGCACTTGGGGCAACTTCGTGCGAAACGATCTGCGGAGGGCCGCGAGAAGGCGATAAGTCCATGCTCCCAGTCAACTTCCCAGACAGCTCTCTGGTAGCGCGATGGTACTTCGGTCTCTGGTAGCGCGATGGTAGTTCGGAGCCTCCAGAGACTCTCGGGCCCATGATAGACCATGCCCCCGGAAGGCTTTCTGAGGACATGATTCCTTGGGGTGTGCTGGGGGGCCTCTCGGGCGTTCCCTGGGGGCCGCTTGGGGGCCTCCGGGACCTCTCGGGCCCATGATGAATCATGTCCCTGGAAGGCTTTCTGGGGACATGACTTCTTAGGGTGTGTTGGGGGGCCTCTTGGGCGTTCCCTGGAAGCCCCTTGGGAGCCTCTTGAGGCTTCCTGGGGGCCTCTTGGGCGCCTCAAGGGGTTTCGTAGGAGCATCTTGGTTGCCTCCGAGGGCCTACTGGGGGCCCCTAGGGCCAGAGACCTTGAAAATCGGTTGGCGGTCCCACTCTGGGCCCCCTCTTGGGGAGCTCTTGGGGCACACTTGGGTTGTCTGGGAAGCCTCCTGGGCCGTCTTGGGGCCTTCTTCGGGGCCTCGTGGGCCGTCTTGGAGCGGTGTGAAGGGCCTCCGAGGCCGTGATGGAGCGCTGGGGAGCGGGGAAAAGCGAGAACGCCAAAATCCTTCAAAAACCTTTGGAAAATTTGAATTTCTGCCTCCCAGGGCCCTCTTCGGAAGCTTCTTGAGTCCGTCCTGCTGCGTGTTGGAGTCCTCGTCGGCTGTCTTGAGGGCATCTGGGGCATCTTCGGGGCATCTTGGGACCGTCTTGGGCCCTCTCGAGAACCACTTAGCCTGTCGTGGCCTGCTTCGGAGCGGGCCCAGGTCGCCTCGGGACCCCTCTGGGCCCCCTCTTGGAGCGCTCTTAGGGCACACTTGGGTTGTCTGGGGAGCCTCCTGGGCCGTCTTGGGGCCCTCTTCGGAGCCTCGTGGGTCGTCTTGGAGCGATATGAAGGGCATCCGAGGCCATGACGGAGCGCTGGGAAGCGGGAGAAGCGAGAACGCCAAAATCCCTCAAAAACCCTAAGAACAAATCACTACATAGTGCCTCCTCTTGCGGAGCCTCTTGAGTCCGTCCTGCTGCGTGTTGAAATCCTCGTCGGCCGTCTTGAGGGCATCTTGGGCGTCTGTGGGGCCTCGTGGGGCCGTCTTGGGTCCTCTCGGGACTTCCTCAGCCTGTCGTGGCCTGCTTCGGAGCGGGCCCGGGCCGCCTAGGGACTTCCACAACCCCGAGCGGACGCCCATGGGGAACAGGCACCAGCCTGCCCCCGCCTGGCCGAATCCGATATCTATATATATATATATATATACATACATATATGTATATATACACATACATACCTACACATAACTCTATATATATATACACGTACATACAGACATGTGTGTATATGTATATGTAGATGTGTATGTATATGTATATATGAGTATGTGTTTATGTGTATAGTTACGTAGTTGTGTGTCTGTATATGTGTGTATGTGCGTATGCATATGTTTACGTACAGATGTACATGTACGTGTATTTCGAAGTAAGCGTGTGTGAGTGTATGTATATACGTGAATGTAAACATGTACATTACGGATACGTGCGCATGGATACGCATACGTATATGTGCAGTGTATGTTTAGGTGTATGTATCTGTACATACGTATGTGCGGATGTGTATGCACAACAAAGTATGTACATATGGCTGTGGACATGTACGGCTCTATATGTGTGTATGCGCATGTATGCATATCTATGTATATGTATGTGGGTACGTCGATATATGCACGTGTGCATATGTATGCCCGCGTGGATCGGTGTCTCCCTCTCACTCTCTCTCTCTCTCTCTGTCTCCTGGCGCTGAGCCGCCGAACGGGGTGCCCCAAGGCGTGGGCTTTCTTCCACGGCATCGAGGTGCGCATGCCAAAGCGCGCTGAAAGCCGAGGCATCCGTACAGCACGGGCGCGCAGAGGGGGCGTTCCACGCCCCCATCGCCACGCCCACCTGTTTTTTTCCAGTCGGGGTCTCTTCCGACAGCGCCAGGGGGGAGATTTCTCTGCGCCATCCCCGCCATGTACATGTGGCACCTCCCGCCTCTTCGAGGAAGGCATCGAGGGCGTGTGTAACACATAGGCCTGGACACACTGTACCAACGGGTACGAGCCCTCACTCTCTCTCTCTCTCTCTCTAGCGCTCTCTCTCTCTCTCTCTTTCTCTACCGCTCTCTCTCTCTCTCTCTCTTTCTCGCGTTCGTGGATGAGCAGCAGGAGGAGGAGGGCTAAGGGGGGGGGGCTCCAGATGTCGTAAGGATTCCCTGCGGGAGTCTATGCCCCTAGCCGCCGGCAAGAATCCCAAGAATCTCCCGATGATGCGCTGCAGGTCCCTAAGAATTTCCCCCAGATACTTAAAACACCCGCAGGGTCCGCAAGGATTTCTTCAGGACGTCCTCGGGTCTCCTTCCCCACAACCAACAGGAGCGCGTTCGCTTATACTCTCGCCATGGTTTGCGATGCCTACGGCCCCAGGGGAATTCTTCCAGAGCGCGAGGCAGCGCTGGCAAGATTCTATGAGTGGCGTATACAGCTCCCCCAGGATCCTGTGAGATCTGCACGCAGCCCGAATATGACCAGTTAGAGCTGTCGGAAGCTCGAGTAGGAGGCTGAGATCAAAGCTGTGGCGAGCCTTGCTGGGATTATGTCGGAGCTGCGCGTACCTCCGATACGATTAGATCAGGGTTGTCGGCATCTCCCGTAGATTTACCTTCGCGCCGAAGGCAGCCATAATAGGAACGCATGAAAGAGGCATGCGGCCCACGAGGGCTCCACTAGAGCTGCAGACGGGCTCGGTAGGATTCTATCCGAGACGAGGTGCCAGGACATCATGGTAGGATTCTGTTGGAGCTGCAGAGAGCGTGAGCGTTCAGGATTATGTTCGGGCTACAGGAAGCTTTGCTGGGATTGCGTCAAAGCGGTAGGTAGCTGTGGTAGGAACTGATCGAAGCTGCAGGCACTGCTGGTACGATTCTACCCGCACTGCACACAGATCCGGTAGGAGCCCATTAGAACTGAGGGGCGAATCGGGTCGGATTATATCAGAGCTGTCGGGGGGCCCGCATAACCCGTATGAAAGCTGCAGGCAGCCTGTGTAGGACTCCGCTGGGGGTGCAGGCAGCTCCAATAGCGTGCTATAAGAGCTGTATGGGGCACCCGTTGGATTCTACCAGAGTTGCCAGGCAAACGCCACAGGTGTACAGTCGCTCTGTATACTGAGGCACCAGGAGGGCACCTGTTCCCTCTCGTACTCCCCTTCGCACCTCCTGCTAGCGTGCAGAAGGGCGAGGAAGAAGAAAAGGGAGGGGAGGGACGGTGGGAGTAGGTAGGCAAGGGAGGCCGGGAGGAAGGAGGAAGGAGGGAGGGGTTAGGAGAACACGCCTACCACCAGTGGACACCAGTCCTAGAACGGGCCTGGTACTGGGGCCACGGAGCAGAGAGAGGAGGCGCAAGAGAAAGAAGGGATGGAGACGGAGAGGGAGGGAAGAAGCAGGGGCCCGGGTTTGCCATCGAACGTCTGGCAGATCGTCCGCACTACGGTTGCGGCTCAGAGGTCGCCGCGCGGCTTCACCCAATTGATCTTGTGCTCGGGCGCCTCCAGGTCCGCCGCCATTCCCTGTGCACGCTGAGGCGTGGAAGAATGCCCAGGGCTGTCTGGTAGGGCTCCTCTATCCTGATGGGAGACACCCCCCACACCCCACCAAGGAGGCGTCCACCCGCATGCACCGACCCCCCTCCCGAGGCCACGATCCCGCATGAAACCATTGGCCAGCGCTCCAGAGGCCACGATTCTTCGACACCGATGGATCCGCTTCCCCAGCTTGAACAACGGCCCATGCAGACAACCAAGGACACCAAGATGGCACACGATGCCTCGAAGGCGGCCCAAATTGACCCCGAGGTGGCCCAAAATGGCGTCAAGACTGCCCAACAGGAGGACCTCCAGAAGGGTCCGAAGGAGCCCAAACCGTTGATTTCCCTTGGCTGATTTGGATGAAGTTCGCATTCTCGCCTTTTCGGGCTTCGGTCAGATCAAGACCGCCCAAAAAGCCTCCACGATGGCCCCGGGACGGCCCACGGAGCTACCAGGAGGGTCCCAAGATGGCCCAAGAGGTCCCACGACCGCCAAGACTGCCCCGCACGAGGCCAAGACAGCCCCAACACGGCCCAAACGAGTTCCATAAGAGCTCCTCAGGGACTGAAGACCAAATGTGACACATGTGACGCTATTCCTCCTCCTCCTCCTCCTCCTCCTCCTCCTCCTCCTCCTCCTCCGCCTCCTCCTCCTCCTCCTCTTCCTCCTCCGCCTCTTCCTCCTCCTCCTCCTCCTCCTCCTCCTCCTCCTCCGCCTCCGCCTCTTCCTCCTCCTCATCCTCCTCCTCCTCGACGTCACCATCATCATCATCATCATCATCATCATCATCATCATCATCATCATCATCATCATCATCATCATCATCATCATCATCATCATCGTCAGCATCATCATCATCAGCAGCAGCAGCATCATCATCATCATCATCGGCCTCAGCAGCAGCATCAGCATCCTCATCGGCAGCAGCAGCAGCAGCAGCATCGTCATCGTCATCGTCATCATCATCATCATCATCATCATCATCATCATCATCATCTTCATCATCATCATCATCATCATCATCATCATCATCATCATCATCATCATCATCATCATCATCATCGTCGTCGTCGTCATCATCATCAGCACCAGCATCACCATGACCGTCATCGTCATCCTCCTCATGAGCATCAGCATCATCGTCATCATCATATTCATCAGCAGCATAATCAGCATCGTCGTCATCATACTCATCATCATCTGCAACATCAACAGGATCATCAACAGCATCAGCAGCATCAGCAGCATCGTCATCGACATGGTTATCGCCATCGTTATCGTCATCGACATCGTCATCATCATAAGCAGCATCATCCTCATAATCCGCATCAGCACCATCAGCATCGTCATCATCATGATCATCGTCATGGTCATCAGTCCCACCAGCCCTTTGGGCGTGAGTGGTTTAGCGAGCTCTCTCTGTTCTCAACCCCCCTTCTTCCCCTTCGGGGAGGGGTTTACCCCTCCCCCTACCCCCTCCCCTGGACCTGGAGAGGGCGGGCCGAGTGGTGTCAGGGGGGTCTTTTTCGACTCCTGGTAGGGCCAAAAAACGACGACCCTCACGAGGATTCTGGCCCCCAGGGGGGGGGGAGGGGGGGGAGTTTGGCGCCTCTGCTCCTCTTCGAAGCAGAAATCATTGATTTTACTACGGTTTTGGCCCCATTTTGGCGTCCTGGGGGGGCCGCGCTCATCTTCCCTCATAGCAAAACCATTGATTTTACGAAGGTGTTGGGCTCATTTTGTCCTTCTCAGGAGGCAGCGCTCACTTGCGCTTCTGAGGAGGTCGCAAGAGGCCCCAAGATGGCCCCAAGAGGCCCCCAGGAGCCTCCCAAGAGGCCTCCAAGAAGCCCCCAAGAGGCCCCCAAAGAGGCCCCAAGAGGCCCCCAAGAGGCCCCCAAGAGGCCCCCAAGAGGCCCCCAGAGGCCCCACGAGGCCCCCAAGAGGCTCCCAAGAGGCCCCCAAGAGGCCCCCAAGAGGCCCCAAGAGGCTCCAAGAGGCCCCCAAGAGGCCCCACGAGGAGCCCGAACGACTCACACCAGGACGAGGGGCCCGAACGACTCACACCACGAAGAGCCCGAACGACTCACACCACAAGGAGGGGCCCGAACGACTCACACCAGGACGAGGCGCCCGAACGACTCACACCACGAGGAGCCCGAACGACTCACACCACGACGCGGGCCCCGAACGACTCACACCACGAGGAGCCCGAACGAGTCACACCAGGAGGAGGGGCCCGAACGACTCACACCAGGATGAGGGGCCCGAACAACTCACACCACGAGAAGCCCGAACGACTCACACCAGGACGAAGAGCCCGAACGACTCACACCACGAAGAGCCCGAACGACTCACACCAGGAAGAAGGGCCCGAACGACTCACACCAGGACGAGAAACCCCAAACGACTCAAATCACGAGGAGCGCTTTCTCTCCCTCCTCCTCCGCCTCGTCCTTCTCCCGCTCCCCCCACAAGGAGGATGTACAAGGAGGCGGGAGGAAGGAGGAACAGGGGAGATATGCGGGGCCAAGCGGACACACGCCTGAAAAACACGACTGTCGGCATGCTTCGCAAGAGTTGCTGCTGTGAGATGGGCTGGTGGGGATACGCGAAGCGTAAAGAATTTCATCATTACTACCATCAGCATCAGCATTAGCACCGTTATCATCACTATACCATCGTCATAAGCATCATCATCAGCATCACCATCACCATCCTCATCAGCATCACCATCACCACAAGCATCGTCATCAGCATCATCAGCATCATCATCATACTCACCACCATCCTCATCATCACCACCATCAGCATCATCATCAGCATCACCATCTTCATCAACACCATGATAATAAGCACCAGCAGCAGCATCATTCCAATCGCCATCACCACCACCACCAGCATCAGCATCAGCTTCGTCGTGGTCGGGGGCAGCAACATCATCACCATCATCACAATAAAAAAGATCCTCATCATGTTTATCCTCATCATGAGCATCATCATCATCATCATCGTCGTCATCATCGTCGTCATCATTATCGTCATCGTCATCGTCATCGTCCTCATCGCAAGTATCATCATAATCATCATCATCATCATCATCATCATCATCATCATCATCATCATCATCATCATCATCATCATCATCGTCCTGTTCATCATCAGCTTCATCATCACTATCACCATTATCCTCATTAGAATAGTTATTACCCCTGTATCGTCATCAGCATAAACGCCATCAGCATCATAGTCATCATCATCATCAGCAACAGCACTATCATCATCATCATCATCATCATCATCACCATCATCATCGTAATAACCACCACCACTATCATCAGCAGCAGCGGCATCATCACCAACATCATCATCAACATCACATCAGCATCATCAGCATCACGATACTCAGCATCAGCAGCAGCATCATCACCGCCACCATCACCACCACCGCCAGCATCATCATCATCATCATCATCATCATCATCATCATCACAATCACCATCAGCATCATCGTCGTCAGCAGCAGCATCATCATAATCAGCAACACCAGCATAATCATCATCATCATCATCATCATCATCATCATCATCATCATCATCATCATCGCCTTCGTCCTCATATCATCTCCATAAACATCACCATCATGATCCTCATCATCACCATCATGATCAGCAGCAGCAACATCGTTAATAGTAGTAGCATCATCGTAATCACCGTCATCCCCATCACCATCACCATCACCACCACACCCATCCTCATCCTCATCCTCATCTGCATCCGCATCCTCCTCCTAATCCTCCTCCTTCTGCTGCTGCTCTGCCTCGTCCTCATCCTCCTCATCATCGACGTCACCATCAGCAGCAGCATCGTTATCATCACCATCATCGCGGCGCTACCACCCTCGAATCAACTGCCTCCACTCAGAATGCCGGGCCGGCACGAGAGCGGAACGTGCCGCAGGCAGCTGGATAGAAGAGCTTCATGTCGACGCGGTACTGCCGGTGGCCCTGGATGTAGATAAACGCGAAGAAGAGGCCGAGACCCATCCCGCCGATGAACTCGCGGAGGTAGAGGCGCGACATGTAGTCCCCCATCACGCGCTGACGGAACGACAGCCACGCACCCTCCCACTCGATCTCTGGCGTGCGCGGGATCTCCTCGGCCGTACGGTAAGGCATGGGGAGAACGGGGCGGTGGATCTTCAGGGGCTTCGCAAACTTGTAGAACATCTCCTCGTAGTCGTCAAAGGTCATCTCGCCGTTCATCAGCTTGTCCATGTACGGCCTCAGCTCTGGGGTGTCGTCACCAAGCTTCTTCAGGAAGGGGTAGTACTGCGGCGGGATGTAATATGTGTGGCGGATGGTGGTTGACAGCTCCGGGGGGATGTGCGCTGGCACGCCGAACTCGTCGCGGGGCATCACGTCGTATTCGAGCTCCAGCTCGGGATCCCAGCCGGGTTTGTCATAGATGATGGCGTACATGACCGGCCACCCAGGATTCACGGCAGTGTTACGGCGCACGGCACTCGTCTGGATGTTCCGCTGCTGAACAGCAGCTGGCAAAACCAGCGCAGCAGGTGCCAGCGCGCGCGTCGTAGCGAGGTTGCCGGCAACTGGACGCCCACGCTGCACGCGAAGCGCAGACCTGGCAATCATCCCGGCCATCGCTGAGAATGAGAACGCTGGCGCCCGAATCCTGCGCAGAAGAGCGCGCAAGGTCGAGATAGGGGGCAGCTCCCGCACCCTCTCGGAACTTGAGCCAACATGGCTACGCAAGCGAGAGGCGGGAGGGGGAGGGGGAGGAGGCGGACGACGACGATGACGACGACGAGGACGACGATGACGACGAAGATGACGACGACGACGAGGACGACGACGAGGAAGACCACGACAAGGACGACGACGACGACGACGACGACGACGACGACGACGACGACGACGACGACAAGGACGACCACGACGTGGAGGACGTGAAGAACGAGAATTACGCGGGAGGGAGGAGCAGCAGGGAGGAGAGAAAGGGAAGTGGGCACTGAGGAGGAGGAGGCCCAGGGAGGCAGTGAGGGAAAGAAGGAGGCACCGAGGAGGGAGCATCTGCAAAGGGGGAGCCCCCCCTTTCAACGGAGTGCGAGTGAGGGGTGGGAGGCCCATGGAGCATCTGCGAATAGAGAAACGCTTCCACCCCCCCGAACGGAGTGCGGGGGAGGGGCGGGAGGCCCAGGAAGCATCTGCGAAAACAAAAAAAAAAAAAAAAAAAAAAAACTCCCCTCCCCAGGGCTGTGCGGGGGGAGGGGGGGGAGGCCCAGGGAGCATTTTCGAAGGGGGAAGCGCCCCCCCACCCCCTCCCCCCAGGGGTGTGCGGGGGAGGGGTGGGAGGCCCAGGGGGCATCTGCGAAACCCAAAAAACGCACACCCACCTTCCCCAGGGGTGTGCGGGGGAGGGGCGGGAGACCCATGGCGCATCTACAAAATGGGGGAGCGCGGAAGCGCCCCCCACCCCCTCCTAAGGGGTGTGCGGGGGAGGGGCGGGAAGCGCCCCCCCGTAGGACCCGCCGATCGTGCGGTTATAACCAGATGCTTCTGTCGGTGTGTCTACCTACATGTACCGTTCGTTGCACATGCTCACATCTTGCAAGTGCAGATGTGCCACGGCTCTGTCACTGAGATCTCCACTATTCATATCAATATTATACATCTCCACCATCAAATTCGATGTGTAAATCACAACAAATAAACTAAAGCTGCACTCGATTTAAAAACTGATGTTCGTTGTAATTCTCTTCCAGAGCGCCGTGGAGCCGCAGAAACCTACCAGGAAAACATGAAAACTGAGAACAAGCTGAGGACAACCTGTGAATGTTGCACCAAGAAGAACGCTGATAGTCACAGTGTTTCCTCCGTTGCTCCTGACTTTTCCCAACGAAAACACCGCATTTGTCCTGTGCCCTGTTTTTCTTGTTTTCCTGGTAAACTTCCGCGGCACCACGGCGCCGCCACTAGGATCCTCTACAATTAAAAGATTCGGAAAACACCGCAATCAAGTCAGTTTGAATTAGCCTGGCGAAGGACCCAACCATATGCAGCTGCGAGTACCGCAAGGATACCAATGTCAAGCTCCACCCGACATTCGGTGGAGATCCCTATGGGGCCACGAAACGTGTGAGGGGTGTGCCGAAATGGGTGGTGGGGAGTGCCGAAATGGGTGGTGGGGACGCATGCGAACGCAGCCACTGGGGCCTTCGGTGGAGCTCCCTATGGGGCCACGAAACGTGTGAGGGGTGTGCCGAATGGGTTGTGGGGAGGCATGCGAACGCAGCCACTGGGGCCTTCGGTGGAGCTCCCTATGGGGCCACGAAACGTGTGAGGGGTGTGCCGAGATGGGTGGTGGGGAGGCATGCGAACCTGCCACTGGGGCCTTCGGTGGAGCTCCCTATGGGGCCACGAAACGTGTGAGGGGTGTGCCGAATGGGTGGTGGGGAGGCATGCGAAAGCCACTGGGGCCTTCGGTGGAGCTCCCTATGGGGCCACCATGCCGAGATGGGTGGTGGGAGGCATGCGAACCCTGCCACTGGGGCCTTCGGTGGAGCTCCCTATGGGGCCACGAAGAAGGCATGCGAAGCCACTGGGGCCTTCGGTGGAGCTCCCTATGGGGCCACGAAACGTGTGAGGGGTGTGCCGAATGGGTGGTGGGGAGGCATGCGAACGCAGCCACTGGGGCCTTCGGTGGAGCTCCCTATGGGGCCACGAAAGGGGTGTGCCGAAATGTGTGGGCTGGGGCCTGCCACTGGGGCCTTCGGTGGAGCTCCCTATGGGGCCACGAAACGTGTGAGGGTGTGCCGCATGCGAAGAGTGGAGTGGGACGAAACTGTGGTGGGGAGGCATGCGACGCAGCCACTGGGGCCTTCGGTGGAGCTCCCTATGGGGCCACGAAACGTGTGAGGGGTGTGCCGAAATGGGGTGGGGAGGCATGCGAACGCAGCCACTGGGGCTTCGGTGGAGCTCCCTATGGGGCCACGAAACGTGTGAGGGGTGTGCCGAAATGGGGGTGGGAGGCATGCCACTGGGGCCTTCGGTGGAGCTCCCTATGGGGCCACGAAACGTGTGAGGGGTGTGCCGAAATGGGTGGTGGGGAGGCATGCGAACGCAGCCACTGGGGCCTTCGGTGGAGCTCCCTATGGGGCCACGAAACGTGTGAGGGGTGTGCCGAAATGGGTGGTGGGGAGGCATGCGAACGCAGCCACTGGGGCCTTCGGTGGAGCTCCCTATGGGGCCACGAAACGTGTGAGGGGTGTGCCGAAATGGGTGGTGGGGAGGCATGCGAACGCAGCCACTGGGGCCTTCGGTGGAGCTCCCTATGGGGCCACGAAACGTGTGAGGGGTGTGCCGAAATGGGTGGTGGGGAGGCATGCGAACGCAGCCACTGGGGCCTTCGGTGGAGCTCCCTATGGGGCCACGAAACGTGTGAGGGGTGTGCCGAAATGGGTGGTGGGGAGGCATGCGAACGCAGCCACTGGGGCCTTCGGTGGAGCTCCCTATGGGGCCACGAAACGTGTGAGGGGTGTGCCGAAATGGGTGGTGGGGAGGCATGCGAACGCAGCCACTGGGGCCTTCGGTGGAGCTCCCTATGGGGCCACGAAACGTGTGAGGGGAGTGCCGAAATGGGTGGTGGGGAGGCATGCGAACGCAGGAGGGAGGAGGGCGAGGAGAAGGAGGAAGAAGGAACGCGGGGACCGTTTCTTCAAACGAGGACCCAACACCACAGGACGGTTGGGAAAAACCGCACAATCGAAATCAATCTGGAAATCCACACACTCAAATTCAACGTGCGAATTCAATTCTCACAAATGAACTCAATTCGCATCGCATCGCATCGCCGGCGGCACGAGAGCTGTCTGAGGTATCACGGGACGTTTTCACGCCTCGTGGCAAGCATCTGGACGCCTGCAGTTGAAACCCGTGGCCGAAAACAAATGTGTTGTCATCATGGTGAAATCCACGAGCGTGAACTAAGGCCGAGGGCCTCTGCAGCAGCACTCGGGATGCCGCGTGGCCAGCGCCCTCGTCCCCCGAGCGGCTCGCGGCCTGCATCGGTGGGAGAGCGCCTCGAGGCACCCACAGCATCACTTAAAGAGTGACCCTTGGGCGGCGCACTCGAAACCCTTTCCCCCCCATCGCCTCCAGAGCAAACTCAACCAGGGGGGCAATCCTGGCCAAGACGCCCTCGGGGTGAAAGTTGAAAGTCAAAACGTGCATATTCGCATCTTTTTTGGCTGTGGAAAAAAACATGCCAGCACCTCACGCTCACGGCTTAGAGGCATCGTGAACTCATTGGTCATCTTGGATTCCAACGTGGGTCTGTTACTATAGATAGGGTCATGAAACAAACGTTGAACACACAGATCATGCCTATCAGTGCAGTCGTGCAGCGGAGGCTGCCAAGCGGCGGCGCGTCGCGCCCAGCGGTCCACTATTCGCGATTCTGATTGTGGAGGCCACTACAGATCCTCCACAATTCGGCCCCCACGAACACGCAGAAGAGGCGTATGAAGAGAAAAAAACGTCGCGCGGACGTAATAAGGTTGTTGATGGCTGGTTGAAAAGGCACGGCGAACAGTAGCGCTTCGCCCTGACAGGGGTCATCATAGATAATCAGACGGCTATGAGATGCTCTTTGGAGCCAGGTGACTGAAGCAAACCCGAAAACATAACGACGAACACGCCCAGGCGAGTTGGGATGCGACCTCCAGCGGGGCACACATGGCCCGACCCTATAGGATGCGCAGAGCTAGACGGGGCAACGCGTCCAACCCCACTGCGCCTCACGGGACACACGGGGCCCCGCGGGCCAGCTCGTTGTCTTCAGCGCCGCGCTAAGGGCGCGCCAGCTTTGCTCTGCCGACTGCACCGCGCACCGCCCATACTTTTGACGAGCGCCACCGATGTCCCACGTGCAAGTCTGAATGAAGAACCCTGCTTCTCGCCGCTTAGGGCCCAAGGAGGTCACCGACTTGAGCTGTAACCTCCAGCCTGTGACCTCAGGAGGCCGCATGGGGCCCCCAGAATGTCACCGACGCAAGCTGTGGGAGCCTCCAGCCGATGACCCCACGAGGCCGCTGGGCGGGGTCCCGCGGACGCGCGAGGTCGCCACATCTGGCGGCGCAGTCAGGCGGGCCGAAGCGCGAAACTGCGAAGACGGGGCGAGCCGGGCCAACGGAGGAGGAGCGAACAGTGAAGCGTGGAGAGAAGCGAGAGGAGGACGGATCGCGCGCCGCAGCAGTGAGAACGCAAGCGCCCAACTCCAACAGGAACAACGCGCCCAACATGCTTTGAAGCTCAAATAGAAAACGATGGCGGGTCCAGTCAGGTCGAACCACCCTAACATTTAGAACAACGCCCAAGGTGCAGAAGTCCCATGGGAATTTGCCCAACAAAATCCACCATGCAATTTCCATGCCCGATTCATACTGGTACTGTGTGCGCCCGACACACTTAAAATCCTTCTGCCAGGTCGCCACAACAGGAATCCGTTTGTAAAGATCACTACACAAGGTTTTTAAGTCTACGCAAGAGCAACAACGACAGTCACAGGTTGTCCGAGCTTTGTTCATGATTTTTCCACGTGGAACACATATTTGTTCATGGTCGTCCTGCTTTCCTGTGTTCCTCTATACATTTCCTGGGCTCAAGGTGCCGCCACTGCAAATCCACCACAATTAAACCCGTTTGTGAGGCCGCCAAAAAAAGCTATCCCGCTGTACAGGCTGCTACAAAAGAACTAGACTTGTGGAGGCAACTGCAGATCCTCCATAAGTACAACCATATATAATGTCACCACAAAAGGAGTCCTGTTTGTAAAGGCGTTACAAAAAGACTTTGGGAGAAGAAGAAACGGGAAGATGAAGAAGAACGAAGACTACGAACATGCATGATGAGTAAATGGTGATGATCCATAGCGTTCCGATCGCCAGGAAATCGATCAAACGTGCTTTGTTGGAATCATGCTAACAGCGGGTCGGACCCCCCCCCAAGGGGTGTGCGAGGGATGGGTGGGAGGCTCATGGCGCATCTGCGAAAGAGGGAAACATAGGGAATCGAACTCTATGCACCGACGCATGTTCCGGCCCTGCATTGAAATTTGCACTGGAGAGCGGATCCTGGTGTATACGGGACCCTTGTGTACCATACATGTTTCGCTGTTTCCCCGGGACACCGGGGAAAAAACATATACACCTCACCACCCCAGCGTCGCAGCGTCGCCCCCGACCCTCAAAAAGTCCTGGGACTGAAAAACGGCCCGCCACTGGTGATGTACATGTTCCAGTTTCCGACATGGCGCATCTGCGAAAGAGAGAAAAAAGGCACCCCCCTGCCAACCACTAGGCGCCTCGTCGGGCACCTCGGCGTCCTGCGCGGACCTGCGCGCGGCGAGGGCGACCGCCCCCCCCCCCCCGTCCTCGCGGCGGAGCAGGAGCGGGGAAGAAGGGGGAGGAGGAGGAGGAGGAGGAGGAGGAGAAGGAGGAGGAGGAAAAGGAGGAGAAGGAGGAGGAGAGAAGGAGAAAGAGGAGGAGCAGGAGGAGGACAAAGAAAAGGAGGAGGAGGAGGAAGGGGAGGAGGAGGTGGAAGAGGAGGAGGAGGAGGACCAGGAGGAGGAGGAGAAGGAAGAGGAGCTGGAGAGGGAGAGGGAGAAGGAGGAGAAGGAGGAGAAGGAGGAG
>CAUYUJ010022619.1:40000-55000 GCA_963575745.1 Prorocentrum cordatum | reverse complement strand
CTGTTACGAGAATCATCATGTATCTCTGCCAATGCCACTACCGTCGCAACTACCATAACTACGACCACTGCCACTACATACTCTCCTTGACCACTGCCGAGAACACAAATACTACAACTACTGCTACCCCTACGACTACCACTATTGCTACCAGCGCCTATCTACTCTGCTTGCTAGATGGAGCCAACCTTTGTCTTGCCCACTCCTTGCCGTGCCCATATCCAACACAAACATACTGCGCTACAGCCGGCCACGGATGCCAGGCTGCAAGAGAAGGACACGAGACCCCATGAAAAGCCACTGCACTATATTATCACTGCGTTTGGCTGCACACATGGCCAACTCCGACATTGGAACTGCCCCCTCGTCGGCCTCTCTGGGGGAGCCACTGCTTACTTCCGCTGGCGTGCGCCAGACCTCCCGCTGGCGGGGCCGCCCTCGCCTCACCCACGCCGGCTGGCGCAGGCCTTCCGCCAGCCTCCGCCGAGCGCGAGAGGCCCGACCCAATGAACCCCTCGAGCCCTGAGATCCGACGTACAATCACGCGACCCATCACCGCGAACAATCACGACCGGAGCCCTGAACCCCATCGTTCTGCTGCAATGTTTTCCAGTCAACAGTGCCCTACAGACGAGGGAACATGTCCAGGCAGACGGAACACGCAGTGCACCCATCCTGGACACGGCCGACCACGGGCGGTGGCAAACGCGGCAGGACACCGCCCGAGGAGGATGGCCCCGAAGCCCGAGACCGGGCGAAAACGCCTGGTGAGAAAAACTGCAACGCCCAGATTCCGGGGCAGGCGAAGACCCTTCCTGGGGCGCCCCACGCGCGAGGCCCCGGCCAACCCAGCGGTGGGGCTGCGCGGGGGCGGCGGCGGGCGGGCCCAGCTCGACCCGCCAGGTGGAGGGCGCACTGGCCCTTGGCGTTGATCACGTTGGTGTCTTGGGGCGTTGATCCTCCTCCTCCTCCTCCTTGTATTCCTCTTTCCTCCTCTTCTTTTCTTTATGTGTTCTTTCTCTCTCTCTCTCTCACTCTGTCTCTCTCTCTCTCTCTATCGCTCCCTCTCTCTCTCTCTCTATCGCTCCGTTTGTTTGTTATATCTTTATTGTTTTCTCTCTCTCTCTCTCTCCTTCTTCTCTCTTTTATGTATATATATATATATATATATATATATATATATATATGTGTCTCTCTATATATATATATATATATATATGTGTGTTTCCCTCCCTGTCTCTGCGCACCGCTTGACCCGCCGCACGCCGTCCGACCGACGCGGGGCGAGCCGAAGATCGCAGCGGGGCGGGCGCCGGGCGCACCTCGCGCCCGCCCCGCTCGGGCCTCCGCGCGGCCCCACCGCGGCGAGAGGCTCCGACGGCGCCAGGGGAGGAGCCCCTGGCCCAACCGTATGCCGACGCCGTAAACAGAGGGTCAGCCCCGTGGCCACGCCGCCAGCACACGATGACCAGCCAGTCAAACACCAGGCAGCGCCTCACGCAAGACAGCCACCAGTACACAAGCCGTGGCCATCCAAGAACTTGCTGAGGCCCTGCCCTTCTCTTCCGATGCCCAGCAAGAGGAGGCTCCCTGGGGCGGGAGCGGTCCAGGGCACCGCAGCTGGAGCCGCTTGACCACGTCTGGCCCTGCTGCTCTGCCGGAGAGCCCCGCCCATCCTGCAGAAGAGGCAGGGCCAGGCCGACTGCCACTGGTGGCCCAGCTTTGCTCTGGCGCCAGGTGCAGCCCCTCACGCCGTTCCCACGCTCCCTCCCGCATCCTGGGCCCGCCAGGCCCCGGCGGGCTGCGGGGCCTGGATCTACCAGCTGGAGCACCTTGGCCACCCGCAGGGTTACGCCTCGTCGCTCTGCGAACCCAGAAAGCTGCACACCGCCGCCCCATGCCGCCACTGCCAGCGCTGCCGGGAGGCCCGTCCCAGAAGAGGTCCAGCGGGCTGGGCTAGCAGTGGGGCCACGCCTGCCTGCCTGCCCAGAGTTGCTGGAGGCGGGGCTGGGGAGGCTGGGCGGCGATGTCGGCGACGTCACGCTGCTCACCTCCGACATCTCCTGGCGGCAAGCGTCGCTAGCCCCACGTGGCTCAACGACAGGTTCCTCCTCTTCGCCTTCCTTGAAGCCAGGGTCGCTGAACTCCTCCTTGTTCACAGGGCCTGCAGCAGGGAACTCCTCCGCCTCGTGGTGGAAGGAGTCGCCATCATCACCTGCGCCCACGGGATGGCCTGCCACGCCATCCTCCTTCTCGGACACGGAGGGTGCCCGCGGCTGCCTCGGTGGCGAGTGGGACCCCGACCTGTGACTTCCACTCGGTACAAGCTGCATGGCAATGACACGTCCGAGGCGATATGGTTTCCTCTCTGTTCTCTTTATTTCTCCCTCTCTCTCTCTTTCACTTCTCGTCCTGTCCTGGTGTCGCGCCGACGCGGCCATCCCCCCCAAGGCCATTCGGCCTGGGAGAGGGTGATCAAACTACCGAGCCTGGCGACCTCGATGGTCGGGCCCGTGGCGCCGGGCGGCGGGGGCAGACGACGATACGGAGGCGAGGGGTCGCAAGGGGGAGGACGAAAAG
The DNA here is from genome assembly GCA_963575745.1 of Prorocentrum cordatum. Taxonomy (NCBI): domain Eukaryota; class Dinophyceae; order Prorocentrales; family Prorocentraceae; genus Prorocentrum; species Prorocentrum cordatum. The sequence continues at coordinate 52,420 of CAUYUJ010022619.1, read as the reverse complement.
GGCCGAGCCGAAGCACGAAAGAGGAAGGCGGGAGAAGGGAAAAAAGGGCCTCCAACAAAAACACTTTTCCGTCGCAGCGCAGCACTGGCGATCCGCACGCGCGCTCTAGTGGGCCAAGCGATGGCAAGCACGAACTCGCCGGCTGCAAGAGAAGATGGCACGGGCGGGGCACGGCCGCGGGGGGGAGGAAGAGGACAGGATCACTCACAGCGCGATGGACATCGACTGGAGTGGCCAGGCAGCCTGCCTGCGCTGACGCAGCCTGGCAGTGGACGCGGGGTGGCGTCGCGGCCACACCCAGGGGCTGATGTGCAGGCTGCAGTGCGAGAGCGAGCCAAGTCGCACTAGCACTGGATGAGGGAGCGACGAGCGAACCCACACGGGCGGGCAGCATCCAGGTGTTCGGCGGCAGCCCGGCGAGAAGGCCCACGCCCACAGGGGGGAGGGCCGCGATGGCTCGCAGCAGCAAAGTGCTGCAAAGGCCCCGCTGTGCTGCTGAGAAACTGACAGTGAGACTGCTGCGCTGCCAGAGGGGGAAGCAGCATGTGCCAGAGACTGCATGGCTGCCGATGCTACCAGCCGGGGAGCCACATCCCCAAGCCCCGTCTGCTGGGGCGCGGGGACAGGGCGGCTAAACCAGCGGGCGGCGGCTGGGCCACACGACGAGAGCGAGCCCACACAGGCGGACGCCCAGGAGCCAGGAGTCCGGCGTCGACCCTGGGCGCAGGGCTTGGCCGCGGGCGGGCCGGCAAACGCGGGAAGATCCGTGCCCGGAGGGGTGCGGCCGCCAGAGCTCCCAGCCAATGCTGCTAGAGCCCTGCCGCGGTGCTGAGAGGCGGCCGCAAACTGATGCGTTGCCGGGGGGAACGCAACACGCGCCAAAGACGGACGTGGTGCCGACGCCACCAGCCGGACCGACGAAGCACCACGCCCCGAACGTCGGTGCCAGGGCGGCGTCCGCCGGGGGGCGCAGGAACAGGCCCCCCCACACACAACCACAGAAAGGCCGATAAAGGAGAAAGGGGGAGGGGGAAGAGGGGGGCCGAGGGCGGCGGGGGGAGGTGGAAGAGAAAGGGTGGCAGACTGGGCCTTTCCGCGCACGGGGTCGCCCCCAATGTCGGGCGCACTCCGCGCTGCGGGTGTCCATTGGGCCCGGGGGGGGGGCGCTGCCCCCTTTGGGGGGGGGCGCTGCAGCCGCGGGCTGCCAGCAGTGCGAGCCCAGCCCACGCTGCTACCCCCCCGCGGAGGGGAAATGTGGGACTAATTGGGGGTTTTATCATATTATGTGGTTATGTATCTATATATAATTTGTCTCTCTCTCTCTCATCGCTTTTTTTTCTCTCTCTCTCTCACTCTCTTTCTCTCTCTCCTCTCCTCTCTCGTCTCTCTCTCTCTCTCTCTCTCTCTCTCTCTCTTCCTCTCTCTCTCTCTTCTCTCCTCTCTCAATCTCTCTCATCTCTCTCTCTCTCTCTATATATCTCTTTCTTTTTCTCTCTCTCGCTCTCTCTCTCTCTCTCTCTCTCTCTCTCAAGATGGATGGGCCCACCTCTAAGAGAATCATACGAATGGTGGGTCCACCTCTAACAGATTCGTAGGAAGGATAGAAGCATCCGTGCTAAACGCTTATCACGGAAGGATCCACCGCTAAGGAAACCCTATCAGAGGTGGATCCACCTCTACTGGGATCCTGTTCGGGATGGAGCCACCTGTAACATAATTCGACTAGAGGTTGATCCACCGCTAATACAATCCAAAAAAAAGGTGGAGCCACCTCTGTTACAACCCCGTCAGGGATGGAGTCACCTCTAATAAGACCCTGTGCGATTGGGATCCCCCGCAAATGGAACCCCAGTGGGGATGGGGCCACCTCTGATAGAGTCCATAAGGAACCACCCCACCTTAATACAGTTTTCTATTAAATTCAGATTAGGTAGACCTCTACTAGAACCCTCGTAGATGTGGAGCGACTTCTACCAGAATCATATCAAGGATGGGGCCACCTGAAAGATGGATATACCTCGGATTCAATTACATTGCGGGTGGGGTAACTTCTACTAATAGCCGGTTAAAGGTAGAGCCACCTCTAACATAATCCCACTGGTGGTGTCGCACTTTCCAATGCAATCCTTTTAGGGAAAGAACAACCTCCGACAGCGTCCTGATAGGGAAGGGCCCTCCTTAAAACGACGCGCATCAGGTATGACGCCACCTCGAATGAAGTCCGTACAAAGATAGAGCCATTTGTGTTATAACCAAAAAGCGGCCTCGCTTCTAACCGAATTCTACCAAGGTTGGAGCCACCTGCAATATAATCAGATCAGGGATGGAGACACCTCTAATCTAATCCGGCCAGGAAAGGCCCATCTCTCATATAATCATATTAACGGTGGGTCCACCTCTAACAAACTCTCAACATTTAGAAAGCAAGCCTTAAGGAAAATACGATCAACGAAGGACTCACATGTATCATAATCCTATTAGCGGTGGGTCCACCTCTCAAGGGATTATGTTAAAGATGGAGCCCCGCGCACAAACAAACATCCACTAAAGATGGGCCTACCTTTGCTAGAACCTCATTAGAAGTGGGCCCACCTCCAATAGAAACCGATCAATGATGAAGCCAACTGGATATCACGATACTAGAGGAGGATCCACCTGCAATTGCCTATTGGGAATGGAATCGCCTCTAGTAGAATCCAAGATCCCCGGGCCCACCTGCCCGGCCGCGGAGATGCCGCGCTATGCCCTGCTGGCCCCTGCAAGCCCTGCCAGGCCCGGCCGAAACCTGCAAGCGCTGCTAAGGCCCACGGCCCTTTGCAAAGCCCCGATAAGTTCTGAATGCCACCTGCGAGGCCCAGATAAGCCCTGCCATGCCCGATCAAGCCCTGGCAGCCCCTGATAGGCCCTGCTGAGACTGGCCAACATTTGCTAACACCTGCCAGCCTTGCTAAGTTTGCCAGCACCTCGATAACCTGCTGGGCCACGCGACGCCTGCTAAGCCACGCGGCGCCACATCGCACAGAATCTCATCCGGGGTGGACCCATTGCAAATGGAATCCGACTAAAAGTGGATCCACCCACGAGAGGTGGACCCACCTCTACTGGGATCCTGGCATGAACAGAGTCACGGGTACTTGCATTGCGCGCAGCGTGGCTTCACCCCGAATAGAATTCCACTAGCGGTGGATCCACGCTGAATTCCACGAAAGGTGGAAGCACATGGAGTATAATCGCATTAGATGCGGGTCCACTTCTACGTGAATCTTACGAGGATTGGACTTGTAAGCCCCAGCCGCGTGAACCTGGAGAACGCCCCCGGATATGAAATATATCCATTCCCTAGACATACGCTTTGCTTGACGGGTTGCCGCGACACGAGCGGGCGATTGGTTATATTTCCTTCGCCAAATAATTCGGCCTCGACAACCTGAAGAGCACTGGGTGAATATGCATGCGCCCCAGCAAAATCGCCAAAAACCTGGACGCGAGATCGAGCTACCCGAAAAACCAAACGGCCTGTTTAACACGCAGCAAACCACAAAACGACGCCGACGACGACGATCACAAGGGCAAATCACGAGGAATGGGGAGTCGCGCATCAGGGGGTTCGCCAAGTTGACCCGGGCACGCGTTCGAGGGGCTTTGCGGGCTTTGCGGCGGGGTCCTCCAGCACATGCAAGCAGCGGTGCTCCCCGCGGCCACCAGGCGCAAGCGGCACTACCGAGCGCGTGAGACGCGATCTATAATAGACGCAATCTGTGAGATTGCGCGGATAGGCTTCGAGGCGGCAGTTTACTCACAGACAGTCACGGTCGATTCCCTATCGAGACCAAACGCCTCCTCGGCAATCACGCGACACTGTATTTCACTATTCTGTTCTACAAAAGCCTGCAGCCACCAGCCACCCCCAGCCCCGACGTCAGAAGCACCTCCGTCGGGAAAAAAACCCTCAACCCTAAAACTTTCGAACTATATACAGGAGCCAGCTATTCGTTTCTCTTTGATGTGCGTGGGCATGCTCTGCAGGCCCGCGCATGTTCATGGGCATAGGTGTTCCCCTCACGATACAGGCGCTTAATCGGGCCAGCCCCCGCACACGCAGTTCTAAAACAGGCGTTAGTTAGATCATCAAGTGTGTTTTGCGCAGCCTCAAGGGCATTGTCATAGCCCATGTTAGTACACCTCCAAAGCCCTCCTATCCATTGGACAAGACACAAGCTGTCACCCAGCATCTCAAACGGTATCTTGTCAGATTCGTAGTCAAAGACAGTTTCATTTTCAAGGTTTTGTTCTCTTCCTCCTCCGAACAGGCAACAGTCACTCTAGGTTTGGCCAGATAGTCCAAGATGGCAGGAAGATGCAACCGTTTGAGTAACTTCTCAACGAAAACTGACCAATCTTCTCTGCCGAACTGCATTGTCTCCCACCACTTCGCGCTGCCATTTTGATCCGCAATGAAGACGCCCCCATTTTCTCCGGCCGACACATATACCTCCACCGCGCCAGCCGAGAAGGGCAGCTTGGGCATCTCTCGAACGCGAGGCAATCGCACGACGATGAACTGGCCAATCGCCCGACGCGCAGGGGCGCCTTTCTCGCGCCCCCGCGCAGGCGCGCGCCGGCGAAGCGCGGCGGGCGAAGAAGCGAGGGGGGGCCAAGAAGACGACCGGGGGGGGCATGGGGGGAGGGGGCGGAGGGCAGCAGAGAAAAGAGGGGAGGACGGGGAGGAGGGGGAGAAAGCAGGTGGACGGACGGTGGAGGAGGGAGAGGAAGAGGGGAGGAGGAGGGGACGGATGGGGAAATAGGAAGGAGGGGCGAGGAGGCAGAGGAGGAGGGGGGGGGGGAGGGGGGGGGGGGGTGGGAGGGGCGAAGGCGGAGAAGGAGGGGGGATGTGGGGACGAGCAGGGGGCGAACGCAGAAGCACACCCCCCCCCCTCCCCGACGAAACTTCCGGACGGCCGCCCCGGCCCCGGCGGTCGCAAGCCAAAAATTCTGCGCGGCCGACGCGCAGCCGCCAATCCGCCGGGGCCTTCGCGGCGCCAGGGGGGGAGTTTGGCAGGCGGCCGGGGCCACCCGGGCGGTTGCAAATGTTATTTCGAGGCCTCGCCGGAAGTTAATTTGCGCACGGGCGCGCGAAATACTTCCTGGCGATGCTTCAGAAAAATACGTTGTCGGCCCGCCTTCCGGGCCACCTTCCGGGCTGCGTTCTGGGCCACCTTCCGGGCCCGGGGGGGGGGCCGCCGACGCCGGCCGACGCTCGCGGGCGCCGCCGGGCCGCGCAGAATTCTTGGTTCGCGCCACCTCCGGGCGCCACCTTCCAGGCGCCCGGGCGCGCTCGCGCCCGCGGGGCGGGCCGGCGGAGCGCGCGGGAAACGATGAGGCCGAGAAGAGCAGGGGGCAGGCGCGAGAAAGGAAGGAGGGGGGGGGGCGGAGGAAGAGGAGCGAGGAAGAGGGAGTTGGAGACTGGGGCGAGAAGGATGAGCAGGGGGGGGGGGGCGAGACAAGGGAAAGCGAAAAAGCCCGGCCGGGGGCCCCCCGCCAGAGGGCGCCCACGAACCGAAGGCCCGCCGCAAAGCGACGACGGCGATGGCGACAACGGAAACGACGACGACGACGACGTTGACAACGCGCGCGGCCATGTCGAAGTGGAGCGAAACGAGGACGCGGGAGAGTGACGATTCAAAACACAAACAGCGAAAAAGAACGCAGACGAGCAGCACCACGGATCCAGAACGACGACCCAACGAAACCATGTGTTTTTTATAATTAATCATTGTATATAGAACACAAACAACAACAACAAAACAAAACAAACAAAAAAAAAAAAAACAAAAAAAAAAAGCTGCGCAACCTAGATATCGGCGACATTGCCGACTGCTTCCGCGGCGAAGACTGGCAAGAAAATCTCGGAGGCGGCAAATCCCGCCAACTACGCGAACCCATTCTGGGGAACAAAATTTGGTCAACCACATCCCCATATTCATTCAATGCACGGAATTGTCGTTGGGCGTTCTCCAGTATGACGCGGTTGGAGCTAATAAGGGATTGGAGTCGCCTCCAATATAATCATTCTTATGCCCTGCTAAGCCCCAGCTAATCGCTGCTACGCCTTGCCCCGCTGAGCCTTGCTGGCCATTGCGACGCCGTGCTGCGCCCTGCTTGCCCCTGCTAAGCTCTGCCAGGTCTCGCCAAGCCCTGCCCGGCACTGCCATGCGCGGCTGCGCCCTGCCGGCCCTCCGCCAAGCCCTGACGAGTGCTACCAGCCACCTGCCGAGCCCAGCGAAGCCTTGGTGGGGCCGACCAAGCCCTCCTAGGCCCTGCTAGCCCCTGACATGCCACGCTGAGACTTGCCAATAGTTGCCAACACCTGCTAGCCTTGTTCAGTTCCGCCAGCGCCTTGGTAAACTGCTGCGCCATGCAGAGCCGCATCTACGATCGTCTTATCAGGGGTGGACCCACTGTAAATTGAATCCTATTAGAGGTGGACCCACCTCTAGCATAATCCGACCAAGGAGGATGCATCATGCAACGCAATCCGATCCAGGAAGGAAGGAATCAGTTCTAATAGAACCCCATGATAGGTGGACCCACCTCTTCAAGGATCCTGCGATGGACGGGTGACTTGCATGCAATGTGGCTTGGTTCACCTCAGGAGAACCCCATTAGAGATGGGGTCACATCCAATAGAACTCCATGAAGGATGGAAGCACCTGGGGTCTAATCTTAGTAAATGTGGAGCCGCTGCTTTTTGAATCCCATTGAAAGCGGCTGATCGCGGGCTCGATTTGGAAGCGGATGCGATACCTCCTAAAAACCTGATTAAATGCCAAGCCGCCTGAAAAACAATCCCTGCCAGGGGTAGAAGCATTTCCACGCAATAAAGCTCAATGGGTAAATCTCCATACTGGGAAATCGCACAAAGGGGTTCTGCGCGGAAGTTACACAAAAGAAATCAACGCGCAAATCCCCCACAGAAGGAGCCCTAAAGTCGCGCGAAAGGAATGCCATGCGCAATCGACGCAGGAGAAATCAAAATGCAAATCGCCCCCCCCCCCAAAAAAAAAAAAAAAACGCGCAAATCCACGCGCGCACACACAGAAGGCACTATTTGTATTCCACGGAACAGGCATCGGTTTGCAAATCGCCCACAAGAGGGATCCCATTGAAAAGCCGCACACGAGGATCACGCGCAATCTGCGCAGTAGAAATCAATGCGTAGATCGCCCGCGCAAGGATTTCCCTTGAAAGTGGGGCCCGACAAAGTTTTGGACCCTCCAGACAGAACAGCAACGCCAAAAAATTAGCCTGGCGAAGGACCCAACCATATGCAGCTGCGAGTACCGCACGGATATGAGACGAAGGAGGGGGCACGCAAACTAGGCCCCTCTTCTCATAGGCACCGCGCCACTGCATGGACGAGGCACAGGGCAGCGCGGGCAGGAGGTGGCGGGCGGAGGAGGAGAGCTCACTGGGGCGAGCCAACATCACTATCATCATCGCATCATGAGACCTGTTACTGGGCACGCAGGAAGAGGTGACGGAGACACCGTGTAGATGTCGAAGGCAGGTCAGCAGCGGCAGAAACGAGACGGGGAAGCGCGCGGCCAAGAAGCGGTGGGAAGCAGGAGGAGCGAGAGACGAGGGGAGACGTTTTTGCCTCCAGACCGACAGCGAGCCACGCAGAATGCAGCGCGCAGGCGGCGCCGCGCGAAAGTGCCTGGGAAGTCCTCGCCGACGCGGTCTGGTCATCCCGAGGGAATCCCATCGACGCGCGGGGGTTGTCCACTGCGACTCTGACTCAACGGATAGCACCCCCGTACTGCGTGGCGAGGCGGGCGAAAATGGCGCGATCTGGGTGAAATCCCCCGACAGGCGCCGGTCATCCTCTGGCGAGAAATCCCGACGACGAGCTGGGGTCATCCAAGCGTCAGCGACAACCAGCGCGCGCCGCTGGCTCGCGCGGGGCCGCTCCCCAGGTCAGGCCTCGCGGATGAACTCGCTGAAGCCCAGCTCTCTGGCGAGGGCCGTCGCCTCCCTCCTGCACCGCTTCGCGCGCGCTGCAAACTGCCCCAGCTGCTTCCGCAAGCCCTCCGGCGGCCCTGCCAGGAAGAACTCGATGAGCGGCGCCCGCATGAGCAGGAGATCCTCGTGGCGCGTGGCGCGCGAGAGCAGCACGTAGAGTTCCAGCCACCAGTCGTCGTCCTCCTTCTTGCCGTTCCCGACCTCGCGGCGGCCGCAGTCCAGGATCACGCCTGGGCCGCAGCCATTTGGGCCTTCGGTGGAGCTCCCTATGGGGCCACGAAACGCGCAAGGGGCGTGCCAAATATGGGGCGGGCGGCGGCATGCGGACGCAGCCATTTGGGCCTTAGATGGAGCTCCCTATGGGGCCACGAAACGTGCGAGGGTGTGCCAAAATTGGGCGGCGGCGGCATGCGGACGCAGCCATTTGGGCCATCGGTGGAGCTCCCCATGGGGCCACGAAACGCGCGTGCCAAAATTGGGCGGGCGGCGGCATGCGGACGCAGCCATTTGGGCCTTAGATGGAGCTCCCTATGGGGCCACGCAACGTGCGAGGGGTGTGCCAAAATTGGGCGGCGGCGGCATGCGGACGCAGCCATTTGGGCCTTAGATGGAGCTCCCTATGGGGCCACGAAACGTGTGAGGGGTGTGCCAAAATTGGGCGGCGGCGGCATGCGGACGCAGCCATTTGGGCCTTCGGTGGAGCTCCCATGGGGCCACGAAACGTGTGAGGGGTGTGCCAAAATGGGGTGGCGGCGGCATGCGGACGCAGCCATTTGGGCCTTAGATGGAGCTCCCTATGGGGCCACGAAACGTGTGAGGGGTGTGCCAAAATTGGGCGGCGGCGGCATGCGGACGCAGCCATTTGGGCCTTCGGTGGAGCTCCCCATGGGGCCACGAACGTGTGAGGGGTGTGCCAAAAATGGGGTGGCGGCGGCATGCGGACGCAGCCATTTGGGCCTTAGATGGAGCTCCCTATGGGGCCACGAAACGTGTGAGGGGTGTGCCAAAATTGGGTGGCGGCGGCATGCGGACGCAGCCATTTGGGCCTTTGGGCGGCTCCCTATGGGCCACGAAACGTGTGAGGGGTGTGCCCTGCGCAGCCATTTGGGCCTTCGGTGGAGCTCCCTATGGGGCCACGAAACGTGTGAGGGGTGTGCCAAAATTGGGCGGCGGCGGCATGCGGACGCAGCAATTTGGGCCTTCGGTGGAGCTCCCTATGGGGCCACGAAACGTGTGAGGGGTGTGCCGATGATGATGATGATGATGATGATGATGTGGATGATGATGATGACGATACTCATGACGATGAGCACGATGAGGATGGTGATGATGATGGGAGGAGGGGGGAGGGGGCAGCGGGAGGAGGAACGCGGGGCACCGTCTCTTCAAAACGAGGACCCAACACCACAGGATGGTTGGGAATAATCACCGCGGCCCCTCTATTTTTGTTGGGCGCGGGGCGGGCGCGAGCGAAAAATGAGCGGGTCTACGGTTTTTCGTTTTTTTGCCGTTGCTTTTCTATCTGGGGGGCCCAGAACTTCCCCCGCCCCCCTGTCGCGGGAAGTTTTCCTGCGGGCCATTTGCACAATGATTCCTATTACGTGGCTTACACGTAATATGATCCTGCGCGGCTTTTCACTGGAATTCCTTTCGCGGGCGATGTACACATTGAGTTCTAGCGCGCGGATTGCAAATAAAAACCCTCGCGCGCGGCTCTTCACTAAGATTCCTCTCGCGGGCGATTTACACATTGACGTCTAGTGCGCGGATTGCAAATAGAACCCTTCCTGCGCGACTGTTCATCAAGATCCCACTGCATGGTTTGACGACAACGAAGAAAATGACAGATAACGAACGACATGACCGAGACGAGGCGCGCAAACCGAGAGATCATACAAATCCCAGCACGCCGACATACACCACGAAACTCGCTGCCCCCCCCAATCAGGGGCAGCCCGAACTCCCCCCGCGGGGAGGCGACGCACTCGCCCCCGAGAGGGCGACGACAATGGAGAAGTCACTCGCGGGCGTTGTCGCCGGCGCCGGCTCGGCGTCGGCGCCCGCGCCGTCGGCGCGCGCGCAGTCGGCGCGCGCGCCCTTGCACCTCGCAGGCCTTGTTCCACAAGGGCTGCCGTTCATTGTCTTCTGCGCCGCGGTCGCCGCCCCCTCCCTCTTAGGACGCCGACCGCCGCCGATCTGCCTCCGACGCGGACGGCGCCGGCGGGCCCGAGCGACGAGGAGGCGGCCTGCGCCGAAGAAGTCTCACCCACGGGCGCAGGAGATGAAGATCGCGCTCAAGGCCTGGGCGCCGCCCGCGCAGGAGTCGAGGTCGGCGTTGGCGCCGACCCCCGGCGGCACCCGCGGGAGCGGGTCTTCTCACAGTCGGCCTCTTGGCCCTGGGAATCGCACTGGCGGGCGTCGGCGCCGGGCTCGGGGGCGGCGTCGCTCTCCGCAGCGAAGCGGGCCATCTCCCCGGCGAACTCGGCAGTGGCCGCTGCGGGCCGTGGCCCAGCGCGTCGAGGCAAGCCGGGCCTTGGCGACGGGGGCGGGCCCTCGGCGAAATAAGCCGAAGGGCGGAGGGGGGGGGGGGGGGGCGCCGACGGGGGCAATGGGGAGCGCGGCCCCTCGGACGCAGCGGAGAGCAAGGCGTCGCACCTGCCGGCCGCCAGCCCCGCCAATCCTCTGGCCGGAGGTGGAGCGGCCAAGGCGGCGAGGCAGGGAGTCAGACCCTCATCCTCGGGCACCTCCAGCCCCTGGAGGTCGCCCGCCCCCCTCGGTCTCGTCGAAGTCGCCGACGGCGCTGGCGACGAAGCTGGCGGCGAGAAACAGGCGGTCGGCGCGGTTGGCGCCAGCGCGGTCGGCGCCGTCGCTCGCGGTTCCACAGAAGCCGATGCTCTCGCGCGGCGCCGCCCAGGTCGGGGGGGGGGCGAAGGATTCCGATGCCTCAAGCCTACGGCAATCGGCCGGCTGGCGCGCGAGGCCGAGGTACCCCGCGGCCTCGTTGCAGTTGTAGCAGTTGTAGCAAGGGCCGAAGGTCGGCAGCTCAGCACGCCGCTCGCGGCGGCAATTGCGCGCGAAGGCACCCGGAATATCTCGGGGATATCGGCGCGGGCAGTCGAGGGCGTAGGTGTTGGGGAGAATGCGAAGATACCTGCGCCCGCCGCATCTGGGGCCTTCGCCCCGCCCATAAAGCCACTGGCAGCTGCGAGGCCATCGTTGGCCCAATGGCCCAATGGCACAGCCGCGTCGACCTCGACGACGATGCACTTCGTTTTCGCGTCGCGGTCGCGGTTAGCGCCGTCGTCGAACTGGCGCCGAGCGACCGCCGCCTCCGCGGCGATCGCGCGCCGGCGCCCCGCGGCGCGGCGGGCCGCGGCGGGGCCGAGCGAGGCGGCCTCCCGCGCCCGACGGAAGCTGCACGGCCACCGGCAAGGCGGGCGGCCCCCCGCCCGCGCGCCCCGGGGCCAAGCTCGGGCGGGCGCTTGGGGCCAGGGGGGGGGCCTCCGCCGCCCCCGCCCACGCCAGGCGGCCACCACGCATCTTCGCGGTCGCCGCGGCGCCAGCCCAGAACGCGAGCCGCGGCTGCGCGCCGCGCCGGGCGCCCCCCCCCCGTAGGAGAGAAAGCGCCTTCGGCCAGAATGGCCGCGGACTCCTCCTGCTCCCAGTCGCACATCGAGGCCAGTTACTCGGGCGGGCCGGGCGTTTCGCCCGGGGGCCCCTCGCCGTTTACGACTCTGAAACATAAGAATTGGCCGCGGCCCCGCAGATGGGGGCGGGCGGCCTTCAAAATGCGGCCCTCGCCGCAGCGCGGCGCGCGCTCGATTCCCCATAGAAGAATCAAGCACTTCACGGATCGAGGGCGGGTCGTTTCAGAACGCAGGTCTCGCCTTAGCGCGGCGCGCATTCGTTTAAAAAATGCGCGCGGGTTTCGCGGATTGAGGGCGGATGGATTTCAAAATGCGCCCCTCGCCTTAGCGCGGCGCGCTTTCGCTTGAAAACGTTCGCGCGAACATCGCGGATTGAAAGCGCCCCCCCCTCAAAATGCGGTTCTCGCCATAGCGCGGCGCCCATTTGTGAAACCCTCGCGAGTTTCACGCGCCCCCACCACCGACGCACCAGAAATTACGCATGGACTCAGGACTACGCGGGCGCAACAGTTAAGTGAGTTCTTTGCGTTGAAATCCCTGGAATGGCGTTCTGGCGCGATTCAGGATCGCCAAGATGCATCTGTCGGGCTGGTCCGCGGCGTTGGAATCCCGAGGACCATTTTTCGGCAACTCCCACATCGTTGATGACTCTTGGGTTTACAATGCCCCCCCCGCGCGCGCGCGCGCCCGCCGGAAGACTCCGAGCGGCCGGCCCTCTCACGAACATAAAGCAGAGAGCAAGCGCCAAAGT
>CAUYUJ010022619.1:32500-37500 GCA_963575745.1 Prorocentrum cordatum | reverse complement strand
CCTTTGCCTGACATACTATTGCGCCTTATGGTTTAAGACATCTGCTACACCTGCTTGTGCTATCAAACGTGGTGGTGCGTCTATAAGGCTGCACGGGCTGCATTGCGAAACCTCGAATAGTGTTGGAGATTGCACCGTCCAACTTGCTGCTCGAAGCCATTTCAAATTCGTGCTGATAGGTCCTGTGGCTTGACCTAGCCATATCTTTGTCTTGGTGATCCGAAGGTGTGCACTTGCTAAGTGAATGGCGGCGCTCAACTCTTTTGGGGTAAGCGCACGCTGATGTAGAATCCCCTGTTTGCGCGGGGACGTTGCGTTCCACCATTACAAAGCATACCTTTCAATACCTGCTGCTGCAAGGTGGGGTGGGTCTTTTCCGTTGTTGTGACTGAAGCCCACAAACCAACGATCCGACTGAGCCCGCTTCTGGTACCCAGGCGATGCCTTGGCCTGTAAGGTTCCAAGCACGCGGATCCCACTCGGAGTGAAGACCGCCGTAGCTGCTCCGCAATGTAGTGTAGAACGGACTCCTGTCAAGGAGAAGCGGCCCTTCATCTGCGCGACCTTGGTTCCTTTCATGCGGCGGAGTCGGTTTGCATTAGCCGTCAACGTAATCAGCCTTCGTTTGCGGACAAACCTTGCTTGACTTGTCTTTAACTCCTCCCTTTCGCACCCCGAGGCCAGTCGGAAAGGGCGGCACAGGTGTTCCGCCTGAGACTGTCTCACCACTGACGACCCAGAGCCTTAGAATGGGCAAAAGCTTCGCAGATGGAAGGCGGGTTGTGTTTAAACTGTGGCGCTCCCCTATGCATCGCGCACATCCGTCCTAAAAAAAACAATAGATTCACGGATGGAGGGCGGGTCGTTTTCAAAAGGTTGTTATCGCATTAGCGCCGCGCATACTCGTCTTAAAAAGTTGTAATGGGCTTCACTGGTTGAAGGCGGCTCACGTTCAAAATGTGGTTCTCGCATTAGCGCCGCGCACATTCGTATTGAAGATGCAACGTTTCCACCAGTTCCCATGCTATACGTACCAGGAACGATATGTTGCAAGGGTGCACCTCTCTTCTTTTGTTTTGCAAGGGTTCACCACTGTCAGGGCGCAACCGTTATGTTGATCCGCGGTGTTGAAGTCCCAAGAACGGCGTTCTGGCACGACTCAGGACTGTCAGTGCGTCACAGTCAGGTTGACATGTGGCGTCGAAATTCCGAGATCGGCGCTTTGGCGCAATTCAGGGTATTCAGACGGTTGTCTCCAAACGGCGCTTCCCGCAGTGAAAATCAATAATTGTGGGGGGAGCTCGGGGGAGGGCGTGTCCCATCATCATTGGCAAGTCTTGGGTTCACACTGGTCCTCATCCTGCTCCTCCCCCTCCCCTTCTCTTCCTCTATGTTATTTCTCCTCCTCCTCCTCCTCGTTCTCGTTATCCTCCTCCTCCTCCTCCTCCTCCTCCTCCTCCTCCTCCTCCTCCTCCTCCTGCTCCTCATCCTCGTCCTCCTCCACCCCTTTTCATTATGACTAACTCCTCCCTGTCGCACTCCGAGGCCAGTCGGAAAAGCAGATGGAGCGCGTCGCATCACCATCAGCGCCAGCATCATCAACATCACCATCATCAGCGCCACCGGTATCATTATCATCACCATCAGAATCATCAGCATCAGCAGCATCATCAGCATTATGATCAGCATCATCATAGTCGTCATTGTAAGCATCATCAGCATCATCATCAGCAGCATCAATATCATCAGCAGCAGCACCATCAGCACCATCAGCATCATCATCACCATCATCATCAGCATCAGAATCGTCGTCATCGGTATCATCATCCGCAGCAGCAGCAGCAGCAGCAGCATCATCGGCATCATCGTCGTGCTCCTCCCCCTGCTGCTGCTGACATCGCTGCCGATGCTGCCGTTGCTGCTGCTGCGATGCCCTGTCGCGGCAGCGCCTGCCAAGCTCGCGTACAGGGTCTCGCAGACCGTGCGGCTGGGGGCGAAGAAGAGGGGCGTCTGGCCTGGCAGGACGGTGGCGCGGGGGGCTCCCCAGGAAGAGAGAGGAGGGCGAGAGAGGGGGCGAGAGACGGTGCGACGAGAGGTGAGAGCAGAGAAGGCAGGCGAAGAACAGGGAGGATGGGACGCGGGAGGGCAGTGGGGATGGGGAAGGCGACGGGGAAAGGGGCGATGAGGGATGCTGAGTGGGAGGAGAAGGGGGGGGGAATGGGGCGGACGGGGCTCTGCATGACTTGGCCCCTCTGGACCCATCTTGAACACGTCATGCGTTGTTGGGTGAGTCTGCGCCTGCCTGGGGGTCCTCTTGCGGCGCTCTTGTGGCCCCTTGAGGCCCAATTGAGACCGTCGCGAACCTATATCGGAGCCTCTTCGACTCTCTTGGAGCCGTCCCGAGGCGGGGTCTCTGGAGGCCTCCTCGATGCATCGGCGATGCATCGGCGATGCATCGGCGATGCATCGGCGACGTCGACGTGAAGCAAATCGGATTCCACATCGAGCCGCATCGCCGATGCATCGGCGCTGCGGCGCGATCCTCCGACCCCATCTACTCCGACCCCATCTAGTAGGCCTAGAGAGGAGGAGGGAGGAGAGAGGAGGGAGGAGGAGGGAGGAGGGAGGGGGGAGGAGGGAGGAGGGAGGAGGGAGGAGGGAGGAGGAGGGAGGAGGAGGGAGGAGGAGGGAGGAGGAGGAGGAGGAGGAGGAGGAGGAGGAGGAGGAGGAGGGAGGGCAGGAGGAGGAGGAGGACGTTGGCCCGCGCCCTGGCGCCCCCCGAGGACGGGCCGTGGCAGTCGCACGCGTTGACGTTGGCGCCCGCCTTCACCAGCATCCTGCATATGTCGGCCTGCGGGCTGTGCGGATGAGCAGCCCGCGTTGGGTCAACGCTTCCATGCCCTCTTGCATGCACCCCGTCAAGAGCCAAAGTGGCTCAGAAGTCCAGCAAGGAACAAAACGAGAACGATGGCCCGATACTGCAAAGAACTGAAAAAGTGTCGACGCGCGTTGACCATCTGGCTCAATTGTCTTAACAGCAGCTGGCAGCGAGCACCAGTACCAAAGGCAGCAGCGGCGGCACCTTCTGCAGCAGGGACCGCAGCGACACCATCACTGCGAGAGGATGACGACGAGGACGACGAGGAGAAACAGCATGAGCAGGAACACAAGCAGGGGAGAGAGCGGAAGAAGGGGAGGAAAGAAAGGAGGGAGAGGCCGACGAAAGCCCGTGTTGGGCCAGCAGCTGGGGAGCGGGTCGCCCGCTCCGCTCCGTCCTTGCTCCCGGCCCCTCCTCCATGTGCATGCGTGTGTACTCCTCGGGGTTCCCCCTATGGATGGGCAAGTCAGGCCGACCAGAGGGAACAGAGGAGCAGAGGAGCTGCCGCAGCAGGATGCGCGGGAGAGGGCGCCGCACAAGGCAGCGGGCGGAGGGAGAGGGCGGGCAGGGCAAGGAAGAGGATGAGGAAGAGAGCGCGAGGAGGCACCCTGCGCCCAACTCGCAGGAGGATCATTCGGCGAACGCCGTCTCTCCTCAGATTCAGAATGCCTACCCCCATCCCTACTCCCGCCTCCTCCACGCCACCACCTCCCGACATCCTTGCGTCTCCTCCCTCCTCCTCTCCTCCTCCTCCTCCTCCTCCCTCCTCCTCCTCCTCCTCCTCCTCCTCCTCCTCCTCCTCCCTCCTCCTCCTCCTCCTCCTTCCTCTCCTCCTCCTCCTCCTCCTCCTCCTCCTCCTCCTCCTCCTCCTCCTCCTCCTCCTCTCCTCCTCCTCCTCCTCCTCTCCTCCTCCTCCTCCTCCTCCTCCTCCTCCTCCTCCTCCTCCTCCTCCCTCCTCCTCCTCCTCCTCCTCCTCCTCCTCCCTGCTCTCTCCTCCCTGCCCCCTCCTCCCCTGTGCCCTCCTCCCCTCCTCCTCCTGCTCCCTCCTCTCCTCCTCCTCCTCCTTTCTCCTCCCTCCTCCCTCCTCCCTCCTCCCTCCTCCCCTCCCTCCTCAACCTCCTCCTCCTCCTCCTCCTCCTCCTCCTCCTCCTCCTCCTCCTCCTCCTCCTCCTCTCCTCCTCCTCCTCCTCCTCCTCCTCCTCCTCCTCCTTTTCCTCCTCCTCCTCCTCCTCCTCATCCTCCTCCTCGTGTTCCTGCTCTTCCTCCTCCTCCTCCTCCTCCTCCTCCTCATCCTCCTCATCCTCCTCTTCTTCCTCCTCTTCCATCCTCCCGCTTCCCTACTCTCATGCATCCTCCTCTCCTCCCTCCTCCGCCCATGTTTTCTCATGAGCAACTTCCTGTCGCACACCCTGATGTATCCGTAAGGCGAGCCAGGCGCTTCGCCCGAGACTCTCCCGCCATCTATAACCCTGAAGCTTGAAATTAGCAGCAGATTGACTGATAGAGGGAGGGTCCTTTCCAAAATGTTGCTCTCGCCTTAGCGCGGCGCACGCTCGTCTTAAACGTGTGCAACTGCTTTACGCATGGAAGGCGGGTCGTTATCAAAATGCGCCTCTCGCCATAGCACCGCGCACACTCGTCTTCACAGATCGCAACAGCTTCATACACGGACAGCGGGGCCTGTTCAAACTGTGGCTCTCGGAACAGCGCCGGGCACATTGGTCTCAAAGTGTGCAACCGTTGTGCGCATGGAGGGCGGGTGGTTTTCAGCAAGTGACTCTCGCATTAGCGCCGAGCACCTTCGTCTTGAAAGTGTGTAACAGCTTCACGGATGGAGGGCGGGGCCGTTTCAAAATGGTGCTCTCGCCTCCGCGTCGAACACATTCGTTCTAAAAGTTTGCAGGATTCGCAGGAGCTTCACGCAAGAGGGCAGCTACTTGTCAAAATGTGGCTCTCGCGTCAGCGCCGCGCACATCCGTCTTAAAAGTTTGCAGCAGCTTCGAAGATTCGCATGGTCGAAGTCCCAGGAATGGGTTCCTGGCACGAACGAGGATTCCCAGGACTCACAATCACCGTGCTGTCATCCCAGCAACAGTGATCTGGCTAGGATTGTCAGGACGCA
>CAUYUJ010022619.1:5000-27500 GCA_963575745.1 Prorocentrum cordatum | reverse complement strand
GAAGGAGAAGAAAGGGGGGGGGAGCAGAAGAGAAGGGAGAGAACCCAAACATCCGACGTCTCGATTTTTTCGAGACACGGGCCCCCGACCTCACGACCACTTCCCCATGACTCGGTTTTCATCGCGAGTCGTTGTTTGACGGTTCCGAGGCCCGGCGAGGGCCCGGGGGCCGAAAACGCAGAAAAAAACTCGGTCTCGATATTTTCGAGACGCCCACTGTCTGGGGAGGAAGGAGGGGGAGCAAAGAGGGAGGAGAGGAGGATCGGCTGGAAGTTCAACATCGGGGGAAAATCAGCACTGGAGGGGTCGGGATGCAGGAGCGTCCCCAACATGGGCCTTTCCCTAGCCCCGCATGGTGCTGGCGAGGGTGCCCATGTCGTCACCTCCCGTGTGTTTCCACACACACACACACACACACACACACACACACACACACACACGCTACCTTCCGGATGGATGGGGGAGGAAGGAGAAAGAAAGACAGGAGGAAGGAGGGAGGCCCCTTCTGCTGAATTCCTCCCCCCTCCTTCTCCTCCTGCTCCTCCTCCTCATCCGCATCCTCATCCTCATCCTCATCTTCATCCTCATCCTCATCCTCATCCTCATACTAATACTCATCATCATCATCATCATCATCATCATCATCATCATCATCATCATCATCATCATCATCATCACCATCATCATCATCATCGTCATCATCATCAGAATCCTCATCCTCATCCTCATCCTCATCCTCATCCTCATCCTCCTCTTGGTCCTTATCCTCCTCTTGAACCTCATCCTCCTCTTCCTCCACTTCCTCCTCCTAACCCAATTCCTTGGCCTCCTGCTCATCACCAACATCATCATCAGAATCGGAATCGGCAGCATCACGATCATCATCATCATCATCATCATCAACAGCAGCAGCATAACCAGCATCATCTTCATCATCATCATCATTATCATCAGCAGCAGCATCACCATCGTCATCATAATCAGCATCAGCAGCATCATCACCAACATCATCATCCTCATCATCAGCATCATCATCAGTATCAACATCATCACCTCCTCCATTCTCGTCCTCATCATCATCTTCATCCTGCTTCCTATTCCTCATTCTCTTCCCGTGTGTCCTTCCCATGCCCATCACAGTCACCACCACCATATGGGAGATATACGCTGTACTGTGCAGGCACGAGCGGGGGTACGAAGGGCCTCCGTCCGATCGCACGTTGGCCCAAGCCTTTTCAGGGCCCTTGAGTCACCAGCGCAGCGGTGTGAAAACATCCAAATGGCTTTCGTTATTATTTTCGTATTTCCATCAGAGACTTCGAGGGTTTTGATAAGTTCATACCATCCCTCTCGCCATCAGCGCAACATCATCATGTCCCCCATCATCGACTGGCCAGAATCATCATGACAATCAGCATCCTCATCCTCAACCGACTCATCATCCTCGTCATCATCATCACCACCATTACCATCATCGCCATCGTCACAACCATCATGAGTCAGCCGTCCATTCATACATACTGCAACCCTCTCCTGATCCCCATCATCACCACCACAACCACCATCATGATCATCATCAGTATCACCAGCATCATCAGCATCATCATAATCAGCATCATCATCATCAGCAGCATCATCAACATCAGCATCACCATCATCACCACCATCACCACCACCACCACCACCATCAACATCATCATCACTAGCATCAGCATCGTCATCATCATCATCAATTTCAGCATCATTAGCATCGTCACCATCATCACCACCAGCACTACCACCACCCGGATCATCCCCAGCGGCAACAACAACAACAGCATCATCATCATTATCATCATTCTCATCCACATCACTATCTGCATCAGCCGCTTCATCGTCATTACAACCAGAAAATGATCGTCGTGGACAGAATCACCGTGTGACTACTTATCGCCGTCGTCATCATATTCATCGTACCTTGAATGAACAATAATCGTCATCAGCCTTACCCTCATCACCTCTATCACCATACCTATAATCCTCACCATCTTCAGACCTGCCATCACCCTTGAATACCATCATCATCCGCAACATCATCAGCAGCACCAGCACCGACATCACTCGTCCGTACATCCACCCGCCATGCCCCCTCCACCTCCTGCTCGTCATCAGCTCCACCCTCATCCTTCCCTCATCAGCAACATCATACCACCATCAAAATCATCACAATCCTCATCCTCATCTACCTCGCCATCGTCAACATCGTCGCTCATCCACGTACTCATCGCCCTCATCACTCGCTCATCCATCAACCATACCTCCCCCCTCATCCTCATCCGCCTGTTCATCCAATTCGAATCCCCCGTCCCCCTCTCATCAAGATCAGCATAACCCTCACCATCATCCACAGCATCAGCATGATAACCCGCCTCGTTGTCATCAGCATCGTCATCAGCCTCATCACCATCGCCATCAACATCGTCAACAGCATCATCATCATCACCATCATCATCAGTCGCAGCATCATCATCATCAGCAGCATCATCATCAGCATCATCACCACCGTCGTCGTCACCATCATCCTTAATACCAGCACAATCATCGCCATCATCACCATTTGTGAGGGACCAGGAGATGGGGAGTGGACATCCTGGCAACCACACGACGGAATAAAACACGCATGGACGCGGAGCGTATCTCGAATAATGCGGACAACCGCAAATATGAGACGGGCCCACTCGATCTCATCACCGCAGCCGTCATCTTCACCGTCGTCGTCGTCGTCATCGTCACCACCAGCACCACCAGCGCCATCATCACCATGAGTAGCATCACCAGAAGCAGCATCATTATCATCGTCATCGTCCTCGCCGCCGCCAGCATCATCAGAACGACAACCTCATCGGCAGCAGCAACATCATCGCCACCGCCGCCGCCGCCGCCGTCGTCGTCATCATCAGCATCATCATCATCAGCAGCATCATCATCATCATCAGCAACAGCAGCATCATCAGCATCAGCACACCACCATCATCATCACCACCACCACCATCAGTGTCAGCATCGTCGTCGTTTTCGTCATCCGCATCATCAGCACCTTCAGCATAAGCATCGTCATCAGCATCATCAGCATCCCCATCATCTGCAACATCAGCATCCTCAGCATGTACCACATCATCATCAGCAGCAGCAGCACCACCAGCAATCACAGCACCATTATCCTCAGCGACATCATCATCATCAGCATCAGCATCAGCATCATTATCATCAGCAGCAGCAGCAGTATCAGCATCATCATCGGCATCATCATCATCACCATCATCAGCATCATCATCATCATCCTCATCAGCAACAGCAGCATCATCAGCATCATGAGCATCGTCGTCGTCATCAACATCATTATTTTCAACATCATCATCGCCATCATCATCATCATCATCAGCATCATCATCATCATCATCATCGCCGTAGTCGTCATGATCGCCATCACCACCACCACCATCACCACCATCATCATCACCAGCAACAGCAGCATCATCAGCATCAGCATCATCACCATCACCATCAGCAGCAACAACATCATCATCATCAGCATCATCATCATGATCATCAGCAGCATCATCATCGTCACCAGAATCGTCATCGTAAGCAGCAGCACCAGCATCAGCATCATCATCAGCAGTAGCATCATCAGCATCACCACCATCAGCATCAACAGCATCAACATCATAACAAGCATAAGCATTGTCAGCATAAGCATCATTAGCAGCATCACCAGCCTCATCATCACCAGCCGCATCATCATCTTCATCATCACCATCATCATAATCATCATCATCATCATCATCATCATCAGCATCACCATCATCATCATCACCACCACCACCACCATCAGCAGCAGCAGCATCAGCATCAGCATCATCACCATCAGCAGCAGAAGCAACATCACTAGCAACATCATCAGCAGCTGCATCAGCATCACCCCGTCCTCCTGCCTCTCCCCTCCTCCCTCCTGCCTCCTCATGCTCCTCTGGCTCGCTCCGCACCGCCGCCTGCAGGGGCGTGCCTGGCCCAGACCAGCTCGAGGCAGGGGCACCCCGCTCGATGGCGCTCTGCACCTGGTCGCGGGAGCGGGCAGGAGGAGGAGCCACAGCACCACCTGGGAGAACGGGGGAAAAGGGGATGAGGAGGAGGAAACGTGGGACCGGGAGGAGGAGGAGGAGGAGGAGGAGGAGGAGGAGGAGGAGGAGGAGAAGGAGGAGGAGGAGGAGGAGGAGGAGGGGGAGGGGGAGGGGGAAGGGGAGGGAGAAGAGGCAGAGCAGGAGCAAGAGGAGCAGGAGGAGAGGGAGAATCGCCGTGTACCTTTCACCTGTCACCTTGAATCATCCTCTCCGAACTGACGGCGACTCCTGAAATGAATGCTCCTGAAATCGCTTGGCTTTAGTTTGATCAACCCCCAAAGGGCTGACCGGCCACGGGGGAGGGGGAGGGCGGCGTCTGCCAGACTCTAGCGCCTTCATTTCGGCAGTTCGGCATGAGGAGGAGGAAGAAGCGGAGGCTTAGGAAGACGAGAACGGAAAAGGAGGACGAGGAAGAGTGAGGACAGGAGAGGGGCAGGAGGGGAGGGGGAGGAGCGCATGCCGCTGCGGAAGCAGCGCGCCCTCTGGCCCAATATGCGAGATCAAGCGGCTCGCAGGCATCTCCTGTTGTGCTCGGACGAGATCCCTGGCGCGCTTTCGGTCTTCCAGGTGGACATACTAGTGATATGTCCTCCTCGGAAGCGCGCATCCGACCCGAACATGTAGTACGAGCATGAGCATCTTGTAGCATCTTTTCCCAAGCGGTATGGCCAGAAAGCGCGCGCCAAGGAGCTCATACTATCAGATTTCTCGGCGCGCAAGTCGCCCCGGTCGCCCCTGAGGGGGGGGGGGGGGGGGGACGCGCACATCGTATATAGAAGAATTCTGGAGTGACGCCGGGAGAAATAGGCAAGCCCCTGCGGCGTGCGAAAAAGCGAATCATCCTACTCCGCCGCATCGAACGCCCCGAGACCCGGCCGCTCGATAGGAACCAGATTGGGCATGTGCCACTGCTGGGAGGCGACCCCACCGCGCCCTCTCGCAGACCGTGTGGTCTGTGCCGAGGAGGAGGAGCAGGAGGAGGAGGGGCAGGAAGAGGAGAAGAAGGAGGAGTGGGACAGCTGGGGCAGCCTAACGCGCGCTCCGAGACGCCCGGGACCGGGAAGACCAAGAGATACCGATACCGCCACTCCCGAGACTTCTCCCGGGTTGTGTGGCTCCCATCGTGCTTTGACACCACGTGCCAGAAGTAATTTCGAGCACCCAGACAAGTATCGAAATTACCCCAGTGCGACCCTACCTAGAAGTTGGAGCCACTAGGAAAGCAGCATTAGTTGCTATGCTATGCTATGCTGTGCTATGCTATGCTATGCTATGCTATGCCATGCTAGGCTGCGCTATGCTATGCTGTGCTATGCTATGTTATGATATGCTATGTTATGCTGCGCTATGCCATGATATGCTATGCTATGCTATGCTAAGCTATGCTATATCGTGCTGCGGTGTGCTATGATAAGCTATGTTATGCTGTGCTACGCTATGCTAAGCTGCGCTATGTTATGATATGGTATGTTACGACATGAAATGATATGCTATGCTATGATATGATGTGCTGCGCTATGCTATGCTAAGCTAAGCTAAGCTCAGCTAAGGTAATCCTCTAGGCAGAGCCTAGGTAGGGAATTACATCCATGCTAATTACCCGAACAGAAAGCTAAACTGGCAACGCGGTTGGCACTCACGAGCGCCACGAAATACACCCACAGATCCGGGGCAGGAGGACCAGGAGCTGGATGACGGAGAGGATGACGAGGAGGAGCAGGTGGCAGCGGCGGCAGTGGCGGCAAGCAACGCAAAGCTAAGGGGACGTAACTGGGGGAACCGCGGGGCGGATACTGGGGGAACCGCCCGGGGCGCTTTCCACTGCCCGGCCCCTTTAAGCCCAGAGAGTAAGAACCCTTCTAGGCAGAGCCTAGGTAGGGAACAGTGTCTGCCCGACACTCTAGCGAAGTGTCGAACGAGCATCGCCTCCCACGGCCTGCCACGTCAAAACCCTTGCAGTTTCGGTACTTTCTTGGCGCTCGAAATTCTTGCTGGTGGTCCAGCCTAAAGTAGGTTGGAACATCATGACTTCTGGGGTGCGCTCTGACCAGAAGTTGAAGGCGAGTCTAGCCGTGGCGGCGAGGGCCTCCCACGAGGCCCAGAGCAACGAAAGCGAGGCAAGGGCAGCGTGATCACTACCTATTTCCCCCTGCGAGGGACAGCACTACCCGCCCGTCGGGAGAAGTAGGTAGAGACAGAAACACAAAAAGAGATCCACTCTTGGAGAAGGAAGGCGGTGGAAGCAGATTGGGATTTGGATTTCCACGAATACCTCATTTCAACGACTGGCGTGCAGTCTGGAAGGAGGGGCCCAGCCCCCCGAGAGGACACGCGCGACGGACCAACGGGAGCGGCAAGGGGAGACAAGCGAGAACAGGTCACTGAGCATCGCTTATCCGACCGGGCGCCGCTGATCTCCAGAGACCACCACGATGGACACAACAACCCCCCAGAAAGCCCTGAGCATTTTCGAGCCCTTCCCGCTCCCGTCCCCCGTTCTACCTCCCGTCTGCTTCTTCTCGTCCTCCTTCCAACGTTCCCGGCTTTCATCGTCGCCGCCTTCCCCCATCTCCCCACGCCCCTTCCCCACACCATTGGGAGTGGCTGCTCGGCGCCGCTGGAGCAGCGCAGCGGCGGCGGCGGCCAGCGCGGCGGCGGCGGCAACGGCGGCAGCGGCCGCGGCGGCGCCGGCGGGCGCGGCGGCGTTGCGACCTCCCGCAGGTCGGCGCAGCGGCGACGGCGGCCAGCACGGCGGCAGCGGCGGCAGCGGCGGCAGCGGAGGCGGCGGCGGCTGTAGTGGCGGCAGCGGCAGCAGCGGCGGCGTCGGGCGACGGACAAGGCGGCCAGCGCCGCGGCGGCGGCGGCGGCGGCGGCGAACAAGGCGGCCAGCGCGGCGGCGGCGGCGGGGGCGGCAGCAGCGGCGGCGGGGCCTCCTGCAGCGCGCGCTCGCGCGCCTTCCGCAGAGCGCTACCGCCCCGCGGCAGGCCGCCCTGCCTGGGTCGGCCGCGCCGCTCGGCGTGGCGGCGGCGGCGGCGGGGGGCAGGAGGAGGAGCTCGGGGCTCGGGCTTGGGGCTCGGGCTCGGGATCGGGTTCCGGCTCGGGCGTCGGCTCGGGCTACAACCCCGAGTGCAGGCCCGAGCCCGAGCTCGAGCCCGAGCTCGAGCCCGAGCCCGAGGGGAGGGGGGAAGGCGGGGCTGCGCCCGTCTTGGTGCCGAAGCCCGCAGCGTCTGCAGCGTCCAGGGGGGAGTGGGGGAGCGGCCTTTCGGGCGGCGGCGGCGGCGGCGGTATCGGCATCGGCGGCCGCAGGAGGAGGTGGCAGGAGGAAGTGAGCAGGAGGCGGGTGGCAGGAGAAAGGAGAGGGGGGCGGGAAGACGTAGGACCGATGGTGCAGGAGGGAGAACAGATGGAGGACGGAGCAGTGACGATGGACGAGGACCAGGGGGGAGGCGGCGGCGGTGGCGGTGGATAGAGAAGGTTAGGGTGCAAGCAAGATCCTGCTCAGATCATGGTATCATCGTTTGGGAGCATTTCAAATACGCAAGACACCATTGCGAAGCCAGAGCTGGCAGGAGGAAGAAAGGAGCAATGAGGAAGAAATAAGGAATAATAAGGAGAAGAAGAAGAAGAAGAAGAAGAAGAATGAGAAGAAGAAGAAGAAGAAGAATAAGAAAAAGAGGCGAGGAAGGAAGAGGGAGGAGGGAGGAGTGGGAAGGGAAGATGGAGGGAGGGGGAAGAAGGACAGAGCAGGAGCAGTAGGAATTCTACGACCAAGCCCCAACACGGTCAACTCAAACAGGATGAGGGCGACGAGGACGAGAAATACAAGGAGGGTGGGGAAGCAGGAGTCGGAGGAAGGGGGCAGACGAGGACGATGAGAGGAGGGCGAGAAGAAGAGCTGGAAGTCGAGGAGGAAGAGGCGGACAAACGCGGACGCCGACGCAGACGCCGACGCGGACGCGGACACCTCCGCCGCCGCCGCCGCCGACGCCGACGACGACTCCGACGCCGACGCCGACGCCGACGCCGACGCAAACGCCGACGCCGACGCCGACGCCGACGCTGAAGCCGACGCCGACGCCGACGCCGACGCCGACGACGACGACGACGACGCCGACGCCGGCGCCGCCGCCGACGCCGACAACGACGACGACGACGACGACGACGACGACGACGACGCCGATGCCGAAGCCGACGCCGACGCCGACGCCGACGCCGACGCCGACGACGACGACGACGACGCCGACAGGCCCGGGGCCGCCTGCACAGCGGCGCCGCCAGCCCGTACAGGTCCGGAAGAGCCCTGCCCCGCGACGAGGCGCCAGGCGAGGTGGGGCGGCCGCCTCGTCGCCCGCCGCCCTAGGCCCTCCCTCCGCCTCCTCGTGCTCTCGTCCTTCTCCTCCTCCTCCTCCTCCTCCTCCCTCCTCCTCCTCCTCCTCCTCCTCCTCCTCCTCCTCCACCTCCTCCTCCTGTTTTTCTAATTATTAGTACTATTCATATTACTAGTACTATTATCAGTATTACTATTAATCGCAATGTTAGTACTAGTACTATTAGTAGTAGTAGCATTGATATTATCAGTCGTATTCGTAGTATTAGTATGAGTATTGTTATTAGTATTGCCATTATTAGTATTACTGTTCATAACATTATTACTACTACTACGACTACGGCTAAGACTACGACTACGACTACGACTACGACTACTACTACTACTACTACTACTACTACTACTACTACTACTACTACTACGACTACTACGACTACTACGACTACTACTACTACTACTACTACTACTACTACTACTACTACTACTACTACTACTATATTAGTAGAAGTAGTAGTAGTAGTTGCTACTACTATATTAGTAGAAGTAGTAGTAGTTGTTGTTGTAGTAGTAGTAGAAGAAGAATGTACATTCTTATTCGTATTGCTAGTGTTATTATGATTGTTATTACTAGTCTTATTAGTATTATTATTATGCATAGTTTTGATATTGGCATGATTACTATCATTCGTATTATTAAAAGGTTTCCAAATCATCATAATCATCATCATCATCATCATCATTATCAATATTATTTTCTGAGTCGCATTATCAGTATGAGTAGTATCAATAGTAGTAGTAGCATTGTTCACAATATTAGTAGTAGCATTGTTATTCGGAATTCTAACAATATTAGTACTCTTCGCATTAGCATTCGCAATCCTATTCTTACGATTAGTCGTAGTACTATTATTAGCCGTATTGCTATTATTCTTTTCAATCATAGTATGAGTCCTGTTGCTCATAGTATTCGTAGTCCCTGTCATTTAAAATAGTATTAGTATTAGTACCAATCGTCTTCTCAGTAGTATTACTATTATTATTACTCGCAGTGTTGTTTTCTTATTGAACATATTCCTTTTTCTTACTATTATTATCATTAATACTATTCCTCCTCCTCCTCCTGCTCTTCCTCCTCCTCCTCCTCCTCCTGTTCCTGCTCCTGCTCCTGCTCCTGCTCCTGCTCCTCCTCCTCCTCCTCCTCCTCCTCCTCCTCCTCCTCGTCCTCCTCCTCCTCCTCCTGCTCCTCCTCCTCCTCTTCCTCCTCCTCCTCCTCCTCTTCCTCCTCCTCCTCCTCCCTGCCTCCTGCTCCTCCCTTTTCTCCTCCTCCTCCCCTCTCCCTCCTCCTCCTCCTCCTCCTCTCCTCTCCTCCTCCTACCATCTCCTCCTCCTCCTCATCCTCCTCCTCCTCCTCCATCCTTCCTTCTCCTCTACTCTCCGCTCCTCCTCCTCCTCCTCATCCTCCCCTCCTCACTCCTCATCCTGCCATCCTCCTCCCCTCCTCCTCCTCCTCCTCCTCCCTACTACTCCTCCTCCTCCCTCCTCCTCCTCCTCCTCCTCCTCCTCCTCCCCCCTCCCCTCCTCCTCCTCCCCCTCCCCCTCCCCTCCCCACTCTCCCCCTCCTCCTCTCCTCCTCCTCCTCCTCCACCTCCTCCTCCTCCTCCTCCTCCTCCTCCTCCTCCTCCTCCTCCTCATCCTCTTCCTCCTCCTCCTCCGTCTCCTCGTGCTCTCCAGGGGGAGAGAGGTTTGAAGTTCGAGGCAGAAACAGAAACAGAGGCGTGCCGTGTCCGGCGAAGACGGCCGACCCGCACGGGGCAAGGCGCGGGGGCCGCAGCCCCTCACATGTCATCCTTCTTCTGGGCGAAATCAAATCCAAATGCTCCCCAATCTCCTGCAAAATTGTACCATGATTCGTGGACTCCTTTTGACAATAATCAACTTCTGAATATCATCTGACCAACGACACTTGGGTCGTCCATGGGATCTCCGTGAACACTGCGGCTCCCATTCTGCAGCAATCCTTGCCCACGTATTCGACGACGACTGCTGTATTCTTCGCGCCCATGCCCATGTCATTTTTCTTTGTGTGACTACCCACGATTCAATGTTTAATTCGACCAGGTTCGACTCTGTTTCCCTTGTTGTACACTTGATCAAATCCACCCATGGCTCAATAGAATCGCGTGAGGGATCGTCTGCGCGAACACATATCCTCCCCTTCCCCAGGATCATGCGCATCATTCTTCTTTGGCAGCGTAATCATGTCCCTGCCATTGAGCTGGTCACAACCCAAGTAGCTGTTCCGTAGAGCACTGTCGGTTTCACCACGGTGTCGAACAACTTCGAGCGATCGTGCAGATAATCACATGTTTTGTGAGCTCGTCCGTATACATCATGAACTTTTTCCAGCCAGCAAAAATACGATTGTATAGTTCGGCGTCGTCGGGGCCCGCGAAGGAGAGCTGACGCCCGAGGTAGTTAACATTGCCACTGCAAGATCGCACCTCGATGTCCACTCCACATACTTCCATGGATTTGCGCGACATCCTCCCTGTCCTCTCCGTGAGATTGCTCAGCACCTTTGCTTTGTCTGGGTGCAGCGACAAACCCTCGCAGCAGCGGAAGTAATGAGGTCAGCCAGCATTCGCTTCAAATTCGCACATGACTCCGCAATGAGCAGCACGTCGTCGCCTCGAGGTTCGAGATGTTCGGCCGGTCTCGTCGGCTCTCGGCGGTGTTCTGGCCCCCGGGTGCTCACCAACAGCTGCCCGCCGCCCCAGGGGGTCGGTCGTCTCGCCCGCCTCCCCTGGCCTCCCTGCGCGAGCCTCCCCGTGCTCTCCGTGGGGGGGGGGAGGAGCTCAGAGGAAAGGAGGGCAGGCGGGGGGGGGCTATCACAGATATATAAGTGGAGTGAAAGGGTGCGCCGAATAGACCTCAGGCTCCAGTGGCCCTCGAACAGGTCCAGAAGGGCCCTGCCCCGCGACAAGGCGCTGGGCGAGGCAAGGCGGCCGCCTCTCCCACGTGGGGGAGGGGGGGGTCGGTCTTGTCGCCCGCCGCCCCGAGGCCCTCCCTCCGCCTCCCGGTGCCCGCTATGGGGGGCGAGGGATCTATGGGGGGCGAGGGAGAGGAGGAAAGGAGGACGACAGGGGGGTAACCACCACAGATGGAAAGGGGAAGAAAGGGGCTAGGCGACCGTGCCTCAGGCTCTGGTGGCCCTCTCCAGCTCCTCGTGGTCTCCATGGGGGGGTAGAAGAGGAAAGGTGGACAGGGGGGACGACAGGCTCGAGGTTCGAGGTTTTTGGGCTGTTTCGTCGGCCGTCTTCCAGCCCAGGAATGCTCTCCAACAGCGGCGCCCTCTCCGCCTCCTCGTGCTCTCCGCTTGGGGTGGCAGAAGAGCCCAGGTCTGGGGAGGCGCCGAGAAGTCCTCCTCCATCCGTCCGCCCTCCCTTGCACCCGACGCCTCCCCGTCGCGCCACGGGAAATGCCAATGTGGCGGACCAGGCGCTTCGCTCAGGGAAGAGCAGGAGAACGGGCAGACCAAAAGGTACCGATACCGCTACTCTCCGGACCTCTCCCGGGGCGCGTTCTGACCAGAGCTTCGAGGCGCATCCGACGGTGGCGACGCTGGCCTCCGAAGAGGCCCGAAAAGGAGGGGGAAACGGGCGGAGGGTAGTGGCATGGGTACCTGTTTCCTCCTCTGAGAGGAGGGGGGGGGGAGAGAGAGAGACAGAGAGAAAGAGAGAGAGAGAGAGAGGAGAGAGGTGCGGAGCTCGGGGTGCGGGGCGGCCTCGGCCCGCAGGCGCGGGGGTCCCCAAGAGGCCGAGGCTGGCGGGAGGACCGCAGACCTGAGCGACCCCGCCCCGCCCCCCCCCTCCACACACACACACACACACACACACACACCGACGACTCTCAGGCTCCAGGCCGCTGCTCGCAAGGCGAGGGCGTGGGGCAACCGCCCGCCTCGGACCTCCGACGGCGCGGCCTTCCCGGGCCCGCTGGCCCCTGGAGCTCTCTCTATCGGCCCCTCCCCCGGGGCTGGCGCTTCTCAGCCCGAGCCGCCCCTCGGCGGCGAGCGAGGGGGGGAGGTGAGAGGGGGCGGGCCTCCTCAGAAGGCTCGGAAGTCCGCCGGCCTTCTGAGAAGTGTTCCAAGCCTTCCCCGAAGAGACATTCTGAGAAGGCCTTCTCCTTCTCACTTCCCCCCCGGGAGACATGGCTCCCCGGGCATCCGGCTGCTCCAACTTTCTCGATGCGCAGGCCCCAGAAGTCGGACCCCTTCCCTGGGGCTGGTGTTTCGTCCTGCGTCGTTGTTTGACGGTCCCGAGGCCCGGCCAGCGGCCAAAATCAGCCAGAAAAACCGCCCGTTCCAAATCTTTGTTGGAAATGTTGGAGCTCTGGGCAGGCGCCGCGTGCTTCGAGCCGCCAGAGGCCTGGGCCCCTCCTCAAAGATTAGCTCCTGGACCTCCTCCTCCTCCTCCTCCTCCTCCTTCTCCTCCTCCTCCTCCTCCTCATGAGTTTCGGTGGCCACCAGTGCGCCACCAGTGCGCCACCAGTGCGCCACAAGTGCGCCCTGCCGCAAGCTTTGTGGACAATAACGACCATCAATATGAGTCACTAGACGAACGCATTCCACTACTCGCAACGTAACTGCTCGCAAATGGCCTGGATCCGCCGCGGGGGATGCACGATCCAATACCGCGAGGCAAATACGTGTTTTTCGGACGTCTGCGAGCAGGCACTTTGCGAGTGGTGGAGCGCGCTGAGCGATTCGCGTGGTGGTCGACTCCACTATAGCCAACATGTTTTGCAACAGCGGGCCGCTGCAGTGCTCGACAGGCTGGTCAACGCGCACGTCCGCTGATGCCGTTTGCACGTGCGGTTCCAATGCAAGCCTGTGCGCCCCCCCCCCCGTTCAATCCAAAGCTGAGCGCCTTCGTCGCCGCTTGACGCGGTCAGCACTGCCTCCCTGGGAGGGGGGGGGTCAAAGGAGTCGTTCCCAGAGCGGGCTGCCCTCTCGCACTGCATTTGGCCACGCTGGCACATGAAATGTTCGATGCGCGGGGGCGACGAGGCACAATCTGCGAGGCGCCCGCGCCCACCCTGAGGGGGGCGACGCGCATCGTCAAAATGCGTCTGGGGCGAAGGGAAAGCGACCATCCCGTCATTTTTGCTGACAACACCGGTGGGGACGCCGCCCGAAAACAAAACCTCAATCCTCGATTCCTCGATCCTCGACCTGTGGTGTGAAGAAAGTCGGCCCTGAGGGAAGCGGGCCCTGGACCCCATGGCATTCCCCCAGGACCCGCTCTTCGTGCGGAATCGTTGTGTGGACGGTCCTGGGTCCCGTGGAAGGCCCCTGGAACCCGAAAACTGCCCAAAACATCCGGGACCCGTTTCTTCTGGGCCCGCTCGCTTCCCGGCGAGGCCTCCCCCTCCTCGGCTAGAGCCGCCAGAGTCGGCTACACGCACGGGTGGCCCTGGGTAAAAGTGACCTCTGGTGCGCGGTTTTCTGGGGGCCACGGGATGACCAAACACCGGCGCACGAGACGCTGCTATGGCATCACGTCTGGCGATCGGGGGGAGCCCAATGCGCCCGCACCAAAATTCACTCTGGCGAAAGGTCGCCGTCTTGGGGATATACTGGGCCGTTGTGGAGCGGTCGTGCTGGCCTCTTGGGTCGTCCTGGGACGTCGGAAACTCGAAAATGCGCGACCCCGAAAGACATTGAAACGCAAACGGGAAATCAGTGGCGCTTGCCTCTCGAGGCCCTCTTTGGCAGGCTCCTGGGTCTCTCTTGCGAGGCATCGACGGCCCGCGGGCGCCGCGCCTGACTGCGGCGTGGAGCCCCACGGCGAGGCGCTCCGCCCGGCCAGCGCGGAGGCGCCCAGCTGGGCCGGCGGCGGGGCCCGGCCCGCCGCGGGAGGCACGCTGGAGCCGTCGGCGGCGGAGTAGCCGGCAACGCTGGCGACGGGGCTGGCCTCCGTGAGGGGTTCCAGCGCTGACCCCCTCCCTCTCCCCCCATTCCCCTTCTTCGTTCACGGGTGTATGCAAAAGAGTTGGTTACTGCGTATGTAATATATACATATATATATATGCATATACATACATACATACATACATACATACATACATACATACATACATACATACATACATACATACATACATACATACATACATACATGCATGCATGCATGCATACATACATACATACACATATACATACATACATACATACATGCGTACGTACATACATATATACATACATGCACATATACATATACATGTCCATATACATACACATACATATACATACATATACATGCATACATACATACATACATACATGCATACATACATACGTACATATATACATGCATGCATACATACATATATACACACATGCATACATACATACATACATACATACATACATACATACACACATACATATATACATACAAACATACATACATGCATACATACATACATACATACATACATACATACATGCATGCATGCATGCATACATACATACATACATACATATACATATACATATACATATAAATATACATATACATATACATATACATAAACATATACATACATATACATATATATACATACATATACACACATATACATACATATACATACATACATGCATACAGACATACATACATACATACATACATGCATGCATGCATGCATACATACATACATACGTGCATACATGCATACATGCATGCATGCATGTATGCATACATACATACTAGAACCACGCGCGCGCTTCGCGCGCGCTTAGGTTCTGTCGAGTCACAGACCCAGGAATCGTTGTGAGAAGAAATTGGTGACGCGAAGCGTCGTGGGGGCGTCCTTGGACGTCTGGGGTCTCCTGGGGCCTCTTGAGGGGCCTCCTGGGGGCCTCCTGGCGGCCTCTTGGGGCGGAAGGCTCGAGCTTGCGGTTCGTGGTCCCCCTCTGGGCCCCCTCTTGGGCCCGTCTTGGGGCCCTCTTGGGCCATCTTGGGCGCCTCTTGGGCCGTCTTGGGGCCCTCTTGGGCTGTCCTGGGGGCTTCTTGGGCCGTCTTGGGGCGGTCTTGGGCGCCTCGTGGGCCGTCCTGTAACGTCGGAAAGCCCAAAAAGCAACTTTGTTGAAAAATGTACGTTGTACGAAGGGAATGGGCCAATTTTTGCGTCTAGGGGCCCTCTTGGGACGCATGTTGGAGGCTTCTTGGGGCCTCTTGGGGGCGTCCTTGGACGTCTGGAGGCCATCTTCAGCATCTCGGAGCCCTCTTGGAGGCCTCTTGGAAGTTTCTTGGGCCGTCTTGGGCGCTTCTTGGGCCGTCTTGTCTGACCGGGGAGGCCTCCGGCAAGCCCCGACGAGCCTCCGGGCCCCCCGGGGTGCACATTTGTGGTCGGGGTCCCGGCCCCGGGCCCCCGGACCCGGTGTGGGGGCCTCCTGGCGGCCTCTTGGGGCGGAAGGCTCAAGCTTGCGGTTCGTGGTCCCCCTCTGGGCCCCCTCTTGGGCCCGTCTTGGGGCCCTCTTGGGCCATCTTAGGCGCCTCTTGGGCCGTCTTGGGGCCCTATTGGGCTGTCCTGGGGCCCTCTTGGAAGCTTCTTGGGCCGTCTTGGGGCGGTCTTGGGCGCCTCTTGGGCCGTCCTGTAACGTCGGAAAGCCCAAAAGGCAACTTTGTTGAAAATGTACGTTTTTTACCTAACAGCGAAGACTGATAGGTTTTCTAGTTGACTCAAAAGAGCTCACAGATCACTCCACAGGGGGGTCCGGGCAGGCGTTGGGAGTTGCCGGCCGGGCCTGTGCCGGGCTCGTTTTTCACCAACAGTCACACACTTCGTGCTCGTCGACCTCTCAGAACCCCATTCCCAGGCCACATTCTGAATAACCGGATGCAACAGTCACACACTTGGTGCTCCTTGACCTCCCAGAACTCCATTCCCGGGCCACATTTGAATGCCCGGAGCCAACTGTAGGCCACTTCGTGGTCTTCGAGTTCCCAGAACTCCATTCCCGGGCCACATTTTGGATGCCCGGAGCCAACTGTAGGCCACTTCGTGGTCTTCGAGTTCCCAGAACTCCATTCCCGGGCCACATTTTGAATGCCCGGAGCCAACTGTAGGCCACTTCGTGGTCTTCGAGTTCCCAGAACTCCATTCCTGGGCATGATTTTGAATGCCCGGAGCCAACTGTAGGCCACTTCGTGGTCTTCGAGTTCCCAGAACTCCATTCCTGGGCATGATTTTGAATGCCCGGAGCCAACTGTAGGCCACTTCGTGTTCTTCGAGTTTCCAGAACTCCATTCCCGGGCCACACTTTGAATGCTGAGGCAGGCTGATGCTGAGGCTGAGGCAGGCTGAGGCTGAAGGCAGACTGAGGCTGAGGACGAGGCTGAAGGCAGACTGAGGCTGAGGCTGAAGCAGGCTGAGGCTGAGGCTGAGGCTGAGGCTGAGGCTGATGCTGAGGCTGAGGCTGAGGCTGAGGCTGAGGCTGAGGCTGAGGCAGGCTGAGGCTGAGGCCGAGGCTGAAGGCAGACTGAGGCTGAGGCTGAAGCAGGCTGAGGCTGAGGCTGAGGCAGGCTGAGGCTGAGGCTGAGGCAGGCTGATGCTGAGGCAGGCTGAGGCTGAGGCTGAGGCTGATGCAGGCTGAGGCTGAGGCAGGCTGAGGCTGAGGCCGAGGCTGAAGGCAGACTGAGGCTGAGGCTGCAGGCTGAGGCTGATGCAGGCTGAGGCTGAGGCTGAGGCTGAGGCTGAGGCTGCAGGCTGAGGCTGAGGCTGATGCAGGCTGAGGCTGAGGCCTGAGGCTGAGGCTGAGGCTGAGGCTGAGGCAGGCTGAGGCTGAGGCAGGCTGAGGCTGAGGCCGAGGCGAAGGCAGGCTGAGGCTGAGGCTGAAGCAGGCTGAGGCTGAGGCTGAGGCAGGCTGAGGCTGAGGCTGAGGCTGAGGCAGGCTGATGCTGAGGCAGGCTGTGGCTGAGGCTGAGGCTGATGCAGGCTGAGGCTGAGGCAGGCTGAGGCTGAGGCCGAGGCCGACGGCAGACTGAGGCTGAGGCTGAAGCAGGCTGAGGCTGAGGCTGAGGCAGGCTGAGGCTGAGGCTGAGGCTGAGGCAGGCTGATGCTGAGGCAGGCTGAGGCTGAGGCTGAGGCTGATGCAGGCTGAGGCTGAGGCAGGCTGAGGCTGAGGCCGAGGCTGAAGCAGACTGAGGCTGAGGCTGAAGCAGGCTGAGGCTGAGGCTGCAGGCTGAGGCTGAGGCTGAGGCAGGCTGAGGCTGATGCAGGGTGAGGCTGAGGCAGGCTGAGGCCGAGGCTGAAGGCAGACTGATGTTGAGGCTGAAGCAGGCTGAGGGCGAGGCTGAGGCAGGCTGAGGCTGAGGCAGGCTGAGGCTGAGGCTGAGGCTGTGACTGCGACTGCTGTTGCCACTGCGACTGCCATCGCGAATGCGACCATGACTGCGAGAACAGCAGAATTCTACAACAGGATTCTTATATGAATCTTAAGGGGAATGCTTCCAGATATGCTCCTACACATCGCTGTTAGGTTGCTTTGCCGGGATAATACGAAGGGAATGGGCCAACTTTTGCGTCTAGGGGCCCTCTTGGGCCGCATGTTGGAGGCTTCTTGGGGCCTCTTGGGGGCGTCCTTGGACGTCTGGGGTCTCCTGGGGCCTCTTGAGGGGCCTCCTGGGGGCCTCCTGGCGGCCTCTTGGGGCGGAAGGCTCGAGCTTGCGGTTCGTGGTCCCCCTCTGGGCCCCCTCTTGGGCCCGTCTTGGGGCCCTCTTGGGCCATCTTGGGCGCCTCTTGGGCCGTCTTGGGGCCCTCTTGGGCTGTCCTGGGGCCCTCTTGGAAGCTTCTTGGGCCGTCTTGGGGCGGTCTTGGGCGCCTCTTGGGCCGTCCTGTAACGTCGGAAAGCCCAAAAGACAACTTTGTTGAAAATGTACGTTTTACGAAGGGAATGGGCCAACTTTTGCGTCTAGGGGCCCTCTTGGGACGCATGTTGGAGGCTTCTTGGGGCGTCTTGGGGGCGTCCTTGGACGTCTGGGGTCTCCTGGGGCCTCTTGAGGGGCCTCCTGGGGGCCTCCTGGCGGCCTCTTGGGGCGGAAGGCTCGAGCTTGCGGTTCGTGGTCCCCCTCTGGGCCCCCTCTTGGGCCCGTCTTGGGGCCCTCTTGGGCCATCTTGGGCGCCTCTTGGGCCGTCTTGGGGCCCTCTTGGGCTGTCCTGGGGCCCTCTGGGAAGCTTCTTGGGCCGTCTTGGGGCGGTCTTGGGCGCCTCTTGGGCCGTCCTGTAACGTCGGAAAGCCCAAAAAGCAACTTTGTTGAAAATG
Source organism: Prorocentrum cordatum (assembly GCA_963575745.1). Lineage (NCBI taxonomy): Eukaryota > Dinophyceae > Prorocentrales > Prorocentraceae > Prorocentrum > Prorocentrum cordatum. The sequence goes on along the minus strand of CAUYUJ010022619.1, from coordinate 8,683 downwards.
TACGTTTTACGAAGGGAATGGGCCAATTTTTTGCGTCTAGGGGCCCTCTTGGGACGCATGTTGGAGGCTTCTTGGGGCCTCTTGGGGGCGTCCTTGGACGTCTGGAGGCCATCTTCAGCATCTCGGAGCCCTCTTGGAGGCCTCTTGGAAGTTTCTTGGGCCGTCTTGTCTGACCGGGGAGGCCTCCGGCAAGCCCCGACGAGCCTCCGGGCCCCCCGGGGCGCACATTTGTGGTCGAGGTCCCGGCCCCGGGCCCCCGGACCCGGTGCGCCGTTATATGTATACATACATAAATGCATGCATGCATGCATGCATACACATGTGGTCGGCCCCCATTGAGATCAGACCTTTTCGCGCCTTCTACCACTCCTTCTTCCGCCTCCTTTTCTGATTATTAGTGGTATTCCTCTCTTTCTCTCTCTGTCTCTCTCTCTCTCTCTCTCTGTCTCTCTCTCTCTCTCTCTCTCTTTCCCTCGCTCTCTAACTCTCTCTCTCTCTCTCTCTTTATCATGTTTTGTTATGTCTCTCTCTCTCTCTCTCTCTCTGTCTTTCTCTTTCTCTTTCTCTGTCTCTGTCTCTTTCTCTCTCTCTCTCTCTCTCTCTCTCTCTCTCTCTCTTACTGACCGTTGAACAAGACTGCGCTTTCCACCTCTTGTAGCTTTTCTGCGAGTCTAGCGGGGGGCGGGTCGCGCAGAGCGTTTCCGCAGCAGTACCTTCAGGCGCGCGAAGAGAATCAGTCACGGAACATTGCTACTTTCTAAGATTCCGAACACACCCGCCAGCAAACACTGATATGTTCCAAGCTTTATAAGATTTCTCAAATTTCCGCAACCATCCCCAGCCGGGCGCGCAAGGTCGCGGGAGTCTTAGAAACATTTCTAGAAATCTTAAACAATAGCAGCATTTGCTGGCCAGCTGCCTGCGGAAACCTTGTAGCGTTTGGCGGCCAGGTGCCTTCAGGGTCTTCAATAATTGTAGCGTTTGGTTGTCATTATGTGTTGCTGAGTGCACGTGACTACCCTGCACGCGCACACAACAGCGGGCCACTCAGGACTCGTCGACTGCGTCGGCCTCGCCGTCACAATCACAGTCAGACTTCGCATCGTCTTGCAGCGTAGTCGTACTCGGAGTAGTTGTAAGAGGTGTAAGAATAGTAGGGTAGTAGCAGTAGTAGTAGTAGCACTAGTAGTAGTAGTAGTAGTAGTAATACTAGTAGTAGCAGTAGTAGTAGTAGTCAGTAGTGGTGGTGGTAGTAGTAGTAGTAGTAGTAGTAGCACGAGTAGAAGTAGTAGTAGTAGTTGTAGCAATCGTAGGACTATTAATATTAGTAGTAGTCGTAGGAATCGTAGTAGTCGTAGCAGGAGTAACAATAGTAGTAGTGGTAGTAGTAGTAGTAGTAGTAGTAGTAGTAGTAGTTGTTGTTGTTGTAGCTGTAGTACTAGTAGTAGCAGTAGTAGTAGTAGTAGTAGTAGTAGTAGTAGTTAGTAGTCCTGTAGTAGTAGTAGTAGTAGTAGTAGTAGTAGTAGTAGCATTAAAAGTAGCAGTAATAGTAGTCATCGTAGTAGTAGTAGTAGTAGTAGTAGTAGTAGTCGTCGTCAGAGTAGTAGTAGTAGTAGTAGTAGTAATAGTAGTAGTAGTAGTAGTAGTACGTCAGAGTAGTAGTAGTAGTAGTAGTAGTAGTAATAATAAATGATAGTAGTCGTACTAATAGTAATAGTAGTAATAATAAAAAATAGTAATAGTAGAAGTCGTAGTAAGGGGCCTCCTGGATGGGGTTCGTGTAGATGGAATCGGAGGATACATCGCGATACATCAGCGATACATCAGCGATACATCGGCGATACATCAGCGATACATCGCCGATGCACCCGCGACGTCAGCGATGCATCAGCAACGTCGACGTGGAGAAAATCGGGCTCCATATCGAGCCGCATCGCCGATGCATCGACGACTCGGAACGATCCTCCGACCCCATGTACTCCGACCTCATCTGGGAGGCCCAGAGTTGCGTGATCCCTCTCCTGGGATGCAGGAACGAACGACGGTTCGCACAACTTGGCCTCTTCGTGCACACTCCATCTGCTCCCCATCCCCGGTCCACCGCCCTCGCCAGAAAGATAACAAGGAGGAGGAGGACGAGGAGGAGGAAGAGATGTAGGAAGAGGAGGACGAGGAAGAGGAGGAGGAGGACGAAGAGGAGGAGGAGGAGGAGGACGAGGAGCAGGAGGAGGAGGACCAGGAGGAGGAGGACGAGGAGGAGGACGAGGAGGAAGAGAAAGGTGTAAGAAGTATGAGGTAGTGCCCAAGACCAAGACCAGATGCCTTTGTTGAGAGCTTCTTGACTTGTAGTGTGAGGAGAACTGCGGACCTACAAAACAGATGGTGGTAGCCTGCGTAAGAGGCAGTGGTAGGAAGAGGAGGGGCGAGGGAGAGGGAAGAGGGAGGTGGGAAGAGCGAGGACGGAGGACGAGAGTGGACAAACATCACAGCACAGGTAAGACGAGGACCTGGCAGTTCCTGGCACGGTGGAGAAGAGTCGGAGGCGAGGGGGGGGAATCGGGGTGGAACGGAGGGACCCCAACCGGGAACTCGGCTGGGTGTCGGGTTCGTGTCGTGCATGCGGGCGAGGCGAAGCTGCGTGGGCGGGCCAGACGAACGAACCCTCCTCTGGCCAGGGCGCGGCGAGGAGAGAAGTCCGCCCACCCCGGCCACGTGGCGGGCGGGTGCCCAGGGTGTCCCGCCGTGGCGTCCAGATGGTGTGCTGTGGTGTCCCATGGTGTCCCGTGGTGTCCCGTGATGGTGCCCCGTGGTGTCCCGTAGTGTGCTGTGGTGCCCCGCGGTGTCCCGTGGTGCCCCGTGAGATGCAAAGTGAGATCGATAGTGAGATAGATAGTGAGGTCGATAGTGGGGGATCGACAGTGGGATCCATAGTGAGTCCATCGTGGGATCAATAGTGGAATCGATAGTGAGATCGATGGTGAGATCGATCGTGAGATCGAAAGTGAGAACGATAGTGAGATTGATAGTGGATCGATAGTGAGATCGATAGATAGATCGAGAGTAAAATCGAGAGTGCGATCGATGGTGAGGTCGGATGCAAGGTTGATTGTGAGATCGATGGTGAGGTTGATGATAAGATCGATTGCGAGAGGGATAGTGAGGTCCACTGTAAGGTCGATGGTGAGATCGATTATGCGATTGATGCTGATACCGATAGTGCGATCGATAGTGAGATCGATAGCGAGATCGATCGAGTAAAACGTTGGTTCCTCCCCCCCGAACGTCCTTATCACCCGAAGGGTGGTCGTATAGACTATAGACAAGAAAGAAGGGGAGGCATAAGACGGGCAGGAGCAGGGAGGTTGAACAGCAGGAGCAGAAGCAGCAACAGCAGCAGGAGCAGCAGCGGGAGCAGCAACAGGAGCAGCAGGAGACGGGGCATGCGGTGGAGGACGACGGTGACGACGACAACGACGACGACGACGACAACGACGAACGGCGGCGGCGGCGGTGGCGGCAGCGGCGGCGGCGGCGGCGATGGCGGCGACAGCGATGACGACGAGGCCGAGACCGCAGGCCAGCGCGGTGCGCGCGGGGGGCGGGCCCGCCTGGAGCTTGTCCAGCAGGCGCCTCCGGCGCACCGCCGAGGGGGGAGGGCGGGGGGGGGCAGGGGGCAAAGTGGG
>CAUYUJ010022618.1:98667-121048 GCA_963575745.1 Prorocentrum cordatum | reverse complement strand
AGGAGGAAGAGGAGGAGGAGGAGGAGGAGGAGGAGGAGGAGGAGGAGGAGGAGGAGCAGGAGGCACCCCGCCCGATGGCACGCCGCCTGACGGCACCAGGAGGCTCCTCCGGGAGTTCTCGGCCCATCGTCCCCCCCCCGCCCTGCTGTGCCACAAGCCGCGCCTGGGGCTCTCCGTCGGAGGTGCCCTGCCGTGCCGGTCCTGCAGGGCGGGGCCCTGCCGCAGGAGGCAGGCCGCGCCCTGGCGCTGCGGGCCAGGTCGGTTCGGCGCCATTTCTAAGAAAGAACACAATTCGCGCTTTGCGCTTCGCGCTTCGCGGCTCCGCTGCGGGGCGCGAAGTTATTCGCGCTTCGCGCTTCGCGGTTCGGCTCCGATTCCTCTTCATCCTGCTCTTCTCCCCTGAGAGGCGGCGCGAGAGCGCGAAGTTATTCGCACTCCGCACTTCGCGCTGCGCGAAGCTTGAAGTTGGGAGCCCTTTGAAAAGGGTGGAGGTCAGGGGCGGCCTAACCTTAGGTCGGGCATGTCCTCCTGCGGGCGAATGTTGTAAGAAAAACGGCACAAGAGCATGCTCCACGACAGTCAAGCATGGTCAAAAAAAATAGGTCCCAGGCTATTTTTGAAAACTGTTGTTTTTAAATCTTCCTCCTGTAGAGGGACACGCCCGACTTCGGCGTAACAAACCATCCCCTTCTGTGACGTCCCCCGCGCCTGACCCCCAGACGTTCGCTTGCGGCCAGAGGGGGGGCCGGGAGGGCGAGGGGGTCGTCATAGAAGGTGCTCGTCACGGAGGGGTCGACCAGGCCGCGCCCACGGAGGAGAATCAAATGTTGAACAATTGCAGAACTACTCCAGATTTCGTAATAAAAGGGAGGGGGTCTGGACCCCCCAAGACAAGCCATTTCAGACCCCCCCCCGTGGGAGAACCCTCCAAAACATCGTCCCCAGACCCCCCCAGGCCCTCCAAGATAGCCTGGAAGAGACCCCCCCCGAAATGAGACCCCCCTCCCTTTGTTACGAAATCCAGAGTAGACATAACGTTTCGGCAATCCGCGCGGAATGCTTGGATCGGCCTCCCTGGCGGCGCTTCCGGCGCCACCCCTGGCGCGCTCCGCGCGCCAGGGAAGGGGTATTGGCGCAGAGCCAAGAAGTCAACAAGACCTTCCGAAAGTTAATGTTTCTGTCGTGCATGTATGCCTCTAGAGGAGGAGGAGGCGGAGGAGGAGGAGGAGGAGGGAGGGTGAGGAGGAGAGGAAGAGAAGGGGGAGGAGGGGAGGAGGAGGAGGAGGAGGAGGAGGAGGAGGAGGAGGAGGAGAAGGGGGAGGAGGAGGACAATGTTGCCACGCGAGCTCCAGTGGCTGGGGCTCTCGCGCACGCCTTCGCACGCAGGTCGCGCATGGGATGACCACTTCTTCCGCAGGGTCGGGCAGATCGTCGGCAAGCTTGTTCAGTGGTTGTGTGATCTCGGCGTCCAGCCCCGGGCTGGTCTTGGGCCCAGAACCCCGACCCCCCGACGGCTTCCCAGGGTCTTTTTGCGAGGCTTGAAACGCGCCTGGCCGTCACAATCCGTTGGAGTCCTACGGGCGGATTCGAGATGCCTGGAGTTTATAATCTGCGGATTCCTTCGAATTCGGAGGATCCGAAAGGAATTATCCAGCTCTCCTAAATGGGGTCGAAGTAGATGGGGTCGGAGGATTGCGCCGCATCGCCGACGCATCGCCGACGCATCGGCGATGCGGCTCGATGCCGAGCCCGATTTTCTCCGCGCCGGCTTCGCCGATGCATCGCCGATGCATCGCCGATGCGGCGGGATCTTCCGACCCCATCTACTCGGACCCCATCTACGAGGCCTCTAAGTTAGCCCCATTACATTATGGTGTATCTCCGCATTTCTGATAATCCTTTGTAGCCCTACGGGAACGAAGCACGCAGAATTCGCAATCACTCTTCTTACGCATACGAACACGGGTGATCCTCAACAACTCGCAGGACTCAGAAGCCGACCGCCCTGAACACACACAGTGTCATTCTGGTTCTGGCTTGCAGAAGGATGGGAGGAACAGAAGTTTGAGGAGAGAGCATGACGATGTGTATGCTTTCGCGTGTGGGCATAGGCATGGGTAACTATGTAACTCTGTTTTTGTGCCGTCAGTTGCATAGGCTGGCTCCGCATCGCACTGCGAAATTATGGGTTTGCTTCCATTGCGCTGTTGTGCTATCGTCACAGCATCGGGACACCGTGGTGGCACCTGCCCGAACGCGTGACGCTTCGCGTGGCCTCTCTAGTACACTCAGGGATGCCATGCCAATCGAGCGGATGCCAGAAGGGAAGCCGGTGAGACGCCGGTCGAGCCGCATGGGGGAAGGAGGGGCGGGGGGGCTGCGCCCAGGCATACCCTCGAAGCAGTGTGTGTGTGTGTGTGTGCAGTGAGGGTTTGCTCATTCATGGTTTTGTCGATCGGCGCAGGCCCTCGCCCTCCCCCCCCCGCACGAAGTGGATCCTGGCTCGCAGGCCTAGAGGTTGACACCAACACCAGTATCGGCGGTGTGCCTCCACCGAGGGAAGAAGATCCCAATCTCGGTGATGGTGGTCATCTTCTGGCGTCCAAGGCGACCTAAATATGACCACCAGCATCGAAGTCTAGGATCATCTTCCCCCTGTGAAGGCAGCCCCCCTGTGTTGGTGTTGGTGCCCATATCCAGGCCTCCAACTGGCTGCTTTTTGGCGCCTGTGTCAAGCCGGTGGAGTGCGCAAGGGGGCCCCGCCCCACCCCGTGGTGGACACGCGAATCGCTGTTTCGCGCAAGTGTGCATATTGTGTTTTCGGGGCGGCCCTCGGCAAACACGAAAGGTGCTCCAGGGCGCCGGATGCGTTGTAAATAAAGCGTACCCCCGGGGGCAGCCAGTTGTTGTGGGATTCTTTGGAGATGCACTTCATCAAGATTCGAATCGGATTTCAAATGGATTCTAATTGGATTCGGATTCCCCCGCATGGTCCCCTCAGAAGTCCCTCCACTAGGACTGACCCACGGGATTTGTAACAGGATTCCCCCGCGAGATTCCCCCCCACCTCCCGCAGGATTCCCCCCAGAAGATTTCCCCATAGGATTCGGATTTGGATTAGGCAGACGCATTGTTTCAAACAGTCGCGCTAAGCAGAGGTCCAGAGCCAGACCCCCACCTCCCCCCCTTTCGCCTAATGTCGAAACGCCGAATCAGAAAATGCCCATGTACACAAGCTCCAGCTTGGAGTCCATTCCCGCATTCCCGCGTGAAGCACACCTGATTCGGACTTTCGAGATCTCGCTGCGCGTAGCGCGGCTTGGACTGGCCCCGCGTGGCCTGGCGCCAGTTGTCAAGGGAGCGAAGACCATCCCGACCCCGACAACTCTGGCATTTCCTCAACGGCCCTGGGTGCTTACTGAACAACCCTGCTCTGTTCGATTCCTTCCTTGGGTGCGTTTGCTAGACGGCTTTGCTTGTCGGATTAATTACAGTGCGCGGCTTGAGTAAGGAGCACCTACCTTAGGTTCGCATGCGTTCCTTAGGTTCGCATGCGTTATTTGTCGCTCCTTTGCGTTCTGTAGTATTTACCGTTCCTCATGCACTACTCCTTGGGACACAAGGGGCTTCGTTCCTCCTGGGGACAGGCCGATGACTGTATGATGGGGGATCTAGCCTGCCCCGGCTTCGGGCAGGGTGGGGCTGGGCATGCTGGGCTGACAGGGAAGGGGGGAAGAGCGCCCGCGCGCCGCCGCTCAGGAGCCAGCGAGAAGAGCGCGTGGCGCTGCGTGGACAATCCCCCGCCCGGCGCAATGCCACTCGCCTCACTTCCTTTAAGCTCGAGCTGAAAGCTTCTGCTCTTCGGGTCGAGCCTGGCGCGGTCCACTCGGGTCGGGCGAAAGGGGGGGATTGGGAAAGGGGGGGTTACGAAACTTGCTGCATGCAGCTGGTTTCGGCCTCACCGAGGGGCTCATTTCTCGATACATAGCCGCCTCCGGCGCCAGGAGGCGCCGGGAAAATCAGCTACGTGAGCTGATTCTCCCCCCCCCTTTGCTATCCCCCCCTTTCGCCCGACCCGATCCACCCACCGTCGCGCCAGCGTGGCGCAGCTTCGGCTGGCCTGGCGCGCGGCCTGGCGTCGGCCCCCTGGCACCGACGTCGGCGAGCGCGGCGCCGGGCGCGGGGGGGCAGCGCGGGGCCCAGGGTTCAGGAAGTTGCTATTGATGGTTCATGATGATGATGATGACGGTGACGATGATGATGGTGATATTGGTGCTGATGATTGCGATGTGGCTGCTGCAGATGATGATGATGATGATGACGATGATGATGATGATGATGATATTGATGACGTGGTTATGAGGATGATGGTAAACATGAGTGATGATGGTGATGATGGTGGTGGTGGTGTTTGTGATGTTGGTGGTGGTGCTGATTCTGACAGTTTTGATGGTGATGATGATGGTGGTGGTGATAAGGATGGTGGTGATGCTGAAGTTGATGATGGTGATGATGCTGACGATGCCGATGATGATGCTGACGATGCTCATGATGAGGAGGAATGTAAAAGAATGGGGATGACGATGATGAGTAGGATGAGGATGCCGATGATTATGAGGATGGTGATGATGCCGAGAATGGGGATGAGGACGGGGATGATCATCAACATGACGATGTCGTTGATAATGGTGCTGATGATGATGATGGTGATGCTGATGCATATGCTTGTGACGACCGTGTTGATGATGATTCAGCTTTCTGTGGTGACGATGGTGATGGCGATGATGGCGAGTGCGGTGATGAGGATGGTTCTACGTATGATGATGATGATGATGATGGTGATGTTGATGTTTTTTTGATGCTGCTTCCGCTGGCGATGCTGATGTTGATGATGACGATTCTTATAGTGGCGATGCTAATGATTTTGCTCATGACGGCAATGGCGATGATACTTGTTTTTTACCGTCATTATCATGATTCGAATGATGACTCGAATGACAATGTTGTTGCGTATGGTCATGTTGATGATGATGTTGGTGATGATGTGGATGACGCTGATGATGATGATGATTCCAATTGAGTTGATGATGCTATTATGCTGCTGATGCTGTTGATGGTTGTCGTGCTGATGCTGACGCTGATGCGGGCGATGATGGTGATTTTGGTGAACGTGGCGGTTGTGATGATGATGAACACGATGGGGAAAGAGTCGTGACGTCATATCCACCATCGAATAAAACGATGGCCATGCCGACTACGACGACGACAGTGGTGGTGCTGGTGGTTGTTGTTGTCGTGCTGCTGATGCAGATGATGATAGTGATGAAGGTGATGGTGACGATGATGCTTATGATGGTGATCCGTATGATGGCGAGGGTGATGATTATGATGGTTATGATGATGCTGATTTTGATGGTGCTGATGATGATGACGATGATGATGATGATGCTGATAATGGTGATGATGATGATGATGATGATTGTGGTGGTGTTGATGCTGCTGATGATGATAGTGCGGATGCTGCTGTCGATGATGATGATTATGACGATGATGATGATGATGCTGATGATGATGATGATGATGATGATGATGATGCTGATTATGATGATGATGATGATGATGATGATGATGATGCTGATGGCCATGATGATGGTGATGAGGATGCTGCTGCTGATGATGATTTTATCTAGGATGGTGATGATGATACCGATGACGACGCTGCTGCTGATGATAACGATGATTATGATGATGCTGGTGCTGCTGCTGATGATGGTGTTGATGAGTGTGTTTGTCGTGAGCAGGAGTGTGTGTCTGATGATGGCGGTATCGGTGCAGATACGGATGAGGACGCTGGCGGTGACGAACTCGCCGATGACGCGAAAACGATCGGCCTGTGGGTGCCAGCACCCGCCTTCAGTGGGACCGTGAGATTGCTGCCCGCCCGAGGCGCGGTGGTTTCCGAGGCCGAGGAGAGGGGGACGAGGAGGAGGAGGAGGAGGAGGAGGAGGAGGAGGAGCACGAGGAGGAGCACGAGGAGGAGGACGAGGAGGAGCACGAGGAGGACGAGGAGGAGGATGAGGAGGACGAGGAGGAGGAGGGGGGAGGAGAAGGGTCGATGAGGACGAGCCCGACTGAAACTTCCGTCGAGATGCTTGTCGCGGCGCGAGGGGAGTCTGCGGTGGAAGGGGGGCAGGCGAGGAGCAGGACGATGACGCGGTGGGCGAGGAGGCCTCGGCGACGCGGGGGGGAGGACGAGAAGAACGATGCGGAGGAGGAGGCGGAGGAGGAAGAGGATGATGAAGAAACGGAGCGGGGCGAGGGAGGTGATCGTGATCGTGATGGCATGGTGGTTGTGATGCTGATGATGATGAGGATGCTGATTCTGATGCTGGTGATGATGATTATGATGTCGATGATGATGGGACGATGATGGTGATGGTGGTGGTGATAATGATGCTGATGGCTATTTGGTTGATGATCTGATGGTGATGACGAGATGGTGATGATGATGATGGTGCTGATGATGGTGATGATGGTGATGATGCTGCTGATGATCATGCAGATGATTATGATGATGATGATGATGGTGATGACGCTGATGCTGATGCCGCTGATGCTGCGGATGGTGAGGATGATGCTGATGATGCTGATGATGATGATAATGCTGCTGATGATGATGATGATGATGCTGATGATGATGATGATGATGATGGTGGTGGTGGTGGTGGTGGTGGTGATGATGATGATGATGCTGATGATGATGATGATGATAACGATGATTATGATGATGATGAGATGATGCTGCTGCTGATGATGATGTTGATGATGATGCTGATGCTGATGCTGATGCTGATGATGATGCTGATGCTGATGATGAGGACGGTGAGATGTGGTGATGCTGATGATTATGATGATGATGATATGATGATGATGATGATGATGATGATGATGGATAGACGATGATGAGGATGATGATGATGATGATGATGGTGATGGTGATGGTGATGATGATGATGATGATGATGATGATGATGATGATGATGATGATGATGAATGATGATGATGATGATGATGATGATGATGATGATGATGAGGATGATGAGGATGATGAGGATGATGAGGATGATGAGGATGAGGATGATGATGAGGAGGAGGAGGAGGAGGAGGAGGAGGAAGAGGAGACAGAAACTGAGGACGAGGAGAAGCAGGAATAGGAGGAAGAGGGGGAGGAGGAGGAGAAGGAGGAGGAGGAGGATGAGGCGGAGCGTGGATATGAGGTGAGGAAGAGGATGATGATGGTGAGGAGGAGGAGGAGGACGAGGAGAAGGAGGATCAATGTAAACATACTGCTCATCAACGATGCCGGAATATACCCTTCCTCCAGGCTCCCTCTTCGCAGGCCCGTAGAAGGGTCCATCTTCCTCTTAGAGACTTGCCCCGTTTGAAAACAACCGTTTGAAGAGCTGGAATGTGCCCAAACACCATTCTCGGGACTCCAAAGCCACGAATTAACCTTTTTGTTGCGTTTTGACGATCCTGACCATGGGAACCTGATCAACTGGTATGCTGACCATGGGAAGCTAAGCAACTCTTACAATGCTTTTTCAACGACTATGCGGGGTGCTGAGGCGAGAGCCACATTTTCAACAGGGGCCGCCCTCACTCCGGGATACCCCTTGCATTGTTTAAACATATGTGCGTGGCGCTAACGCGAAAGCCACCTTTTGAATGAAAAGGAACCACCCTCAATCCGTGAAACTCTTGCAGATGTTTAAGACGAGTGTGCGCGGCGCCAAGGCGAGAGCGATATGCTGAAAACCAGCCGCCCTCGATCCGTGAAGTTCTGGCAGATTTTTGACGAATATGCGCCGCGCTAAGGCGAGAGCCACGTGTTGAACACCACCCACCCTCAATCCGTGAAACTCTTGCAGATGTTTAAGACGAGTGTGTGCGGCGCTAGTGCTAGACCCACATTTTGAAATCCACCCGCCCTCCATGAGTGAAACTGTTGCCAATGTTGAAGCGTCAGGGTGATACATGGTAAAGGAGTCTCAGGCGAAACGCCCGGCCCGTTCTTCCGCGACTGGCCTTTGGGTGCGACAGGGAGGAGTTATAAGGAACAGGAGTGGAGGATGATGATGATGATGATGATGAGGAGGAGGAGGAGGAGGAGGAGGAGGAGGAGGACGAGGTGGACGAGGAGGACGAGGAGGATCTGTTAAAGAAGGAGGAGGAGATGATCAGGAGCAGGATGAAGAGAAAAGGAGGAGGAAATGGAGGAGGAGGAGTAGGAGGAGGAGGAGGAGGAGGAGGAGGAGGAGGAGGAGGTGTAGGAGGAGGAGGAGGAGGAGGTGTAGGAGGAGACGGGTACGGAAGGCAGGGAGGCTACGGACGGCGAGGAGCAGCGGGCACGACCGCCTTTTGCCCGACAGGCAGGCGCTCTCTGCCCCGAGAAGGCCAGCGTGGACCCGCTGCTAGACCTCAGGGACGTCACGGACGCCAGACAGGAGCCGACGGCCCAGACGAAGGGGGGCAGATTCGGGGAAGAGGACCCCCGTACAGCAGTAGAAAGGAGGATGATGAGGAGAAAGAGGAGGAGGTGGAGGAGGAGGAGGAGAAGGACACGGAAGACATGGAGGGCATGGAGGACATGGAGGAGGTGAGGGAGAGGGAGCGGCAGAAGGAGAGAGGGGAGGGAACGTTCTTCCACATCCCTGGAGCCGCGAGAGCCACCGTGCGGTAGGAAAGGCCCACCTCTACACTCCCAGTCTGCCTCTTCACTTCGGCCGTGAGCGCCCGGGCTGCAGGGCCTCGGCTGTCCGGCGGAAGCCCGCCGCTGATGGTTGGATGCCCCAGACTCTGGCCCCAGAGATTTGGATCCCTCTTCGGGTCGGACGAACTGTTGGAGTCGGCGTGTCGGCCGAGCGAAACGTCCGGCCCGCCCTACCGACACGTCTGCTGGCCAGCAGTGGAGGAGTCGTCCGTAAGGAGGAGGAGGAGGAGGAGGAGGAGGAGGAGGAGGAGGAGGAGAAGGGGTGAGGGTGGGTCTTCGCCTTCTCATGGACCCTACTGTTCCCCCCGACCTCCTCTCGCCCCGAGTCCTCGCAGGCACAACACATGCCCGGCTCCGCGGCCCGGCCCTGCCGGCCGGGCTCCCAGGAAGCGACCCTGCCCCGCGCATTCCGGGGCGCTCTTTCGCGGCTGCCCCGCGCGGGACCCATCTCTTGCGACCGCGCCTCGGCGGGATCGCGCCCCAGAGTCCAGACCGCGAGGAGATCCGGGTACGGACGCGATCGCCGCTCGTGAGTGCCCCTCCTGGAAAGGGCTTCGGCGCCGCCCTGCCGAGGAGGAGGAGGAGGAGGAGTGGCGAGGGGGGACGAAGACGAGCGGGGGGACGAGGAGGAGGAGGAGGAGGAGGAGGAGGAGGAGGAGGAGGAGGAGGAGGAGGAGGAGGGGGGTGACGTTGTGCTCAGATTGCCCCCCATCCTCGATGTGCGCCTCCTGATCCTCCTCATCAGCATTATTATTATTATCATCATCATCATCATCATCATCATCATGATCATCATGATCACCACACCACCATCATCAGCAGCACTATCATCATCACCATCATCATGGCCATCATCATCAACAGCATCATCACCATCATCATCATCATCACCATCATCATCATCATCATCATCATCATCATTATCATCATCATTATCATTATCACCAGCATTACCACAATCATCGTCACCACCATCACCACCACCACCATCATCATCATCATCATCATCATCAACATCATCAACATCATCATTATCCGTCCCGATCCTCATTGTCGTCCGCCCCGATCCTCCTCCCCATCACCATCCTACCCCTCTCGCCCGCCCCGCATCATCCTCCCATCCCTTCCGCCCCGATCCTCCTCCTCCTCCTCGCTCCTCCTCGCTCCTCCTCCTCCTCGCTCCTCCTCGCTCCTCCTCCTCCTCCTCCTCCTCCTCCTCCTCCTACTCCTCCTCCTCCTCCTCCTCCTCCTCCTCCTCCTCGCTCCTCTCCTCCTCCTCCTCCTCCTCGCTCCTCCTCCTCGCTCCTCCTCCTCCTCCCCCCCCCTTGCGCGGGAGCCTCGCCGCCGCCGCGGTGGCCCTTTGAGGCGTCCACCGCGCTCCCCAAGGGCGCCGAGGCCGGGAGCACCCGCCTCCGGGTCCTCTCGCTGCAGGGCTTCGTCGCGGAGCAGGCGTCCTCGTGCTCGTCCTCCTCCTCGTCCTCGTCCTCCTCCTCCTCCTCCTCCTCGTCCTCGTCCTCCTCGTCCTCCTCGTCCTCCTCCTCCTCCTCCTCCTTCTCTCCTCCTCCTCCTCCTCCTCCTCCTCCTCCTCCTCCTCCTCCACCTCCTTCTCCCCCTCCTCCTCCTCCTCCTCCTCCTCCTCCTCCTCCTCCTCCTCCTCCTCCTCCTCCTCCTCCCCCGGCGCCTCCTTCGGGTCGGAGGCGCCAGTCGGTGGCGCGCCCGGGGGGGGAGTTCAAGCAAGATCGAAGAAAACTGAAACAGAAAAAGCCCATGGTGCACCTGCTGCTGCCCTTGCCTCGATTTCCTTTTTTTTGGCCTCCCGGGGGGCCCTCGTCGCAACCGCTGGATTCGCCTTGAAATACAAGTCAGAACGCACCCTGGGAGAGGTCTGGGGAGTAGCGGTATCAGTACCGTTTTGTTTCCTCAGAAGTGAGAGGGGGAAGGCCTTCTCAGAAGGCGGCGAGGCTTTTCAGAAGCCCCCTGGCCTTTCGAGAAGTTTTTCCAGTGTCTTCGGAGAAGGCTCAGGAAACTTCTCAGAAGGCCGGAGGCTTTCCGAGCCTTTTGAGAAGGCCCACCCCGTTTCACTTCCCCCCTAGGCTCGCCGCCGAGCTAGGATCGGGGGCCCCCAAACGGTGTGGTGACCACACCGCGTGGTGAGTCAGTGTCTGGGCCTCCCAGATGAGGTCCGCGTAGATGGAGTCGGAGGATCGGGACGCATCGCCGATGGATCGGGCAGTCGGCTCGATGTGCAGCCCGATGTCCTCCACGCCGACGGCGCTGATGCATCGCCGACGTCGCCAGCACACTGCCGATGCATCGGCGAGGCATCGACGATGCGGCGCGATCCTCCGACCCCATCTGCTCCGACCCCATCTGGGAGGCCTCTACAAGGGGGATAGGGACAGGATCGGCAGCGAGCCCAGAGGGGGACGTGGGAGGGAGCCAGCCTTCTCAGAAGGCGGCGGGGCTTCTCAGACGCCCTTGCCTTCAAGAGAAGCTTTGCAAGCCTTCTCCGACGCCACGGGCGGCTTCGCACAAGGCGCGAGGGCTTCTGAGAGGCCCCGCCGCCTTCTGAGACGGCCTGCCCCCTCTCACTTGCCCCTGGTCGGCCCCGCTGCCGGGCGTTTTCCTCAATGCATTGGGGCATTTGGCGCCAAGATGCCAAGAGGCGCCGGAGAGATAAGCTACGTGAGCTGTTTCCCCCCCCCCCGTTTTTTTTTATTCTGGGCGTCTCGCGTAACCTCACCAGGCCATCCAGAAACGATGCCCAGACGAGTTGCCCTGATCAGGGATGTGGAGAAGCATGCAATGGCATAACGAGCTGGGTGAGACGTCGTACCCCAAGAGGGGGAGGATGGAGGAGGAGGAGGAGGAGGAGGAGGAGGAGGAGGAGGATAATGGGGAAGAACAGGAGAAGGAGGAGGCGGAGGAGGAGGAGGAGAAGGAGAAGGAGGAGGATAAGGAGGAGGAGGAGGAGGAGGAGGAGGAGGAGGAGGAGGGAGGAGGAATCAGGAGGAACAGGCGGATGATGATGATGAGGAGGAGGGCGAGCAGACAGGCCAGAGACCTCTTGGTTGCCTCTCGGAGTCTCTTCGGGTTTCTTTCGAGAGTTTCTTGGAATCTTGTGGGTCTCTTGGGACGTCTTGGGGTCTCTTGGGAGCCTCTTGGGGGATTTTGCGGCATCCTGGGGGCCTCTTGGGGCCTCCTGGGCACCTCTTGGGGCCGTCCCTGGACACTCATGGGAGCCTCGGGTGCCATCTTGGGTCCATCTTGGACGATATTGATCTAAGAAGGGGGGCTCCGTAGGGACCCTCCCTACAGGAGGCCAACATGTGGCCACAACCTTTGTAACATCAATGGTTTTGGGCTTTTCGCCGAGGCTTCTTGGGGCGTCTTGGGTGCCTTTGGGGCGCCTCTTGGGCCTCTTGGGGTCTGTTGGGAGCCTCTTGGGGGCATCTTTGGGGCATCCTGGGGGCCTCTTCGAATCTCCTGGGCACCTCTTGGGGTCGTCTTGGGGCACACTTGAGAGCCTCGAGGGTCCTCGTGGGGCCATCTTGGAGGATATCGATCACAGAAGGCGGGCTCCTTAATTTGGGTCCCCCCAGGAGGCCCACATGCGGCCGAAACCTTAGTACAATCAGTGGTTTGGGCTTTCTGGCCGAGGTCGAAAAGATCCTCTGACATCTCGCGGTCCCCCCCTTCCAGACCCAGGGGTAGGGGGTACGGGGTAGGATAAACCCTTGCCCGGAGGGGAAGAGGCAAGATGTACGAGTACTCATAATTCTAGCAATCTGTTTAGTACTACGGTCGTGATAGCAGGAATTATACTACATGTAGGAATCATAACACCTCGAGTCGCAATATCATTGATATGATTCGTATCATTGTTAGCACTACTTATGCTATTCCCAGTGTTAGGATTATTGGGGAATATACATATGTATCCTTTAACACACTTTAGAGCATCAGGACTAACAGTTATAGCAACACTGGTATTCGCATCCGTAGTAGTACTAGTACAGGAATACGAACAATCATGAGACGGGTCGTACTATTACGATTCATAATACTAGCAATCGTACTAACAATACTAGTAACACCAGTGATCGTATTACGGATACGATCATTATTAAGAAGGGGAAGGCTACAAATAATACTACGAGCCACTCTGGCAATACTTTTTGTAATGATTTCATACTGGTAAACACAATTGTAATCAGGAGCATACGCAGAAACACCCAAAACCACTCGCACCTTCAAGGGCTGGTGGGATTCCCCCTTCTCGTCTGGCCTGACTCCCTGCCCCACCCCTGAGGGGGCGAGGAGGAGTCGGGGGCGTCAAATGGGGGGGGGCGGCCAGGGAGGAGCCCAGACATTTTCATTTTCGCTTCTTGAGCGAAAACACGACGGACATGCTTGTTCGTTTTTTTTGGTTGTTGCTGTTTTTTGTTGGTTTCGGCCTCCGTGGGGCATGTTCGTTTTTTTTTGTTTTTGTTTCTTGCTCTTTTTTGTTGGTGTCGGGCCCTCGCCGTGCCGTGGGACCGTCCGACAAGTCCCCTGGATCACGAGCGGGCCCCGGGGCAGGGGTCGGGACTCCCGGGGGCCCCGTGCGGACCAATCCCAGACATTCTGCACGCACGACATGGGTACTGAAAGAACGGGTACAATGCCCATCAGCAGTTCCTGCTCATTCTGAACAGGACTCGCCCTCCGCGCCGCCGCGGCTTGTGTCCATTTGAGACAGAGGGCCGCCTACCCAACAGCGGCCGCCGTTGGTTTGGGGCAACATTTGTTGTTGGGCACTGTACCCATTTTTTCCGTACCCATTTCGGGCGTCCAAAGACATGGGATGCCTGATGCTTGGAGGAAGTCTTCGCTGGCTCCCAGGCTTGTTCTGGCTCCAGCCGCTGCGCGTCGCCTCGTCGAGGGTTGTCTTCCAGGGGTGCCGGGATGGCCCCAGACGGCCGCCCGCGGGAGGCCCGATGCCGAAAACCACCGGGCGTCAAAGAGGGGGGGGGTGACTCGGGTGTGTGGATATCATGGCGGGGCCATGGTGCGTCCCAGAGGTCAACACGCGTTGAGGAGGAGGAGGAGGAGGAGGAGGAGGAGGCGGAGGAGGAGGAGGAGGAGGCGGAGGCGGAGGCGGAGGCGGAGGAGGAGGAGGAGGAGGAGGAGGAGGAGGAGGAGGAGGAGAGGAGGAGGGGAACCCAGGCACGTGTGGAGGAGGAGGGGGAGGATTGGGGGGAGGAGGAGCGGAGGAGGAGGAGGAGGAGGAGGAGGGAGGAGGAGGAGGAGGAGGACGAGGGGGCCCTTCGGCCTGTCACGGGCCTCTCGGCGGCGGGGCCAGGCACAGGGGCGCGAAAAGAATCGCGCTTCGCGCGGCGCGGTCTGGGCCAGAGCGGCTGCCCTTCTCCAAGGGGGCGGCGCGAGGGCGCGGAGATCGTCGCGCCCCGCGGGGCGCGATGCGCGAAGCGGCCAGGAGTGCCCTTTCTCTCCTCTCCTCCTCCTCCTCCTCCTCCTCCTCCTCCTCCTCCTCCTCCGCCTCCTCCGCCTCCTCCTCCTCCTCCTCCTCCTACTCCTCCTCCTCCTCCTCCTCCTCCTCCTCCTCCTCCCCCTCTACCACACGTGCCTTGTTCCCCCTCCTCGTCCCCGTACATGCTTGGGGCCATGCTTCGCACCCCCCCCTCTTGCCTATCCTCCCTCTTCGGCGCACCAGCAGGAGGAGGAGGAGGAGTAGTTGGAGGACGAGGAGGAGGAAGAGGATGATAAGGATCTATACTCATGCTGCTGATGATGATGGGGATGATGCTGATGATGATGCTGGTGATGATGATACTGATGATGATCATGATGCTGATGATGATGGTGTTGATGATGGCGATGCCGATGCTGATGATGATGACGGTGCTGATGATGATTATGATGATGGTGATGACGATGCTGATGATGATGCTGATGACGATTATGATTAGGATGATCAATGATGATGGTGATCCTGATGATTAAGATGACGATACTGATGCTGAGGGCGATGATGATGATGATGATGATGATGCTGATGATGATGATGATGCTGATCATGATGCTAATGGTCATGGTGGTGCTTATGCTGGTCATGGTGGTGGTGGTTGTGATGGTGATGATGTTGCTGTTAAAGCTTACTATGACGATGCTGATGATGTTGAGGATGATGATGCTGATGCTGATGCTGATGATGCTGCTGATGATGACGATGATTATGATGATGCTGACGATGCCGATTCTGATGCTGATGCTGATGCTGCTGCTGCTGATCACGATGGTGATGCAGCTGCTGATGCTGATGCTGATGCTCATGATGATGATGATGCTGATGATGATGATGATGATGATGCTGATGCTGATGATGATGCTGACGATGCCGATTCTGATGCTGATGCTGATGCTGCTGCTGCTGATCACGATGGTGATGCAGCTGCTGATGCTGATGCTGATGCTCATGATGATGATGATGATGCTGATGATGATGATGATGATGATGATGACGATGGTGATGATGATGATGATGATGATGATGAGGCTGATGCTGATGATGCATAGGATGCTGATGATTATGCTGATGGTACTGAGGATGCTGATGATGCTGATGATGATGATTATGATGATGCTTATGATGATGATGATGATGATGCTGATGATGATGATGCTGCTGATGACGATGATGATGATGATGATGCTGATGATGATGATGATGCTGATGATGATGATGATGATGCTGATGATGAAGATGATGATGATGATGTTGATGATGGTGATGGTGATGCTGCTGATGATGATGATTATGATGCTGCTGATGATGCTGATGCTGCTGTTGATGATGATGTTACTGATGCTGCTTATGATGCTGCTGAGGATCATGATGACGATGGTGGTGACGATTGTGATGATGATGGTGATGAGGAGGAGGAGACGGAGAAGGAGGATGGTCGAGTAGCAGGAGGAAGAAGACGACGACGAGGAGGAGTATACATTGGAATAGCTGCATGCAGGCGTCAATGATGCAACCACATCTTCTGGCCCGCATAGGCCGTTCGGCCTTGACAGAGGCCTTGGGCAAAGCACCCCTGCGAAAAGTATCCAGGTCAATCCTCCTGGCATCGTTCAGGGAACGCTGACACGTTTGCCTGAGCCCTGCTCTTAGGTTTGCGACAAAGAAATCCGCAAGCCCCACATATCCAGACGCCGAGAGTATGATTAAAGAACATGTTGTGCGACTCGTGAGCCCACCCCCGAGCCTTGCGTGAAGCCCTGGCGTCTACTGTTCCAACCCATTCACACACAGTCTCCTGGGCACTACAGCTGTGACATGTTGTGTACTCGAGCCCACAGTCGCTAAGAGTGTGCGCTGTGGCAAAACGTGCAACCGCAGCAGACGGGGGCGGCGGAGGGAGGGAACGGCGGCAGCCGTAGGAGTAACAGTGGCAGTGTGCCGAGACATTCTGAATTCACGCTGGGCGTTCGTGTCTGCCTCCGCCGCCTCGAGTGGGGCTCTCGAAATGCGACACCTAACAGGACTGGCCATGCGTTCAACACCAGCTGTGACCGCACGACTGGCCGACGGAACTCCACATCTGTCCGCCGCCCCCTCTGCGAGAGCATCGGGAGCGGTGTTGCTGAGAGAAGGAGCCGCGCGTCTGTCTTTCGTCGAGCTGCATCCTCGGCCGAGGGATGGGAGGGTACCTTCAGCACCACAAGCTCGGACGGACTCCTGGAAACGTAATGCCGCCGCCGCTGGCGCTGGGTCGAGTGGCCGCCTTGCGCCTGGTGTACGGCGCGGGCCCGCGGTCGAGCGCATGAGGAGGGGTGGTCTGTTGGGGGGGATATAACAATGCCTGCCTGCTTCGTACCAGAGACTGCACAGCTCGCTTTTGTTCTCACGCATGTGGAGCTGGTCGTGCCAGCCCTGACAAGCAGCCTCATCATCGGCCACGTAAGCTCTCGGCCCTATTGGAGCCCCCGGCAGCGAGCTCGAGGGTCCGTGGCTCGCTTCTGGGCGCTGACTGCACCCTTCAGGCGAGCGGGCCAACGACCGAAGGTCCGATCTCTAGCGTCATCTGATCCCGCAGCACCACCATGCCTAGGCCAATTCGCCTGAGCGATGGATGCCGGCTGTCGGGCCCACCTGACGCATCGCCTCAAACGACAAGTGGGTTGGCCAAAGTGCCGACTATTACGCTGCCTGTCACAAGCTCCCCTGTCTGTCAATGCCTGCTGTGGTCCATCCCTCGACCTGCGTTGGCTGCGGGGTGCTGGTCCAGCTGCCTGGGATGAGCTCCCCGAGCCAGGAGCAGATGTCCGCCCCGGCCTGTGCCGGGGCCGCAGGCGTCGGTTGGTATGAGTCCGCAGACGCCTTGGACCCTGTGTTGCAAGGAGAACCAAACTCTGTGCAACAAGGTCAGGGGTCCCCCTTTGCATCTCTGACACAAGTCGGAATCGCGTGCATCTTTGACACGAGTCTCTCACAGCCCCGCAGCATGCTTGCGCGCACGCGTCCAGCATCCCCCTGTGGCAATAGTGACCATGAGCTCGGCCAGCTGCTTGCCATGAGGGGGTTTGGCTCAGACGCTGAATGAAGATCCTCAAGGAGTCGTTGTCGGCCACGAGCTCGAGGCCGCTCCCGCAGAGCTCCTCAGCCGCCTTGGCCCAGAGGCCCTTCTCTGGCGACTGCCCACAGCCATGAATGACATCTGCCGTATCCACTGGCCCCGCGGCAAAGGTATCATCTGGAAATATCCAATCGACAGGTTCGAGGTCGTAGTGGTCAGTAGTGCGACGGTGACTGAACATCCCACCCCGCATTCATGAGGCAGGTGATCACCGCTGACATTGGCCCGCGTATGCACCTGGATCTGTCCGCCGCTGGAGTGCTGCGGACTCGTCGTGCAATGATCTCACAGATCTTGCGAATACCCTGCCGACTGTCGGGGCAACTGATCCATTGTTGTAGACAACTGCGGCAGCCTCACGCCTGGGTCCTGACAGGGCGCGTCAAGCGATGGCAACGTAGTCAGGTGCCGTCCTCTCTGGGAAGCGCCCTCGACGGAGCCCGACTGCCGTCTGATCTGCCGGTTCTGCTCTCCAAGCGTTCCATGTACTTGACTTGCGCGCGTCGCTGCCGATTGTGACCCTGTGAACTCTATCTTCTGGGTCACCTGGTCGCACCGTGAGGCGAAGAAATGCCTTCAGAGGCGTGCGTTTTGCCCTTGGGCCTTCTTGACCCAGCCGCTCCGCATCGCTCGTGCCAGGCGCCTCCCTCTTCCAAGGTTGACGCCCAGGTAGTGTCTCTGCGGGGTCGCGCGGGTGGCGGTGCCTCGTCGCCTCCAGAGCGCGTGTTGCAAACTTGGCATCCGACAAGTTGCCAGGTATGATAATACCTTTTGGGGGGCAACCTCAGCCCTCTGTCAGTCCAATCAGATGCGACCAACGCGACTCCTTTTATGAGTGCCGATCGGACCGCCTTTTGCGATCCCTCGTGCCCAAGAGAAGATCGTCAGCTCATATTCTTCATCGCTGGCTCCCTGAACTCGTCGAGGTTCTCGAGGAAGAGAAACTTGCACGAGCATAAGCTTTCGAATGTCCGCGCAGTTTTTTCGGATCGGCGCTGCCCCGCCCTCCTGGCAGCGCCTCAGGCGCCGCCCCTGGCGCGCGGAGAGCACCAGGGCGCGGGTGTCCAGCGCCGATCCAAGATATCCGCGCGGACCTCCGAAACTGCGCATCTCTATGCAATTGTTCTGCGTCATATTTTGTTGATAGACACGGGATGTGAGTGTCAGAAGAGTCCGCGCCAGCAGTGAGATGGAAGTGTGCAGGTGGCACCTGCCGAAGTGCCAAGTAGCGCAGGTGGCACGCGTTGCGCGAGGCTGTCAGCACCGGCAGAGGCGAGCGAGGCTCTGACTGCACGGTCACCACGTCTGGCTCGGAGTGCTGCCGATTGCTTGGGATTCAGCACTGGGCGATGGGAGCTTTTGCATTCGCCGAGTATGGGGAACATTCGCCAACAGCCGCTCAACGGTCTTGGACGTTTTTGCGGCATGCAGGGTGCACGGATGGCCTCGTTCGATCTTGAATCGACGACGTTTGCCTGTTCTTTTGGTGGAGTGGCATCTGTGACATCCATCCCAGTTGCTATACCCACCCCATCCACGTAGATCCATGCCGAGTGCCGATGTGGCTCCTGGCTCAATGTTGTACGTACTTATCGGACCAAGATTCCGTCGGACCGTGTCTTCGAGATGCCGGTCGACCCGTGTGTGGCCGGTCAGTTGGACTCCATGTTTCGCCTTTTCTGCTGATGAAGCCAGAATCATAATGCAACTGCAACCCTGCCGCTTGCATGGCATCTATGCTGCTGGTCGAGATTACAATGGCGTATCTCGCTGAATGATCCGCTCTGCCCGAATTCCACTTGGGTGGCTTCCAGACAACATTTTCCGAGCAAGTGGCGAGGTAGTCACAATGATGGTGGACGGCCTTGGCATGGTCTCGCGCTGTTCTTGCGCATGTATCTCGATATCGCCACTGTGCCCTTCGCAAGTCCAGAAGCGATGACCTCGACCCGGCAGCGACCCGGAGGATGCCCGTGGGAGCAGGTACCGCGTCCCAGAGCAGAAGGCCTCCAGGCCGAGCGTGCAGCCGCTCGGACAAGGATGCCGCTCGGACAAGGATGACTGCCCTAACAACTCGCATATATGGTGACCTGTACAGGCTGGTCGTTGAAAATAGGTATTTTTGGATCCCCACATCCCAATCTACTTCAAGCGCCTTCCTACTTCAAGAGTCGACATGCTTTTGCTGTGTTTTGTTATTCTCTGGGAGGGCCTTGACCCAGTCCACTATATCCGCCTTCCTACTTCATGTTTCTACCTACTTCTTCCGACCGATGTGTAACTATGCTCCGTGCAGGTGAGGCGAGGTTCGCTGGAGATGCGCCTCAAGACGACCACGTCGACAAGTTTCTACACGTGTCGCACGTTCGGAGTGAACAGCTGGATGCCCGACGTGGGCTTGCCCACCACCAGGCTTTGGAGGAAGCCCGTCTTGCGCACGGACCGGTCGTGTTTTGCCCTGGATGGATTCCAAGACAGTGGAGCATAGATTTTTAGTCCTGGAGTATCCGATAAGCTTTGAACATGGCGGCAACCGTACAACACTCTTGACGGGACGCAGCGACTTGATGGTGCTGGCACTGAGGCACCAATGGCAATGCTCATGCTACAAGCCAGCATTGCGATGGGAGTACAGTCGGGGCGCTGAAGAAGAACCCTTTTCGTTGGGGAGGGGCTCGGTGTTCCCCGATTGCGTCGCAGTTTGCCCTGGGTTTTCCTGGGGTTTCCCAGGGGGGGTCGACGGTTAATAACTTATGAGGAGGAGGAGGATGAGGAGGAGGAGGAGGAGCAGGAGGAGGAGGAGGAGGGGCCTCGATCCCTATTTGGGGTTCCTTAGGTCAACGCCCCGACTGCATTGCCTACCGTCCTCTCGCCGGCGGGCCCCGCGCTGAGCAGCAGAGACTGTGCTCCTCGGTGTTGCGGCAGCGCCTCCGTCCTGCCAGACCGCGGCAGGGGCTTGTGTCGTGCCGCCGCGGCGGCGGCCCCGGCGCTGGCGCTCAAGGTGGAACGCCGCCAGCGGCACTGAGTCGGCCGACATCGAACGATCCTGCGCGGTCGGAAGGCCTCAAGTCGGGTATGTCCCTCTACAGGAGGGGTTCCAGCGGACCTTCGCGCTTTTGACGCAGCATTGGTCTTACGGAGCGTCACCTCGATGCGCTGTCTGTCCTTTGAAACATGCAGCTTATCCTGTCCGTTTTTCGTCTGGCGTCCGCTCCAGACTGGTGGCAACCTGGCGCGACACCCTGGCGCCCTGCCACGCGCCAGCGCGACACTACCTCGACATGGCAGCACGGCTTTCTACATGAAGGCCGGCTGTCTGAGGCGTGTCGTCAAGCTCGGTGAAGCCAGCGTCAATGCTAAATCCTCAGCTGAAGCGAAATACCATGTGCAAGTGGCCAGTCAGGGGGATGGCTCCAGCGAAGTCTGATACTCAGCTCCCATGCCTGAATCTGAGGTTCGGGGGAAAGCCAGAGCTAAAGCCTCAAGATGAAGCGATTGCCAAAGTCAACATGGCCAACTCACAGTATCATAATCATGTAGCTGGCGAAGCGTGAAAGTGATACGTCGCGAAGATCGAAGAGGGTTGCAGGAGGAAGTCCCCACTCGGCATCATTTCGTGTGGAGTTACTCGCACATCCTGATGCATGCCCCTGCGCAGTGAGCTGCTTGTACCAGCAGTGTCTCGCAAGGGACGAAGGCGTCATACGGGTTCTGCAACACGGGGCCCCCGTGCTCAGCTGACAGCTTGCGCTGGGCTGCAGGAGGGAGAGCATCAGGAGGGGACGAGGCGGGGAGGAGTGGGAGGGGGAGGGCGTCCTCCGATCCTCTGACGCCGGGGTCTCTCTCGCAAGGATGGTCGGCCGCAGATGGTGAAGATTGCCGGCGGCGGCATCGAGGAGTTCAGGCGAGCATGGGAGGGCGCTGGTCGGGAGGGGTGGTCTTGAGGGCCTCTGTGGCCGTCTGGCACGTCTCTGGCCGTCTGGAGCGCTCGCCTGCTATCTTGACGGCCCCGCCTACTCATCGAAGGGCCCCTCGAGGCCAGGCCCGAGGCGCCAGACTAGCCTTGCGTGTCATTCGACCCTTTAGTCTCCCTAGGGCCAGCCTCGCGTGCGCAAGTTGGTGTTCGACGGTTACGGTAATGCGCTTTTGAGCGGTGCCGAGATCGCAGGACGCCTTCCTTCTGCTCGCTTGATCGGCGATTTTCTTCGTGCGCCTCTGTTGTTGGTTTGAGCTGCGCCCATGTTTGGCAGGCTGTTGTTCGTCAGATGTCAGTTGCAAGCGCACCCTGCTTCTAAGTGGTGCTCGCAAGGTATCCAGGTTGTGAATGCGACAGGCCGTTTCTGACTGCGCCCCACCTTGCAAGCAGTGCTCATCGTGTATGTTCAGCTGTTATTTCTGGGCGATTTTGACTGAATTCAAGGCGGTGCTTTTCATTTCGTCCACCTCGTATGCACGTGCGCACACAGTGTGTAATTTAGGAGCTCGGGGCCGCAGTTGTGGCTTCAGAGTTCATGGCCTAGCTTCCATGCGCTCCCCGAGCTACGGTTTTCGAGTGCGCCTGGCTCCGTTTGCCTGCATGCCAAAACTAGAGTTTCCCAGCGCTGGCGAGCTGGAATCTGCGTCAGTGGGATGTGGGGAACCTGAGGAATACAATAGAATAACAAACATTGCTATAATCACAAACTGTTGGCGCTCCGCACGGATTTCTTGGATCTGCGCTGGACCCCTCTCGCTGGCGCGCAAGCGCGCAAAGCGCGCCAGGGGCGGCGCCAGAGGCGCCGCGGGTGTGTGTGCCTAGCGCAGATCCAAGGAATCCGCGCTGGGCGCCAAAAGTTCATGCTTATGGCGTATTGTCTTCTTCGGTACAAGGAGCGAGGGGCGAGGGATCCTCTGCGCCCGGCTCCCTTGCAGGGCGGCTCCTGCGCGGCTGTCGCTCGCGCGGAGCGCATCCGTGCGGAGTCGCGTA
>CAUYUJ010022618.1:81167-91167 GCA_963575745.1 Prorocentrum cordatum | reverse complement strand
ACAACGGCCAAAGACGATATCTCTGCAGCAGACCTACCCCGACCGCCATAAGAGCTCAGCAACCGTTGGAAGCAACGACAAAAAGCATTGCGGAGCCGGCGCAGCTGAGACTGCACCTCTCGACCAATGTGCACCTCCAAGCGCTGATCCAGCAGAGGCGCAACATCCCGAATGACAATACACAGTCCCGACGCGACGTCAGCAAGCAAATCCGACAAGAGACACGACGGCCAAAACGAGCAACACGACGTACGCAGATCAGCACCATACTCGAGGACTACCGTGGACTCAAGCGCATTACGACCATTATATCAGGGCGGAAGCGTACACTAATCACGGAAATGCGCGGCAAGGACGACACGAAGCATACCAGCAGAGACTCAATTGCGAACGTCTTTGCAGATTTCTACGAGCAGTTGTATCACTCCACTCGACAATCTTCACCACCTGAGCCTTCTGACGACACGGTGCCGCCTTAAATAATCCACGAGCTCAACAGGGGACTGTCCAACCTCAAGCGGGGTAAAGCACCCGACACGATCGGAATCAGAGCCGACATGTTGGAGCATGCCCCCATAGAACTCAAACGAGCCGTACTCCAATTATACAATACTGTCATACAAGCCGACGCGCCTACTCCGCAGAGTTGGCGACAGACAGTCATCACAGTAATCCCGAAAGCAGGTGACCCCATGCAACCTCAGAACAGCAGGCCAATCTGCACCATTCCCCTGCTCTACAAACTTTTCAGCCAGCTTCTATACAACAGACTGCAGCCGCCCCTGGACAAACAACAGCCCCCAGACCAAGCAGGATTCCGCCCGGGACGTTCGACGCAAGATCACCTCTTCACTTTCCACATGCTTCGGGAGAGAGCTCGGGAATGGAGCCAACCACTTTGGATAGCGACGCTGGACTTCAAGAAGGCTTTCGACACGGTCGATTACGAGAGCCTCTGGACCGCACTCAAGAGCCAAGGTGTCGCACAAAGCTACATACACTTACTCCGGAAGATGTGTTCTGGCCAGACATCCACGGTGCGGACAGACACGACCAGCCGCCCATTCAACTTGCAGAGGGGCACAAAGCAGGGCGATCCCCTCAGTTCACTACTTTTCAATTCGCTTCTTGAACACATCATGCGTCCACTTGTCAACGCATGGAAAGAGCGCAACCACGGCATCCAACTCGGCATCACTAAAGACTGCTCTCTTACCAACCCGCGCTTTGCCGACGACGTCCTTCTGACGAGCCGCACCTTACCGCGCTTGACGACAATGCTTGAACACATGGCCACAGCTGCACGACAACACGGCCTCCACATCCACCCGGACAAGACGAATATCCTGACGAATTTGACTGAGAGGACTGGGAGAGCACGGCAGCACAAGGTGGGCATCAACAGCATGGAAATCGAGATTTTACCTCACAGTGGGTCAGTCAAGTACTTGGGACAGCAGATCAGCTTCCAAGACACCATGCACGCCGAGGTGCAACACCGGATCAAGGCAGGCTGGGCAGCCTTCGCTGCTCGCAAAGAGGAACTCACAGCGAAGCACTACCCCTTGAAGCACCGACTCCGGCTCTTCGAAGGCACTGTCACACCGACGGTACTATACGGGGCGGCCACTTGGACTCTGACCGAGCCTTTTCGACAACAGTTGCGATGCACCCAACGACGCATATTACGAATGATAGCCGGCTCCCCACGACGACGCAACACCGCCAACACGAGACCGACATCCAGTGCGTCCAACCAACGCACGATTCAAGCGACGACAGAACCGCAAACCCACGAAGACGACACGCGCGGAGAAGCAAAACGCAACCGACCGTCATCTACCCACCCAAACGCAGATACCAGCAAGGCTAACATCCCCAGCGCAGACAACGAGGAGAACGTCGCACCGGAGAGCATTGTCTTGGAGTCGTGGGTCGAATATATCAAGCGCACGACAAGACAAGCAGAAAGCCTCATGCACAAGCACAGTGTGATCGATTGGAATACGAGGCAACGGGGATTGGTGTGGAGATGTGCCGCGAGAGTGGCGAAGCAGTCCCTCGAGAATGGTCTCAATGCGTGGTCAACTGGCACCCGAGCCTCCATGCTTCTCAAAAAGGCAACAGGAATTCGGGAGGACAGCAGAAGCGATGGGATGATGCCGTGCGTGATTTTCTCGTATCCCATGGCGTGCAAGAGCGACCCGCCCGGAGCAGTTACGACGTGAACAACATCGATTGGCTTAAACTGGCGACCGACGATTCAACTTGGACTGAACTGGAGGCGCAATTTGTCACGTGTTCCACTCCTGATGCTTCAGTGGCGCCGGCCGCCTGAGTAAGCTTCCAGCTAGCCGGCCATGTCTGCGAGGCCACGGCCTCACCCGCTCCGCCCTTAAGGGGCCCGGGCGATTGCCCGCGCGCGCGTCCCATTCCCATTCCCATTCCCCTGGCCTCGCAGGGCGTTTTGCCAAGCCTTCCCAGCACACCTAGGGCGTTCAGAGGGGGTCATCGGAGACGTCCCAGAGACCCCCGAGACAGCACAAGAGCGCTCCAAAAGTGACCGACGTGACCTCAAGATGGCCCAAAAGGCTTCCAGGACGGCCCCAAAGAGGCCTCCAAGAGCACTCCCAAGAAGGCCCCAAGAGGCACAAATCTTTGATTTTCTGTAGGTTTTTGTTGAATTTTGGGGTTCTCCTCTTTTCGGCTTTCTGACGCTCCAAGACGGCGGTCTTCTGGGCGTCCGAAGCCGCCTGGGAGGCTCCAGCGTCGCCCCACAACCATCCGAGAGGGCTTCCAGGCAGTCCAAGAGAGCCCCAAAACGGCACAACACGGGTCCAAGATCGCCCTCAGAGAGCCCCATGGCTGCCCAAGATGGCCCCAAGACACCCTCCGAAGCAAGGGCCAAGGTGCATGGCGCGAAGCGCCACTGCAGTGTTGTGTGTGTATATATATATATATATGATCGCGGGCTCCGGGTCCTTGGCCCCCCTCCCCTAGATGGGATGGGTCCAAGGGTCCTCGAGCCCCCCCCCCCAGATGGGATGGGGGGGGGAGGAGGAGGAGGAGGAGGAGGAGGAGGAGGAGGAGGAGGAGGAGGAGGAGGAGGAGGAGGAGGAGGAGGAGAGGAGGAGGATGAGGAGGGAGGAGGAGGCGAGGAGGAGGAGGAGGAGGGAGGAGGAGGAGGATAGGAGGAGGAGGAGAGGAGAGGGAGGAGGACGAGGAGGACGAGGAGGACGAGGAGGACGACGACGACGGCAATGACGACGACGACGACGACGACACCGACGACGACGACGACGACACCGACAACGACGACGACAACGTCAACGACGACGACGACAACGACGAAAACGTCGACGGCACCACCAGCGGCGGCGGCGACGACGTCGAGCACCGGAGCTGTCAACATGACGCCAATCCCAGCCACACGCCGCACCCACACCGCACCCAAAGGGACGGAGGGAGGGGGGGAGGAGGACCATGGCGTCAACCCGCACACACCTACAGCAACACACCACACCCACACCACATCCACAGGGGGGGGGGCGGGGAGCCACCACGCCACGCCCACTCCCACAGGTGGGGCGATGCATCGCGCGGGGGGGGGGGCCCGATGGCATTAGCATGGGGGGGGGGCCCAAACCCTCGACCATATATAGAGCGCGAGCGTCTGGGAAAACATTGAATAACCCCGTGGGTCTTATGATCCCGGAGTTGATGCCGATGATGTTGTCTGTGCCGATGATGTTGTTTGTGCCGATGATGTTGTCTGTGCTGATGTTGTCTGGGCCATGCGATGATGTCTTCAGCATTGTTGTCTGGGCCATGCGATGGTGTCTTCAGTATAATGTTGCTGATGTTGTTCACGGTGCCGCCGTCGCCGATAATCATTCCATGATGCGTATAACGAATATCATGGCGACGGCGATGATGATACCACTGGTGATGGTCATGATGATGGTGATGATGATGATTATGATGATGCTGATGATAATGATGATGATGCTGATGATGATGATGCTGATGATGATGCTGATGATGATGTTGTTGTTGTTGCTGTTGCTGCTGCTGCTGATGATGATGATGATGATGGTGATGGTGATGATGATGATGATGATGATGATGATGATGATGATGATGATGATGATGATGTAACTCATGATGATGCTGATGATGTTGGTTGTAGCGATGCTGCGTGTGGTGATGCGACGCTGGTCACTGTGTGGACGCTTGATGATTGACGATGATGTTGCCGCCGATGATGACGAAAAAGGGAAAAGGGGGGACGAGGACGGGGAAGGATTGGACGGATGAGTAATAATCTGGACAGGATTGGATGATGCGGAGGCAGAAGAGGAGGAGGCAGAGGAGCAGGATGATGAGCGGCAGTAGGAGTATGATCATGTTGATGATGATGGTGTTGCTGATGCTGATTCTGCTGATGTTGATGCTTATGATGATGATGTTGATGATCACGATGGTGGTGATGATGATGTTGATGACGATGCTGATTATGCTGATGCTGATGATGCAGTTAATGCTGATGCTGGTAATGCTGATGATGCTGCCGATTATGATAATGATGTTGCTGCTGATGCTGATGCTGCTGATGATGATGTTGATGCTGGTGCTGGTGCTGATGCTGATTATGATGACGATGCTGATGCTGATGCTGATGCTGATGCTGATGATGATGCAGAAGATTATGCTGCTGCTGCTGCTGATGATGATGATGATCATCATGCTGATGACGATTATGATTATAATAATGATGATGATGCTGATGATGATGTTGATGATGATGACAATGATGATGGTGATGCTGCTGCTGCTGATGATGATGATGATGATGATGATGATGATGGTGGTGATGTTGGTGAGGATGATGCATATTCCGACGATGATTGTTGTGGTGGTGGTGATGTCTATTCAGGAGGGAGGGAGGCTGGACAATGGAGCCGGGGGGGAAACACGAACTCCGGATGATGAGGGGTGCGAAAGGATGCCGAAGCGGAGTTTGAGGAGAGAGGGGCATAAGAGGGCTGGATGAGGAGGGTGGAGGAGGAGGATGAGGAAGAGGAGAAAGGAGGAGGAGTAGGAGGAGGAGGCGGAGGAGGACGAGGAGGAGGAAGAGAAGCGCATCAGGGCGACGGCCACGGCGACCACCACGACGATCGCTCCGACCACGAGGACGACGATCTCGCCGTCCGGGGGCGACGGCGGTGGCGACGAGGACGGTCGGCGGGCTCGGCGCGGCGGGGGCACGGCGCCAGCCCCGGGGGGGGGAGGCCGTGCACCCGCTGGTGAGCGCCGTGATCAGTGCGGGCCGCAGCCGCCGTGCGTGCGCCGAGGGGCGACGGAGGGGCGAGTCGGGGCTGGACAGACCTCCTCCTCCTCCTCCTCCTCGTCCTCCTCCTCCTCCTCCCTCCTCCCTCCTCCTCCTCCTCCTCCTCCGCCTCCGGAGAGAGGCCACCGAGGAGCGATTGTGTCGGGGTTGGACAGACCTCCTACCCTGACGCGTCGATTGAGGAATTGGCCGTTCTCGGTTCGCGAGAGGGCGCCGCGGCCGTCACTTCTGCGGGTTCGGGTCCGCCGGTTTCGGTCCCAGGCCGTTTTCGCTAAGGGGAGGTGTACGAAAGGGAGGTCTGTCCAACGCCGAGTGAGGCCGGATGGTCTGCCCCCGCCTCGCGCCGCTGGAACAGCTGGGGGTGCTGGGGGCGCGAAGCACGAGCCGCCCGCCCCCCCCCCCTCCGCCCGCGGGGGGGAGGCGAGGAGGGCAATGGGGGGGGGGCCAGAAGCGGCGAGGAGGGGTTGGGGGGAGGTTGTTCGAGGGGGCAGAGGGCGGGGTGGAGACTGACAGAAGGGCGAGGGGGAGGAGGACACGGGCTGGTGATGATGTTGATGCTGATGCTGCTGACGATGCTGGTGATGATGCTGCTGCTGATGATGATTATGCTGATGCTCATGCTGATGATGATGATGATGATGATGATGATGATGATGATGATGGTGGTGGTGGTGATGATGATGGGGCTGATGCTTCTGGCGCTGGTTGTGATGCTGCTGCTGCTTATGAGGATGGCGATGATACCGATGCGGCTGATGACAATGATGATGATGATGCTGGTGGTGATGATGATGATGATGGTGCTGATTCTGATGACGAGGCTGATCGATGGTGAGAATGGAAATGCGGGTGACGATGCTGCTGCTGATGGTGGCACTGATCATGATGATGATGATGATGATGATGATGTTGCTGATCATGATGATGGCCGTGTTGATAGATATGCCGTTGATGGTGATGATGATGCTAATGCTGATGCTGATGATGATGTTGATGATGTCGTTGATGACGACGACGACGACAGGTGGTTATGATGATGATGATGGTGGTACTGATAGTGCTGGTGGTGACTTTGATGCTTATGCTGATGCTTATGCTGATGCAGATGCTGATGCTGATGATGCCGTTGGCGACGACGATGACGAGTGATGATAGTGAAGATGAATGTGATGATGATGCTGATGAAGATGATGATGATCATGTTGCTGTCGATACTGATGATGACGACGCTGATGCTGCTGATGATGATGATGACGCTGGCGATGACGATGCTGATGATGAGGATGATGTGGCTGATGCTGATGATGTTGGTGATGCTGCTTATGCTGATTATGATGATGATGACGCTGATGATGCTGATGATGATGACGACGCTGATGATGGTGTTGAGGCTGCTGCTGCTGATGATGATGATGATGAGGTTGTTGTTGTTGTTGTTGTTGATGTTGACGGTGATGATGATGCTGACG
Source organism: Prorocentrum cordatum (assembly GCA_963575745.1). Lineage (NCBI taxonomy): Eukaryota > Dinophyceae > Prorocentrales > Prorocentraceae > Prorocentrum > Prorocentrum cordatum. Next base: position 84,348 of record CAUYUJ010022618.1, on the reverse strand, counting down.
ATTATGCTGATGCTGATGATGACGACGATGATGATGGTGCGGTTGATGATAATTGTGATGATGGTGCCAATGCTGATGATGGTGATGCTGATAATGATGCTTATGCTGACGGCGACGATGATGTTGGTGAAGGTGATGCTGACGATGACGATGCTGATGCTGGTGATGACGATACTTTGATGATGCTGCTGCTGGTGCTGATGATGGTGATGCTTGTGGTGATGATGCTGATGATGCTGATGATACTGCTCATGATGATGCTGATGATGGTGATTCTACTGGTGATGATGCTGCTGCTGATGATGATGATGATGATGCTGCTGCGGCGGAGGACGAGGAGGAGGAGGAGGCGGATGAGGAGGACTATTCAACTGCCTACGGCACGTCCTGCCACCGTTCCTGACTTGCAGGTTATACGCCTCCTGGATGTTCGTCGGGATATCGTGGCAGGCCTCTTGTGGGCTTGTTGGAGGCGTTTTTGAGGCCTCTTTGGGGTCATCTAGGGTCCTCTGTTAGGTCTTTTTTGGGCATCTTCTGGACCCCTGGCGGACTCTTGGGGCTTCTTGGAAACCTCTTGGGGCTTCCCTCGGGACTTCTTCGGGCAGAAGGCTCGACTCGTCGGTTCGTGTTCTCCCTCTCGGGCCCCTCTTGTGGCCGTCTTGGAGCTCTGTTGGTCCGTTTTAGGGGCATATATGAAGCTGTTTTGGGGCTCTCTTGTGTCGTCTTGGGACCCTCGTGGGAAGCTCTTGGGCCGTCTTGGGGCGGTCTTGGGCCCATTGTAGACTGGATGTTTTCCCAACCATCCTGTGGTGTTGGGTCCTCGTTTTGAAGAGAGAGCGCCCCGCGCCCCACCTCTCCTCCTCTCCTCCTCCTCCTTCCCCTCGTCCCTCCCCCCACCCCTGCCTTCCCTCTCCCTGTACTGTCATCACCATCATTATTCCCAACCGTCCTGTGGTGTTGGGTCGTTTGGGGAGACAGCGCCCCGCGTCACCTCACTCACTCCCGCTGCCCCCTCCTTCCTCCCATCCTTGCCCCTGGCCTCCGCATGTCCAGTTCGGTACATCCCTCACACGTTTCGTGGCCCCATCGGGAGCTCTGCCGAAGGCCCCAGTGGTTTCGTCCGCATGCACTTCCAGCCCCATCTTGGCGCACCCCTCACACGATTCGTGGGAGAACGAGGAGGGAGAACGACGAGAAGAAGGAGGAGGAGGAGGAGGAGGAAGAGGAATGGAGCAAGTCGGTTCAAAACGTCCCCGGTACCCCCCCCTCGTTCGCGCACCCCTGTCCCGTGCCACGGTGCGCCCCCCCCCCCCTCAAACAACAAAACAACTCCGGCGCCCATCCTCGGGCTGCGCCCCAGCAAGGGCGAACCGCAGGGGCACCATCAGTGTCTCGAAGCCGCTTGCCTGAGATCGTCGTCGTCGTCGCCGTCGCCGTCGCCGTCGCCGTCGCCGTCGCCGTCGTCGCCGCCGTCGCCGTCGTCGCCGTCGTCGTCGTCCTCGTCGTCGTCGTCGTCGTCGTCGTCCTTCTCCTCATCTGTAGCCATTCTGGCTCGATTCTCTGGCGCGCCGGTCGCGCCGCCAGCAGCAGCAACCTCAGAGTCGATTTGACTCTCGTGCTGTTCCCCAGGCCATGGCTCGGCCGACGGTGCTGCTGGCGCTTCTGGCGGCCGCCAGGTCGTCGCTGGCGGCAGAGAACATCTCCAGCGACAGCGCCATCGCCTTGATGCAGGTCAGCGCGGCGGGGAAGCCCGTAGCGCTGCCGCGCGAACCCGCCACCGCGCGCGAACCCCTCCTGCGCGGGTCCAATTCGCGCTGGGGTACCTGGCGCCCACTGCCCGAGCTCACTCGGTTGCAGGCGCTCTCAAGCTCGAACTCCCCGCGGGTGTGTTTCAGAAATCGGACCTCCGGGGGGGGCTTCACATACGGCTGGTTCACGTGGCCGTTGGTGCGCCAGCGACGGCGGCGAAGGCGTCCAAGGTTGAATTCTGCGACGCGGACGCATCGAGGGACACGGTGACGCCACCGGGCCCGACGAACGATTCAGCCTCAGAAAGGTCGGAGCCGCGATCGATTCAAGGCTGAACCATCGACGCGGCGTCAAAAACCTTTGCGCGCGCCGACGCCGCACGAACTTACAGTCGGGGCCCTGAAGAAGGAACCCTTTTCGTTGGGGAGGGGCTCCGCGTTCCTTAAGTGTTTCGCAGCTTGCCCCAGGTTTCCTTATGTCTTCGATCGGACATCGAAGGTCAACTTATGGAAAAAAGGGGCCTCGTTCCTTATTTAGGGTTCCTTAGGTCAACGCCCCGACTGTATGGCGCCTGGGCGACGACTCCGACGCCCCGCTCCCTGGACCCCCCCCTCCTGCACGGTTTCCCCCGGGGCCGTAGGCGACCCGAGGAGGCGGAGGAGGGAGTTGGAGGAGGGGGAGGAGGTGGAGGAGGGGGAGGAGGAGATGGAGGAGGAGGAGGAGGAGGAGGAGGAGGAGGAGGAGGAGGAGGAGGAGATGGAGGAGGAGGAGGAGGAGGAGGAGGAGGAGGAGGAGGAGGAGGAGGGTTCCTTAGGTCAACGCCCGGCCTGTAGCGTGGGGTTGCCCGGCTCGGGCGGGCGCCTGGAGGCGGCGGGGCGGCTCGGGGGGCGCGGCAGGCGGAGCTGGGCGGTGGGGCACCCCTCTTCTTGCTCGAGCGGTGCAGGCTGTGCTGGGCTCGATGCGCCGGGGGGGCGCGATAGACTGAAGGCAGGAGGGACAAAAACACGCAGGCACAATTACTCGTCGATTTCCCGGAAAATGTGGGAACATGTGGGAAGTGGGGGGGAAGGCAAAACCCCAGAAGATCTGGGAAACTATTGGGGAATCGTTTTGTTTGTGTGTATTTATTTGTGTGTCCCTGGGCCCCTTCATGAAGGCTTGACACGGTCACACGCACACACACACGGACACACACGGGCGCTCGGGGACTCGACTTGACCTGTTCGCGGGCCGCCAGTTGTCCCTACCGAGGCGGCCGGCGATCCTCTTCGCGTGACCATCTGTACACTTTTCTTCGAACGTTGCGCGATGCGATGCAGGAGCGGTGCCTGGATCTGAGCAGCGGCACCTGCGCAGCGCGGAGTGAAGAGCTGTAGGGAGGGGGGGAATTGCGAGTGGACACGGAGTGCGGACCAGAGAGCCAGGGTGATTC
>CAUYUJ010022618.1:71167-76167 GCA_963575745.1 Prorocentrum cordatum | reverse complement strand
ACGCCGAAAAAAAAGCGCTCACGACAAAAAACAGACAACAAGACATCGCCACCTTTAGCAGTTCGAGACATATCCCTGTCCCTACTGTTTGACGTCACCTCACCTCGATGCCGATCTTGAGGATTCCCTCAGTTTCTGAGGGCCTATCCCCAAGATCGTCCTCGCTTCTTGCTCACCCGTCTCAGGGATAGGGATCTGTCCGAGGCTGGTTACGCCCGTCAGCCCGGGGAAGTCGGAAACCACACAGCCCTCGACCCGCCTCGCGCACACCCCTCGTGCCGCGGCCGCCGGGGCCCGAGGGGCCCGAGGGGCTCCCGGGGCTTCCCGCCTCCCGTCCTCGACGACCGACGACTGCACGCAGCGGGGCTCTTTGGCTCCCCGGGGATCGCTTTTTGATTCCTTGCTTTGCCGATCGTCAGAGCCCCGAATCGTCAGGGGTAACTCGGGTCAGGGCTAACTCGGGTTCGTTTTTCGGGAATCCGAGCCCGAGTTACCCCTGGCCCGAGTTACCCTGGATAACTCGGGCGTCCAGAGCCCCAAATCATCAGGGGCAACTCGGGTCAGGGCTAACTCGGGTTCGTTTTTGCGGGAATCCAAGCCCGAGATACCCCTGGCCCGAGTTATCCCGGATATCTCGGGTGCTCAAGATCGGCGCGGGCCCCCCCCCCCACCCCATGGAGTAGATCTTGGCTGTTTTGGGCGCCGGTTTCGAGCGGGTGGAGTCTCCCCTCACAGGCAACACTGCTGCCCGCAAACAGTCGCACTAAGCAGAGGTCTTGAGCCAGACCCCCCCTCCCCCCCTTCCGCCCAATGTCGAAACGCCGAACAAAAAACCGCTCACCTGGGGATCCCGCCTCGCGTTCTCGGGTCGGGATCGTCCGAAGCAAAATTTGCGCTGTTCCTCTGAGAGGGCCGACATCATCGCGTTCGTGCCGGCTTTGTCGTTGGTCATCAGCTGGGTGATCACTCGCAATGGGGATCTGGGCTGGATCTTCCAGGACATCATCGCGGCGGCCTTCCTGTGCTGGGTGCAGCGGACCCTGCGCCTGCCCAACATGAAGATCGCCTCCCTCCTGCTCGGGATGATGTTCTTCTTCGACATATTCTGGGTCTTCGTGTCCCCCCTGATCTTCCAGGAGAGCGTCATGATTCGCGTGGCGAAGGGCGGCGACACCGGCGAAGCGGTGCCGATGCTGCTGAGGATCCCCTCGTTCGGTGACCCCCTCGGGGGCTACCGCATGCTCGGGTTCGGAGACATCGTGCTGCCAGGTCGGGGGGAAGCAGCCGTGCGCCCATCTGCACCGCCACTCCCTGGACCTCTCCGGCGGTGCGTTCTCATCAGGATCTCGAGGCGAGTCCAGCCGTGGCGACGAGGGCAGGGCAGCACAGCAGCATCGGCACCCAACCCTCTCCTCCGCGCGAGGCCTGCTCGTCTCGTACTACCGGCGCCACGACGTGCTCAGCAAGCGGGGCGTCTGCCAGGGCTACTTCCTGCCCGGGCTCGTCGGCTACTTCGTGGGCCTCTGCTGCACCATGCGAGGGGCAACAAACGACAGAAGCATGGGCTCCCCACGGTTCGCGGGGGTCTCTCTTGGATCGTCGGCGAGCAGGCTCGAGTCGGGCCTGTCCCTCTAATTACAGGAGGGTTCTTCCAAAGTGGTCCAACAAATACTCTGGGGACGATTTCAGGGCCTTTCTGACCCTTTGGGGGTATTGTTGGCCCTTCCTTTATTTTCCGCCCAAGATCCGCCTGTAGGGGGACGTGCCCGACCTGAGCTCAGGCCCCCGGGCGGCGTCTCCGGCGCCTCCCTGGGCGCGCTCCGTGCGCCAGGCAGGGGGGGCCAGCGCCGATGCATCGACGTCACCCCAACATACTGATATCGGGGGTGGACAGAACCCCCACCCAGACACGTCGATTAGCGAACTGTCCGTTTTCGGTTCTCGAGAGGGCGTCGCGGCCGTCATCTTCCAGGCTTGCGCTCGCCAGGTTTGGGCCCGAGGGCGTTTTCACTAAGCCACGTTCTACGAAAGGGGTTCTGTCCATCCCCGATGATACTATGTGTGCGTCGACCCCCCATGGTCGACGCGCGCGCCGAGAACTCTTCTAGTGGAACCTCCGTGCCGAGCTCTTTCTGGCCATGCCGCTCGGGAAACGGTGTACTGCAGTATGGTTCTGCTATATGCCCGGGTCAGGCGCACGCCTCCAGGGCAGCCAGTGATGGTATTAGTATGTCCTTGTGCGTCCCAATGCAAGAGATCTGCGCGAACCCCCGAAGGTTGATGCTTTCATGGAGGATGAGGACCCCCTAGCCCTAACAATAGCGTGAAGACGTGGCCTCACCGAGGGCCCCGTCTTTGCATTAGGGATCATCGATCTGGGCGGTCTTTGGCTCGAAACATCTGCAGAACAAGACCCCCGTATCCCTGATGTCTTCCGGCCCGCCTACGTAACTGAAGCAGGTCCCCTCCCGAAGGGTGAGGGAGGTTTTTTTGGGGGTCAGAGGAGGAGGAGGAGGAGGAGGAGGAGGAGGGAGGAGGAGGAGGAGGAGGAGGAGGAGGGAGGAGGAGGAGGAGGGAGGAGGAGGGAGGAGGAGGAGGAGGGGGAGGAGGAGAAGGAGGAGGGAGGAGGAGGAGGAGGGAGGAGGAGGGGGAGGAGGAGGAGGAGGAATCCTGTTCATGGCGTTTTGTTGCCCCTCGGCCGTCGTGGCCCTGGTGGTGATGCGGCTGGGGCAGCCGGCCCTGCTCTACCTGGTGCCGGGCACCCTCGGCACGGGCTTCGTCGCCGCGCTCCTGCGCGGCGAGCTGCCGCAGCTGTGGGAGGGCGCCCCCATCCGGCCCGGGGGGGACGCGGGGGCGCGCGGATCGGCCATTCGGGTGCTGCCAAGGGTGTCCCTGGCTCAAGCATTCGTCGAAGAAGAAGAAGAATAATAATAATAAGAATAATAAGACTATTAATAGTAATAATAATAATAATACTAATAATAATAATAACAATGATGATAATAATAATAATCATACTATTAATAATAATATTAATAATAATACTAATAATACTACGAATAATAATACTATTAATAATGCAAATGATAATAATACTAGTAATAATAATAGCAATAATAATAACAAGAAGAAGCGCGCTGCGCGCGGATGTCTCGGGTCCGCGCTGGGACCCCCCCGGCGGGGCCTCCAGCGCCGCCCCTGGCGCGCTCCGCGCGCCAAGGAGGGGGTCCAGCGCCGATCCGAGAAGTCCGCGCGGGCCTCCGAGTTTTCCCGTTTCTGTCATGCCTCGCTCCCCTAGGGATGCGAGTGGTGTCCTTGGCTCTCAAGCTTGCGGGGGAACCGAGAGAGTCTAGGCCTCCGCAGATGGGGTCGTAGTGGATGCGGTCGGAGGATCGCGCCGCATCGCCGATGCATCGCCGATGCGGCTCGATGCGGAGTCCGATTTGCTTCGACGTCGCCGATGCATCGCCAACGTCGACGATGCATTGATGCAGCATCGCCGATGCATCGCCGATGCATCGCCGAAGTATCGGCGATGCTGCGCGATCCTCCGACCCCATCTACTCCGACCCCATCTAGGAGTCCTCTAGAGAGGTACGGAAACAATAGTGGATGCAGAGTCCAGCCGCATGTCTTGTTCATTCTGAACCGGATTCGTTGTCGGCATCGCCGGTCAGTGCCCATTCGAGACACAGCAGTGCCTGCCCAACAGCGGTCATTGTCGGTTTTGGACAACATTTGTTGTTGGGTATCGTATCCATTTTTTCCATGCCCATTTCGGACGCCCACGACCTGGACGTGTTCGCGTCGTGAACAAAGCAGAACACGGCGGGAGGTTTTTGCCACTTTTCGGGCCTCTGGGGGCCCTCGCTGGGCCTGGTGGCAGTGATTTCTGTGGAGCCCATACTGAAAAAGTTCAGGAGGGGAAAAAACACACAGACACAATTCATCGTCGATTCCCCAGAAAATTTGGAAACATATGGGAAGTGCGGGAAGGAAGACAGAGACTCCGGAAACATGGGAACATCTGGGGAGTCCTTTCATTTGTGTGTGTGTGTATAATTATGTATTTGTGTGTCTCAGAGCCCCTTCAACAATCAAGGCAGCGGATGTCTGGAGAGTGCCTCCAGCATTTCCGGTGAGGCCCCCGCTGGCCCCGCCCCGAGGCCCGGGAGGGGGCCCATATGGGGCTCCCCGGCCGGCCTCGGAGAGCCGGGGGCACCGCCGCGGGCCAGGGCCGCTCCTGGCAGCCCCCGAAGCGTGCACGAGCCGGCCCTGACGACGAAGATGGAGGACGGCATCTGAGTGAGGCAGCCACGCGCAGAGGGGGGTGGGGGGAGGGGGGAGGGCTTCCTAGAAGCACCCCTGCTTCTTAGAAGGCGCGGGCCTTCTCTATAGCTGCAAGGCCGGCGCCTTCTAAGAAGCAGCCTGCTTCTAAGGAGCCCTCCCCCCTCCCCCCACCCCCTTGTGCGCGCCGCCAGGTCAGGGGGACAAGAAGTGGCACAAGCATACAAAAAACTCGGAGGTCCGCGCGGATGTCTCGGATCGGCGCCGGACCCGCCTCCCTGGCGCGCGGAGCGCGCCGGGGGCGGCGCCGGAGGCGCCGCCGGGGGGCCCCAGCGGCGATCCGAGAAGTCCGCGCGGACCTCCGATTTTTTTGTTTTTTTGTTTTTTTTCTTTTATTTTTATTATATATATATATATATATGTTTATGACACTTTTTGTTCCCCCATGAGTGCTGGGCCTGCTCCGCCTGGCCGCAGCAGCGGGGCGCTTGCGGAGGTCCTCCGCTCGACCCGCCTCCGGGCCTCACTTTTCTCGCGACCTCTCTCGGCTGCTCAGGTCGTCGAGAAAGGACACGAGAACGGCAACAACATAGGTGCTCGGCAGCGGACGTCCTCCGCTCGACCCGCCTCCGAGCCTCACTTTTCTCGCGACCTCTCGGCTGCTCAGGTCGTCGAAAAAGGACACGAGAACGGCAACAACATAGATGCTCGGG
>CAUYUJ010022618.1:51167-61167 GCA_963575745.1 Prorocentrum cordatum | reverse complement strand
CCTCCTCCTCGTGCCCTTCTCCCTTTCCCCTGCGAGGGTCGTTTCCTCCCCGGAGGGCGGGGCGTCGCAGGTTTTTTTCTCACTCTGGGCGCTCTTGGCGGGCTTCGGGCCCCCGAGGCCCTCACGGATCGATCTGGCACGAGAGATGTCGCCGGAAGATGGGGTCCAGGGTTATGATGCTCCAACTTGCTTCAGCCTTGATCACCAGAAAGAATTTCGAGCGCCAGAACAAATACCGAAACTCAAGGGTTTTCACGTGTCGGGCCCTAGGAGACACTCGCCCGACATTGTTTCGACACTGTTTCGATACTCTTTTGACACTTTTCCGGGTGCTCGAAATTATTTCTGGGATGTGGTCCTTAATGGCAGCAACATAAGTCTTGGGTTAGAAAGCTCAGGGTTCGATAGGGATTGGCTTCCCCCAAAGCAACCCAAACCCTGCCGAAACCCTTTGAAAAGCCTCTGGGAACCCTTCCCAGAGGGGTTTCGCAGGGATTCAGTGGGGTTTCGTTTGTTTTGAAAGGAAACCAGTCCCTAGCGAACTCTTGACTGTCTAAGTCTATTCTGGGTTTCTTGATATGCGTGGGGAAATACCCCCCCGACGTGGGTCAACCTCGCCTCGTCTTCGCGCCGCGACGGGGGTCGGAGCGCCTTCGGCGTGCAGCGACGGCCCGCGACGGGGGGCGACGTGGGGCTGTCGGCGGGGGCGACGCCACCCCGACGCTTACGAAGGAACTCGGGATTGGGCCCCAGTCTTGCCTGAGGGCGGCGTTGCAGCTTCTCCGCGCCGTCGGGGATCTCGGGGTCGTCTCCTCCTCCTCCTCCTCCTCCTCCTCCTCCTCCTCCTCCTCCTCCTCCTCCTCCTCCTCCCCCTCCTCCTCCTCCTCCTCCTCCTCCTCCTCCTTCTCCTCCCCACCCCTCCTCCTACTCCTCCTCCTCCTGCCCCTCCTCATCCTCCCTCTCCTCCTCTCCTTCTCCTCCCCTTCCTCCTCCTCCTCCTCCTCCTCCTCCTCTTCCTCCTCCTCCGCCTCCTCCTCCTCCTCCTCCATCCTCCTCCTCCTCCTCCTCCTCCTCCTCCTCCCCCGTGAAAAACTGCGGCAGGCTCGCGCCGCACCCACGCGGCGGCGGCCCCAGCGCGGGCGCTCCAGGTGGAACGCTGCCACGACCCGGGGTCGGCCGGGGAGGAGGAGGAGGGGCACTTCCTCTCCGCCGCGGGGCATTTTTGTTTGTCTTCGTGCTGCTGTCCTGCCAGTGGTCCGCGTTGTTGCCACGCCGCCGGGTGGTGCCAACTGTGCCCCGACGCTCTCCGGCCCGCGCCCGCCGTGGGCCCGGGGTCGGGGCGTGTGTGCCTTCCTTCCCCGGCCTCTTGCCCCCCCTGCGCTGCGTCCCCTCGTGCCCCTATTTGGGGGACCACATTCGAGTAGGAGATCGACTACAGAATTGGTTTGCCCCAGAATTGATTTTTCTTGTCGAATCCACGGGCAATTCGTAGAACTTTCGCAGGTCTACGAATGGTTGACGTATTTTTGTTGAAGAGTCGACGTGAAAATCAATTTTGGGGTAAAACAATTCCGTAGTCGATCCCCCAGTCGACACATGCGAACCCTACCCCTCCACCCCACGATCTCTGAGGGGGGAGGTGGGGTACACTTCGTTCGGGAACTCCCGAGGCGATGATGATGCTGCTGCTGCTGATGATGATGATGATGACGATGCTCATGACGATGATGATGCTGATGATGATGATGATGATGGTGGTGGTGGTGATGGTGATGGTGATGATGGTGATGATGATGGTGATGCTGATGCTATTGCTGCTGCTGATGATGATGAGGACGATGAATGCTAATGTTGATGATGATGACGACGATGCTAATGCTGCTGCTGATGATGCTGATGATGATGGTGGTGATGATGATAACGGTGGTGGAGGTGGTGATGATGCTGATGCTGCTGCTGATGATGACGATGATAATAATACTCATGATGATACTGATGATGATGATGGTGATGATGATAATGATGATGATGATGATGATGATGATGATGATGATGATGATGATGATGATGATGATGCTGACGATGTCGTAATCAGCATCATCGTCATCATCAACGGCATTGGCACCATCCGCGTGGATGTGTACAGGTCTCGTCGCCTTGCCGTTGGGAAGGGGGGGTCGCCGCCTGCATGCGGCGCTCTGGGCAGGCATGCAGCTGTACGTTCATGGAGACCGGAAGCCGAAGAAGCTGGACGCGCGGGTCGCGGTGCCCAGAGACAGGGCTCATCTCGTTTCCTCCGATTTGATTCGATTCGAGCTCGACTCGATTCCGATTCGAGTTCGATTCGATTCGATTCGATTCGATTCGAGTTCGATTCGAGTTCGATGGTTTCCGATTCCGATTCGACTCGATTCCTGAATCCGATCTGGAGCCCGAGTTCTCGGTGGAGGCCCTGCTGGCCTGCCGATTTCCGCAGGTTCGTTTTTTACCAGCCTGGAACATATCCCTATCCCTATGCTGTGCACCTCCTCATCACAATGCCAATCTTAGGGATTCCATTAATTTTTGAGGGCGAATCCCTAAGATTGTCATCGCCTTGTGGCGTGTCAATCTCAGGGACAGGGATACGTTCGAGGCTGGTAAGTTTTCTCCTGACTGGGCTGCCGATTTCCACCGATTCGACTCTGGGCTCAGAGACCTGGCGGCTGGAGCCAGCACGGGGTGATGGCTCGCTTCTGCTTTTTCCGTCGGGGCGTTCTTCCTCGACTTCGGCCTGCAGGGCCCGCCTCCGGGCCCCGAGACACTTGACAGGCGGATCCGGTACGAACACTGACCCCTGGGGAACGGGTCCGGGCCCCTGGGGGCCACGCATGGAGCAAATGTCCACCAGCGTGGGCCCCAAACCGTAGGCTCTCGCAATCTGTGAGGTGCAATCCGTGGGGCAATGTGTGTGTGTGTGTGATGCAACCTATGTGCTGCAATCCGTGCGGTGCAATCTATGTGGTGCAATATCTGCGATGCAGCCTATGTAATGCAGTCTATCGGTGCAATCCATGTTTTGCAATGAGTGCGGTGCAACCGATGTACTGCAGTCGATGCGGTGCAATCTATGTGGTGCAATGTATGCGATACAACCTATGTAATGCAGTCTATGCGGTGCAATCTATGTGGTGCAATGTTTGCGACGCAACCCATGTAATGCAGTCTATGCGGTGCAACATATGTGGTGCAAGGCATGCGATGCAGCCAATGTAAGGCAATCTATGTGGTGCAATGTTTGCGACGCAACCTATGTAATGCAGTCTATGCGGTGCAACTTATGTGGTGCAATGTATGCGATGCAACATATGGAATGCAATCTATCGGTGCAATGTATGTGTGGTGCAATGTTTGCGATGCAACCCATGTAATGCAATCCATGCGGTGCAGTCTATGTGGTGCAATGTATGCGATGCAAACTACGTAATGCAGTCCATGCCGTGCAATCTGTGTGGTGCAACGTGTGCGATGCAACCTGAGTAATGCAATCCATGCGGCGATTTTGTGGCGATGGTCCCGAGGCGACGGCGACGGGCGGCGACGGGCGGCATGGGCGACGACGGGCGGGGATGGCGGCGACGGGCGGTGACGACGACGGGCGGCGACGTTTTCTGGAGGCGGTGTTCGGCCCCAGAGCTGGTCAGAGACGACGCAGGACGGGCAGCTCGGCCTGGGGAAGGCGGCAAAGAGGTTCGGGAGCCCATGTCTAGACCAATCGAACCGCCGGATCTCGGACGAAATGGAGGTGGATTGGGAGTGCGTGGGGGGGGGGGGGGGCGAAAATGTTGCGTGCAGCTGGTTCCGGCCCCAGCGACCAGCGCGATCCTCCATGCCTGGTCGCTCCCGGCGCTGGGGGGTTTTGTCTGGCACCAGCGGAAAGGGGGGCCAAGGAAGAGGGAGGGCCAAGAAAATTAGGATCGAGGTTCGAGGATCGAGGGTTTTGGACGCTACTGGGCTGTTTGGGAGGCTTTTCGTCGCCACAGCTGGATCAGCTTCAACATTCTGGCCAGAACGCACTTCGGCAGAGGTCTGGGGGACCGGAAGCCGAGGAAGCTGCACGCATGGAGGGGGGTGACATTAGACGGTGCCGTCGTCTTCGTCGTCGTCGTCGGCGGCGGCGGCGGCGTGGCGTCGTTGCTTTCGGAGGGTTCGGTGGGCGTTTCTGGAGGTTCAGAACCGTCGCCACGGCTGAGCGCCGCTCGCAGCCTGGCCAGGACGGTGGTGCCTTGGGTCGGGAATGTCCCTCCACAGGAGGAAGAGTCAGAAATAGTTCAAAATAATATGGAACGATTTTTCTACTATTTCTGATTATTTCCATATTTCTTGATTCTTTCTTATTTTTTCACAATCCGCCTGCAGGAGGACGTGCCCGATCTAACGGCAACTTCCCGCGGGCGTTGCGAATTGCTGCGGGCTTCTTCGCAGTTGCGCCTCCACTGCGGGTCTGCAGGGTTGGGTTTTTTCTGGCGGCCGCGCCCGCACTTTGCACCCCCTGTCTCCGACGAGTTGTTTCCCCTTATCCTAAGATGGGGTTCTTGTTATTTCTTGGGCGCCGCCGACTCCAGAGAACAAGAACACACCCAGAATACAGACTTACTCATGCACAGACTTACTCATACTCAGACTTACTCATACCCAGACGTATTCATACACAGACTTACTCATACTCAGACTTACTCATACCCAGACTTACTCATACACATACTTACTCATACGCAGACTTACTCATACTCAGACCTACTCATACTCAGACTTACTCAGACCCAGACGTACACATACACAGACTTACTCGTACACATATTTACTCATACTCACACTTACACATACCCAGACGTACTCATATACAGACTTACTCATACGCAGACCTACACATACTCAGACCTTCTCATAGTCTGAGTTACTCAACACACGGCAGATGTTGAGGATGTCTCTCTCAGGCGGGGCGCTGGCTTCAGCACCCCTAAGGGGAGCCGCCAGGGTTGTTCTCACGGGCCCGTTCGCGGCCAGCTTGTGGGGATGTCTCAGGCGGTTTGCTCGTTTTCATGCCCAACATCCTTTGCTGTCAGAGCAGATTGTGAGGATGTCTCAGGCGGGGCGCTGGTTTCAGCACCCCTAAGGGGAGCCGCCAGGGGTGTTCTCACGGGCCCGTTCGCGGCCAGTTTGTGGGATGTTTAGCGTTTGCCGTTTTCCATTGCCCAGATTTGCTTTCAGAGCGGATTGTGAGGATGTCTCAGGCGGGGCGCTGGTTTCAGCACCCCGAAGGGGAGCCGCCAGGGGTGTTCTCACGGGCCCGTTCACGGCCAGTTTGTGGGGATGTCTCAGGCGGTTTGTTCGTTTCCATGCCCAACATCCTTTGTTTTCAGAGCAGATTGTGAGGATGTCTCAGGCGGGGCGCTGGTTTCAGCACCCCTAAGGGGAGCCGCCAGGGGTGTTCTCACGGGCCCGTTCGCGGCCAGTTTGTGGGGATGTCTCATGCGTTTTGTTCGTTTCCATGCCCAACATCCTTTGCTTTCAGAGCAGATTGTGAGGATGTGTCAGGCGGGGCGCTGGTTTCGGCACCCCTAAGGGGAGCCGCCAGGGGTGTTCTCACGGGCCCGTTCGCGGCCATGGCACATATGGGGAGCTCCACGCAGTGAGTAATTGTTCATCGCCGCTTGTTTTTCGTCTGTTTTGCCCGCGCGGCCGCCCTCGTCTTACTAGGAGGCTGATTATCAGAACGCTGATTCTTAGAAGAAGCACGGGGGCTTCTGAGAAGCCCTCCCCTCTCCCCTTGCTCCCCTCTGCGCGTGGCCAACCTTTCTTCCTTCCTTCCTCTTGCACGCCGGACACTTCGCCTTTCGGTTGGTTGCCCCGATTCGCCTCACGCTGGAGCGGATTGCTTCTGCCCCGCCGCCGACGAAAAAAAACATGTTCGTCTGTTGCGGCCTCAGGCCTGCCTCGGGCCCTAGGGCCATCACAAAACGGTCCAGGAGAAGAACGCGATGTGTGGGGCAGGGGTCGTGAGAGTTGGGCTGGATTTCTGGAGTGGTGGCCAGGGCGTTGGTGGTTGAGCCAGTGCGCAAAAGTAGCGTGAAACACCTGGTACTGCTGTATACACAGGCGCCCCCCAGTGGATCGTTCCTTAGCTTCGGTCGGACGGGGCCAGGACTGTCAGCCACCATGCAGGCTACGTGGTGGTGACCACGCTTGTCTGGGCAGCTTGTGACCGAGCAGGCAGACAGCGGTAACCACCATGGCACTGACCACCAAGCCGCTTCTCCCAATTTGGCCCGTCTTTTGCCGTCTTAGGGTTATCTTGGAGGCCTCTTTGGCTGTCTTGTGGCCAGGGGGAGGAGGAGTAGGAGTAGGAGTAGGAGTAGGAGTAGGAGTAGGAGTAGGAGTAGGAGTAGGAGTAGGAGTAGGAGTCAAGCTAGCCAGCTCGAGCGAGTCAAGCATGGCATGCCCAGTCCCACCCGCCCTCCCACAACATAAGAAGCAAAGCTGGCACAACTGGGGGCCGAAGTCACACCGGCCAGCCGGTTTGGTACAGCTGATGCGGCCGCGATGGCGGTTGCCGACGGGAACTGGCGAGCGCGTGTTGAATGCCGAAAAACAGAAACTGTGTATTGTCTTTTGCAGATTAGAATGGGACGGATTGGATGGGCGGGCGCGGGGTGTGCGCCGCGTCCCATTCCTGCCATGCATTTTGCGACGTGGACGACAGGACGTCCATGCGACGGTGCCAATGACGGCGACGACTCTAGAAGGATTTGAGCATGCGCTCGCGGCGACGCGCGCGCATGTCGCCCGCGTGGTATTTTTTGCACAGGATTCGCGGCCTGGGTGCATGACAGAGCATCGCGAGTGCACCGCGCGATGACGTGAAATCGCTGGATTTGACAGAATTCTTAAGATTCCGATGGTTTTCCTATGATTTCAGCAAGAGAGCCCGGGCGGGAAATTTGTACAATTTTTGTGAAAAAGCATTGGGTTTTTGATGTTTTTATGTTGAAATGCTTGCAAACACACGGTGTTCGGTAGGATTCTGACATGAACGCGCGCGTGTGCTCTTTGTGGTATTTTTTGCAATGGATTATCGCCGTGGACGACAGGACGTCCATGCCGAGAGGAAAAAATAAGAAACATGTTGATTTTGTATTGTTTTTTACAGGTTAGGATGGGACCCCCCGGATGCGGCCCCTAATGGCCGGCCTGAGGGGGGAGTAGGAGTATATTCTAATAAGGAATAAGGATAGGAGTAGGAGAGGAGGAGGAGGAGGAGAGGAGTAGGAGGAGGAGGAGAGGAGGCGGAGGCGAGGAGGAAGGAGAGGAGGAGAGGAGGCTAGAGAGGGAGAAGGAGGAGGAGGAGGAGGCGGCCAGCGGGGCCGCGCGCCTCGGGACCTGCCGAGGGTCATCGGGCCAGGGGGCCCTGACAGAGCCCCGCCGCGGCGCCCCGCAGGAGGGCTCCCCCCCGCGGCGCTCCCCGGAGGGCCCCCCGCCGAAGAGCTCTGTGAGGCCCCCGGAGGCGCCCCCCCGAGAGAGTTGGGGGGTGGGCAGACCTCCCACCCACGTACATGTACATGAATCCACGCTGGTTTCGAGAGCACGCATTGCACAAATGTTCCTATCACGCGGCCAGTCTCGCGAATCGAGGGGCCGTGTTCATGTACATAGCTGGGCGCGTACGTCCTTTGTGGGCTCCCTAATGGAATTGGCCGTTTTCGGTTCGCGGGAGGGCGTCGCGGCCGTCACTTTTTGCGGGTCCAGGTCCGTCGGTTTCGGTCCCAGGCCGTTTTCATTGAGGGGAGGTTTGCTAAAGGGAGGTTTGTCCACCGCCGAGAGAAGCCCGAGGCTGGCGCCGGGAGCTCCCTGGCACCGGGCGAGGCCTGCCGCCTTCGACCGAGCAGTGGCGAAGCGTCCGGGCGCGCCTATCGCCCCAGCAAGCCATGTTCTAAGAACCTTTTTTGTGGCTCCCACGGAAGGTTCTCAGAGCATTTCTGGCTGGGACCGTCTTGTTTTATCACATCGGGTTCATGTTCTGAGAACATTGTTTTTGTTCTTAGAACATTTTTGGGTTCTAAAACATTTCGTGGTATGACTGCCGGGACGGTCGGTCCCTGCTCAACCGAGACTGGCGCCGGGAGCTCCCTGGCACTGGTCGAGGCCTGCCGCCCTCGAGCGCCGTGGAAGTTCCAGCGACGCAAGGTTCGCAGGGATGGATGGCCCCAAGAGGCCCCCTCGCCAGGCTTCTGCCGGGCCTGTCCCCCTACAGGGGGATTTTCGACGAAAAATTAAATATACCCAAAACATACCCCCAAAAAGATGGAAAAAATACAAAACTAATTTATTCTTATTATTTTGGGTGTATTTTTTGTTTTTCGTCGAAAATTCCCCTGTAGGGGGACAGGCCCGACTTAACGCCAGGCCCCAGAGGACCGTCCTGGAACGACTCGGGAGGAAGAGGTCCAGAGCTCTGGGGAGCCACGCAGTGAAAAAGCCACGACGCTGGAGGTGCGGAGAGGAGGCGCGTGATCGTTTTCTTGTTCACTGTTTTGCCGATCGGCGGGCCCCAAACCTCCCCCCTCCCCTCCCCATGGAGTAGGCCTTGGCCGTTTTTTGGCGCCTGTTTCGAGCATGTGGGGTATCTCCCATAGGACGCACTGGTGCAAACAGGCGCATGAAGCAGAGGTCCAGAGTCCCTCCCCCTTTCCGCCCAAAGTCGAAGCGCCGAATCAATAACGCTCACCAGAGCAGCAGAGACCGGAACATCTCGGAGGTCCGCGAGGATCTCTCTCTCGGACCCGCGCTGGCCCCTCTCTGCCCTGGTGCTCGAGGCTCGCCAGGCGCGGCGCCAGAGGCGCCGCCAGGGGGGGGTCAGCGCCGGGCCGAGCAATCTGCGCGGGCCTTCCAGAGTTGAGTCGGGCCTGTCCCTCTACAGGAGGAATGCCCAAACATAGTCAAAACATAGTCGTGGTCGTGCGACGATGTTTCGACGATTTGTCATTTTTGGATCTTTGGAAAAATATCCGCATATCTCATCGAAAATCCTTCTGTAGGGGGACACGCCCGACCTAATTCTAGAGTTTGTGTTTGTGCGTTCGTGTGTTTGTGCTCCTAGAATATTCAGTCAGTTTTTGGGGAAGCTCTCTTGCATTCAGGAGCACCCCTCCTGCATCTTTGTGCAGGCTACTAGGGGCCGCCGAAGGCCACCACGGGCCGCTAAAGGCCCCCAAGGACCCCATAAACATAAACGTTCACGTTTGGCGTTCCGCGCGGATTTCTTGGATCGGCGCCCGGCCCCCCCCTGGCGGCGCCTCCGGCGCCGCCCCTGGCGCGCTCCGCGAGCCAGGGAGGGGGCTCCGGCGCAGATCCAAGGAATCCGCGCGGAGCGCCAGAAGTTTACGTTTATGCCGTTTTTTTCTCTTTCCATCGCTCCCTCCCAGCCCAGGGCTCCTTTCGGTTCCCCCGACACGGCTCGATCCGAGTTCCAATGCCGATTCGGTTCGACTTCGGATGGGGATTGGGGCTCAGTGCTTTCACTGGAGGCCTGGCCGGCATGCCGATCTCCGCCGATTCGGTTTCTGCCGATTCGGCTGCCGGTTTCCGCCGCTCCGACCATGTGGATCACAGATCTTACTCATCGATTCGATTTTGGGCTCTCCTGCCCAAGCAGGACCAGCCACGCGCAGGGGGGCTAGGAGTAGGGGGAGGGCTTGCTAGAAGCACCTTTGCTTCTGAGAAGGCGCGGGCCTTATCTACGGAAGCCTGCCCCCGTCCCCCTGCCCCCCATCGTGTGCACCGCCAGCAGGACCTCCAGGTCATACACACCGACGTGAGGCGCATCGGCGATCTGCTGGGCTGCCCGCTAGCCTTCGGCTACAACTGCCCCGTGAAGCCGGGCGCTAAAACGCCGGTGGAGGCCGCCCAGCGGCCACTCCTCCTCGTCCTCCTCCTCCTCCTCCTCCTCCTCCTCGTCCTCCTC
>CAUYUJ010022618.1:36049-51067 GCA_963575745.1 Prorocentrum cordatum | reverse complement strand
CTCCTCCTCCTCCTCCTCCTCCTCCTCCTCCTCCTCCCTCTATCCTTCCGCATCCCTTTCTTTCCTCCTCCCTCCTCTCCCTCCTCCCTCCTCACTTTCCCGGCTTCGCGCCCTCCTCCTTCTCCTCCTTCTCCTCCTCCTTCTCCTGGGGAGGGAAGGCGGACGTGAAGGGGGGCGAGGCGGGTAGGAGGAACACACTCACGGGAGGAGGAGCAGGCGAGCAGGTAGGAGGAAGAGACGGGGGAGGCGGGGCGAGGAGGGAGCGGCCGGTTCGATTTGGTCTCGACTCCATGCTTGTGCGGCCGGTTCGATTCGGTTTCGACTCCATGCTGATGTGACCTGGTTCGATGCACATTCTGATTCAATCCGATTTCCCGATACGATGTTGACTGATCCTGCCCCCTACTCAAGCACGGTGTGGTTTTTATCGAAGAAGAAACAACTCTGACCAGGAGCAGTGAGTCATACATGCAATGCTTGTTTTTTACTTTTAGTTTCTGGGATTATTTCAAGGCTCTCGGAGCTGACCTCTTCAATGGTCCCAACTAGCGTGTCGCGCCGGCCTCGCGTTCGCAATGCCATGGTTTCTAGCTGTGAAAAAGGTCGCGCCAGTGTCCGGCGCCCCCTACGCTCAATGGTTGTCGTTGCTTGGCAGCTCTTTGCAGTTGTTCGCGTAGCTTGGCATTGCTTGGCACTGCCTGGCATTCCTCAAGAATGGACTCGGGGACCGCCGCTGAACTCTAGCCCCCAGAACATGTCGGGAGAACTTCGGGGGGAGGGGGCAGGAGGAAGGAGCAGGAGGAGGGAGCAGGAGGAGGAGGAGGAGGAGGAGGAGGAGGAGGAGGAGGTGGAGGAGGTCCACCAAGTGGCGAAACATCGGAACACCTGCCGAGAGGGGCGGGGGGGAGGACGAGGGGGACGGAGGAGGAAGGGGAGCACCATGGCGTGGGACCCATGCCGAACACTCCCGCACAGCGTCCCGGAGGGAGGAGCGAGGGCGGAGGCGGGAGGAAGATGGGGTCCAACGGATGCCGAGCCTATTCTTCGGGGGTGGACAGACCTCCTACCCTGACACGTCGATTAAGGAATTGTCCGTTTTCGGTTCGCGAGGGGGCGTCGCGGCCGTCATTTTTGCGGGTCCAGGTCCGTCGGTTTCGGTCCCAGGTCGTTCTCACCAAGGGGAGGTTTACTAAAGGGAGGTTTGTCCACCGCCGAATGCTTACAATCTACACGGCGGAAAGGGGGGAGGGAGGAGGAGCAGCAGGAGGGGCGCGCAGGAGCGGTCAGGGTGAGGTCCCACGTATGCCGCACAACTCCCGACTCCCGACCAGGTTCCACGAGGGAGGGCAGCAGGAGGAGGGTGCCACAGGGCGCAGCAGGGTGCTGGATGACGGCCAGGAGGAAGCCCTGACAATTGCCGAACGCCTACCTTGGCGGAGAGCGGGAGCTGGGGAGGGATAGGGGTGCGGCAAGGAGGGAGCACAGATGGCGGTGGCGTCCCGAAGAAAGTAGCCTACAGGACGGGAAGGAAGGGGACGACAAGGAAGAGGATGGTGAGGGGTGAGGACAAGGGAGGAGGAGGAGGAAGGAGTGAGGGACAAGGGAGGAGGAGTGAGGAGGAGGACAAGGGAGGAGGGAGGAGGAGGATGGTGAGGGGTGAGGACAAGGGAGGGCGAGGACGACCGGGCGGGGAGGAGGAGGACGAGCAGGACGAGGAGGGAAGGCGACAACGGAGGCGGACGAGGAGGGCGCAGGCCGACGACGGAGCAGCACGGGGAGGGCGAGGAGGGAGGAGGGCGAAGGGGGAGGAGAACGAGGGGGGGTGAGAACGAGGAGGGAGGAGGGCGACGAGGGAGGAGGATCTGCACGGGGACTCGAGCACGACCACGAGCGGGCCACCGCGCGGCGCGGGCCACCGCGCGCAGGCCACCGCGCGCAGGCCACCGCGCGCGGGGTCTCGAGCACGACCACGGGCAGCGGCCCCCAGCGGCCGACAGTGGACCCCTGGGATTCATCCAAAGACCTATATTCACCAGCCTCGAACTTATCCCTATCCTTAAGATTGACACGCCAAAAGACACGCCAAAAGGCGATGACAATCTTAGGGATGCTCCCTGAAAAACTATGGGAATCCCTAAGATTGGCATTGTGATGAGGCGGTGCCCAGCTTAGGGATAGGGGTATGTTCCAGGCTGGTAATACGTGGGGCCACCCCGGGATTCATCCAGAAACCGTCCCGGGGGCGCCCCATGTTTCATCCCCAAGCCACCCCCCCTGGGGGCCGCCGGAGCGAAACCCAGGACCAAAGCCAGAAACTGATTCAAACCTCGGCTGTACAAACGGATCCGAAATATCGTGCTATTTTTCACATCTTGCTTCGGTCCCTAGAGCCCTATAGCTCTAGAGCCCTATAGCCCTATAGCCCTATAGCTCTATAGCCCTACAGCCCTACAGCCCTATAGCCCTAAGGTTCTATAGCCCCTATAGCCCAATAGCCCTATACCACTATGCCCCTATAGCCATACAGCCCATATAGCCCCATTGCTCCAACAGACATCTGATTGGGGTTCTTCTCCGGTATCATCGTGCCATTTCTCACACATTGCTTCGGACGGAGAAAAAGACATGAGTTTTTGGACTTGGCTTTCCAGAGAGGTCCCCGGAGGGTCAGCGGGCGTCCTCTGGCGGGCGCCTCCGCAGGAGGGCTCCCCGCGACGCGCCGCCCGCACCGTACTACGGCGGGCACGCGCAGCCGCCGGAAGCCGCCTCTGACAGGCTGCCTCCAGGCCGCCCGCAGCCTCCCGAGCGCCTCGAGGCCCACCCAGACCGCCTCAAGGGCATTCCGGGGGCCTCCCCTGAACTTCCAGGAGGGCAAAAAGATAGCACGCGACTTAAAAACCTTTCCCAGAGCTATTCTATGTCGTGGTTTTAGGCTGTTTCGTTTCGTTTTTTAAGTTTGTAGGCCTCCCGTCCTAAAAAATAGCTCTCTGGAAGGTCAGTGTCCGAGCAGTCCACGTCTCTGTGGGCCCCGGAAACGGCAGGGCGGCTGTTTCACTGTTTCCAAAACAGTGTCCCTTGATAGTGGAAACGGCACAAAAACGGCAACCGGAAAAGGCCCAAAAACGGCTCCAGGATTGGAGCAGGAGCCGCAACCGGTCAAAAAACGGCGACGGACCCAGTAAAAAACGGGGTCGGAGCCGGCAAGAAAACGGCAAAACGGAACCGGTAAAAAAACGGCCCTGTCGTTTCCAGGGCCCTTTAAGGTCCACGTGTGGCCGTGAAAGCTCGGAGAGCCCGCCAGAGTCTTCAGGAGCGCCCCGGACCTCCCAGCGTCCCACGGCGCCGGCCCGGAGCCCGGGCGAACCTCCCTCAGCCTTCGGGAGCGTCCTATCACCCCGGGGGCCTTCCGCAAGCGCCAGCACAGCGCCGAGCTTGTGTGATCGGCGCGAGGCCTGCGCATCGTCCTGCGCCGCGAGGGCACCCTGGGAACCCCGCGGGCCCGTGCCCACCTGGGCGGCCGAGCGTGGCTTGTGGCTGCATCGGAGGCGCGGCCACTGGGGGCCTCTGGGCAGCCTCCGGAAACCAGCATCTGGCCGCGGAGTTCCATGGGAGCTCCGGCTGTCGCCGTCGCCACCCACGTCGTCGCCGTCGCCGCCGTCGCCGGCGGAAGCGCGCTGTTTCCAGGGGCCTCCGGGGGCCCGGGGGCCCCTGGAGGCCCCC
This sequence comes from Prorocentrum cordatum, assembly GCA_963575745.1. Classification (NCBI taxonomy): domain Eukaryota; class Dinophyceae; order Prorocentrales; family Prorocentraceae; genus Prorocentrum; species Prorocentrum cordatum. Next base: position 47,347 of record CAUYUJ010022618.1, on the reverse strand, counting down.
GGAGGCTGCTTGTGCGTCTCGGAAAAGCTTGGGGATTGTTCTCACCCTCTGCTCCAGGGCGAGAGCATCGCGTTGGTCACTCGGGCGCCGCGCGCCGCGTCCCCTCGATATGCGGTTGCGAGCGGCGGCAGGGCCTCTTGGCTGCCGTTGCAGCCAGCTCGGTGGGCTCCACGAGTGGCCACGCCTCTTCGGACCAGTCAGTGGCCGCACCGTCGCCGTAAAGCCAACGGCAGAAGAAGCGTTTCCATCTGGCGCACCAGAAATTCACGATGCTGACGGCCACGCGTCGTCGGCGTATGTCTCCGCGTTAGGAGTATAAGGTGCGCTGCGTCTTTGTGGCCCGGCAGAAATCTGACGCCAGCCCTGCTCGCGCCTGTCCACGGCAGGCATCGCACGCGACCCCGAGGTGCTCGAGCGTCCGGCGCACTCCGCGGATTGATCAGTAGAAAGGGGCCCCGACGTCCCCGACGGCATTTGGCCACATGATCTCGAATGCCCCACAATTCGAACAGCGAATCATCCGCAATGCATTCCCCCAACCTGCGCGGCCGCGTCGAAGTCGCGACTGCCCGAAGCGGGCGAGCGGTGAGACGCCGTCGGGTTTCGTGTTTTGGGTCGTCTGCGACGCGCCGTCGCTGCTGCGCGGCGGACTTGGGTCGCGGCCGTCCAGGCGAAGCGCGTCCCGTGCAGAGCAGGTAGCATTTTTGGCATCGGGCCGCGTGACCCTGCGCAGGGATAAGCATTTGGATGATCACGTTGTGCAGGCTGGTCATTGTTGAAGAAAAAGAAAAATTAGATTAAGCGTAATACTAATACTAATAGTAAGATTAAGAACAATAATATGATAATCATAATACAATATTATTACAATAATATTACAATGATTATCACAACATTAAGAACAACATAAGAATAACAATATTATTACAATCGTTCATGCTGTTAATAATAGTGATTCTACAGGCTTACGCCACATCCGCCGACCCCTTGGTTCGAGGCCAGGAGTTTCTGGCCAGCGGCGTCTTGTGTGAGGGTGCGGTGTCGCTCGCGGGTCGTGGCAGATACGTAGGGGGTCCAAATGTTTGCGTGATGCCGGTGGTCTGGGGCGTGTTTTGCGAGCGCCTTGCGTGCTGTGCACCCGTGTGCGGGGTGTCCTTCTGGGAGGTCGGCCTTTCGACCCGCAACCAAGTGGAGGACTACCGGAAGACGAAAGGAGCAAGAGTAGCGTGCGGAAGTTGTGATCAGCGAGGCATCACCGCGAATGATGTGGCAGATGAGTCGAAACGGGTGAAGAGGCCGTTGACGTTCGCAGCGCGCACGAAACAGTTCGCGCGGCAGCAGCACATTAGCGCCGAGCAAGATAGTGAGCACGTCGCGAGGAAGAGCAAGGCTGTATGCGCGGAGTGCATTGCAGTTGGCTTGGCGGCTCGCAATGCGGAAGCGTCTGGGGGTCTTTGGGGGGCCTCCTGGGGGCCTCTTGGGGGCTCCTTGGGGCGTCTTGGCGGCCTCTTGGGGGCCTCTGGCGGCCTCTTGGGGCGCTCTTGGGGCCCCATGGGGCTTGTTGGGGCGGAAAGCTAGATTTTTGAATTTTTGGTTGCCCTCTTGGGCCCCTCTTGGTGCAGTCTTGGAGCCTTCTTGGTCCGTCTTGGGGACCTTTTGGGCCGTCTTGGGGCCCTATTGGGCTATCTTGGGACCCTCCTGGAAGCTTCTTGGGCCGTCTCGGGGCGGTCTTGGGGGCCTCTTGGGCCGTCAGGGAGCATCGAAAGCCCAGAAAACGAATTTGTGAAACATGTACGTTTTACGAAGGACATGAGCAACTAGTTGCGTCTAGGGACCCTCTTGGGACGCATCTTGGAGGCCCCTTGGGGGCGTCTTGGGCCAGCTGGAGGCCATCTCGGGTGTCTTCGATCGTTCTTGGACCGTGTGGAACCATGTTAAGCTCTCTTGGAAGCCACTTGGAGCGCTCCTGGAGCGCTCTCGGGGCCGTCTTGGGGGCTCTCTTGGGCCGTGTGGGAGCGTCGGAAAGCCCAACAAGCGAATATGTGAACCATGAACGTTTTTCGAAGGGAATGGGGCAATTTTTGCGTCTGGGGACCCTCTTGGGGCGCATCTTGGAGGCCTCTTGGGGCCTCGTGGGGACCTCTTGGGCCGTCTAGGGGGCCTCTTAGCCCGTCTTTGGGCCATCTTGGGCGTCTTGGAGCGCTCGTTTGGCGTCTCGGGGCCCTCGTGGGCCGTCTTGGAGGCCTCTTGGGGCCTTCTTGGGTCGTCGCGTGGGCCCGTTTTTGCGCTTTTGGCCCGTTTTGGGACTTTCTGCTCCCCCATGGCGCGTCCGGGGCCATATTAATAATAGTGATAATAATAGAAGTAAGGAAACACACGTGTCGTGTTCTGCGCGGATAGCGAAGGCCTTGCCGACGCCGCCGACCCTGAAAGGGAACGACGACGACAACGGCGGCGCCGGCGACGACGACGCTGACGTGGGTCAGAGTCCTCATGGGTGCTTCTTGGGGTCTCTTCGAAGTGCTCTCGGGGGCTTCGGGGGACAGTTTAGGGGCCTCCTGGGAGCCTCTCGGGGCCGAGGGCTCGAAATGTCCGTTGTGGTCCCTCGTCTGGGCATCTGGCGCCGTCTTGGGGGCCTGTTGGGCCGTCCTGGTGGTGTCTTGGGCCGTATTGGGGCCCTCTTGGGCCGTTGTGGGTCTCTCCTGGAGCCTTGTTTGGCCGTCTTGGGGCGATCTGGTGGGTCCGTTGGGCCGTCTTGGAGCGTTCGAAAGCGGAAGAGGCGACAACGTCGAAACGCTTCAAAAATCGATGGGGGATCAGTGATTTTTCTTTTCGGGGCCCTTTCGGGGGTGCTCCTGGAGGCCTCTTTGGCTGTCTGGAGGCCGTCAAGGCGTCTTGGACAGATCGTTCGGCGATCCGGGGCCTTCTGTGACCGTCTTGGGGGCCTCTTGGGGCACTCTTGGCCCGTTTGGGTTTTTTTGGGGGGGGGCCCTGGGACCCCCCGAGAGGGAGTCGCATCTCACCCGGGGCCCTCGCGGACCCCCCCGGGGACCCCTCCCCGGGACCCCTCCCCGGGACCCCCCCCTTTCCTCAGAGGGAATGCTTCCCCGCGAGTCAAGTACGACGTTGCTCAATTTTGCTGCTTGGCGCGGTTGAGGAGGAAGGCCCATAGGGAAGGGGGGGGGCGGGCCAGCGCCTGAGGAGGAGGAGGAGGAGGAGGAGGAGGAGGAGGAGGAGGAGGAGGAGGAGGAGGAGGAGGAGGAGGAGGAGGGCTCAGGGAGGGGGGGGGGGCGACGGGCCCAGGGAAAGGGGGCGCGCAGGGAAAGGGGACGGCAGAGACGGCGACCAACGAGTGGTGGAGACGACGACTCGAACGGACAGGCCCCTCGCGCACACCGGCAGGGTCGGCGGGTTGTCTGGATCGGGGCCGGGCCTCTCCACGGCGGCGCCAGGGAGGGAGGTCCAGCTTAGCAGCCTCCTTCTAAGAAGCCCGCCCCCCTCCCCCCACCCCCTTGTGCGCGCCGCCAATATCTACTCCGACACCCCATCTGCTCCGACCCCATCGAGGAGGCCTCTGTCCGCCCATCTGCTCCGACCTCATCGAGGTGGCCATCGAGGAGGCCATCGAGGAGGGCGCGCTCCGCGCGCCGATCCAAGAAACCCGTGCGGATGTCCAGGAGGTTCTATGCTCATGTTGTCTATCCCCGGCGAAGTCAAAGCTCGCTGAGCTCGGGAGCCTCGAGACGGGGGCCAATGCAAACGGGGGTCAGCCAGCGCGCCCGCTCTGCTCTTGCAGGACCCTGCGGGGCCAGGGTCGCATTCACCCGGGTTTGGGGTGCAGGACCCTGCAGGATCCTGCAGGACCCTTCGCACTGACCCGGGCTTGGGTGCAGCATCTTGCATCAACGGCACCGTAACGGGTACTTACTAACGGGTACTTTGAAATTATGCCGAACGTTGCCACTTTAGGGCCTTTTTGTGGCATTGCAGCGTCGCCCACATCGGGGAGGGTTAGGTTCGCAGGGCCACTGGCCAAAGTACCCGTCAGTGGAGTCCCCGTTAGAGGGGCGCTGATTGCAGGATCTTGCAGGATTCTGCAAGGCCTGACTGACCAGGGTCTGGATTGACCCGGGTCACCAAATTCCCGACGTGCAGATCACTGGGCAGACTGTGGAGCCGGTGGCATCACATGTGAGCCTGCCGACGTGCGTCGGTGGGCCAGGCCTGCGGGCTGATCCGGGTTCTTATAGTGGACAAGCAGCCTTAAGCCGGGCGCGTCCCTCTACAGGAGGAATCTTCGACAATAGTCGTGAATGGTCTGTGGACGACTTTTCGATTATTTTTAACATATTATTTTGAATATCTTTGAACCTTTTTCGGTTTTTCGCCTACAGTCCGCCTGCAGGGGGACATGCCCGACCTAAAAGTGGCCCCTGTTCTTTTCCCATCTCTCTGCACGAACGAAATGGGCACGGAAAGAATGGGTACAATGCCCAACAGCAGTTCTTCTTCATTTTGAACAGGATTCGCTGTCCAAGCGGCCGCGGCCTGTGTCCATTCGAGACAGAAGGCCGCCTGCCCAACAGCGGCCGCTGTTGGTTTGGGACAACATTTGTTGTTAGGCATTGTACCCATTTTTCCGTACCCATTCCGGGCGTCCCAAATCTCGCATTCGCTTGTTCGCCCACCCGGCTCCCCACAGGCGAGCCCGCGGCACGAGGCCTGGAAGAAGAGGGAGGCGCGCCCACGCTCGCCCGAGGGGGCGAGGGATGGGGGGAGGGCGAGCGGGGAGGGGAGGAGAGGAGGAGGAGGAGGAGGAGAGGAGGAGGCAGGAGGAGGAGGAGGGGAGGAGGAGGAGGAGGGGAGGAACATGAGGAGGAGGGAGAGGAGGAGGAGGAAGGAGGGGAGGAGGAGGAGGGGAGTGGAGGGAGGGAGGGATGAGGGAGGAGGAGGAGGGAGGAGGAGGACAGGAGGAGGAGGAGGAGGAGGAGGAGGAGGAGGAGGATTTTTTTTGAGCACTCGAGCTCTCGCTGCATGCTTAAAGCACACTGTACGTGTCAGAGAGTAAGGTGACCCCTTTCGCTTTGGGATGGAGTCCCTTACAAATCTTATTCCAAGCGTCAGAGTTGTAAGCTGAAACTTTCTGACCTGGACACGTCTTGCTGAGCGATGCAAGGCGGGCTCCACTAGTGTATCTCTGGCACACAGTACAAACGACAACAAACGAACCGTTCGAACAATCCAAGAGGATACACTTGTGGCTTAAATCTCTAAGCCGCCTAACATCAACTCTCATAGAATCTGAACAGTGTCCTGGGGCAGGCTCTTTTTCAGCGGCATTGCGCGACGTCCTGAGGCACCCTTGACAAATCCAAAAACGTTGGTCTCCCCCAGGAGGCCCGAGCCACTCCCACCGATGAGGCGAGGTAGAGGAGCGGGGGGCCTGAGCGGGGGACGACCACGAAGCACGCGAAAGGTCCGTGCGCGGCCACAGTGGCAAAAGAGTAGCGCACAGTCTGACCGCCAGAAGAGCCGAATTCACAAGAGCAGTGCATTCGTTAGCTACATCCTCCGACGGCGCCTGGTGGGCATCAGCTCCCATCCTGGCGGCCTTGTCGGCAAAATCATTCCCTATCCTTCGAAACCGCTCATGATCGTCGATCTCGGGATCGTCAATGGGAAGGTGTGCAGGCACTTTCTCACACCCAAGCGTCCATTTTTTCCCAAGAGAACGACCCTGAGTCACAAGCCCCGAATAAGGACGCTTGGGTGAGATCTGCTGATGGTGGGCCATGCCGTGCATGGAAACTACATTTTGGCAATCAGAGTACAAAGTTGCTGGTGCAGACAGGAACGCACATGCCATGGCATATGCTGTAAATTCTCCTGCCTGAGAAGTCTGAGGGCAGCTGTCCCACACGGGGCCCCAGCTCCAGGCTAAGAGGTTCGACTGAGGGCCCATCATCGCTAAACCCCAACCAGCACGATTCGAGCTGCGGACCACCCGTCGCGAGCACGAACCGTCTAAGAAAACGTGGCCCCACATCTGTCTGCCGCCGTCGCGGGGCATCTCCATGCCTTCCGCAGCAAAGCCTTCAGGAAAAAACTGAAACTGTATAGCGTCGTCCTCCTCGGTTCTACTGTCGGACTTTGGGGGCGGGAGCACACTCTGGGGGTGGCCAAACAAGCCGGAGGTAAGGTGGAACCGTTCTCTCTCAGGGACCGCTTCGAACTGCCTCAAAACCTGATCCAGCGCACTGCGGGGAATCGCTGCACTCCTCTCCTCCTCCACCGCCGAACACGCGTACAGTCGATGAAAGATCGCGTCGCCAGGCTGATGGCATAGCGGGCGACGATCCTCGACATCATAACCTGCTGCTCGAGCGCGGGCGTAGGGCCAGATTCCTTGACAGGCACAACAACGTATGGTTCCTTTCTGGCGAGCAGTGAACTTTTTTGATCGAAGCGCTTTGATGACGACGTCAGAACATAAAGAATCGGCCCCTTCGGGGCCGTACTTGGCGGCCGCTTCCCTCCCCAAAGAACGCCAGACCCCCTCTTTGAGAAAAACCTGGGGAAGGGAAGGAGGCGCGAGCGTGAGAGAGTGCTCAATCCCCAAGTCGCTAATCATAACAAAGGGCGAGGGCATGCTCCATCCCAAGCGGGCCAAGGACAATTTCATGGCCCCGATGGGCCCGCCCACGGTCCTCCAGGTCCACGAACGCCCGAAAACATCGTGCCGCATGTTTCGGAGCTCGGCCCAAGAAAAACAAACTTCCGGGGCCCTCGTGGCACGAGCCCAGACTTCCTTGGCCCACCTGATGGCTGGCGCCACAGCACCCCACCAAGCAGTATCTCCTTCAATCCTGCTAAGAATGGTTACTTCGGCCGCCGCAGGCAGGCTTCATCGTAGAGGCACGCATGCGTCTGACTTTAGCGAGTTCTCCGTCACTGATCCCGTGAACCTCCGCCCCATGATTAACTCCCGCAAGAGGTCCCGCAGTGCAGAGCTTGGTAGCCCTCGGTCCTAGAACTCCTCTTTGACGAGCCAGCCTGCCCGCGCGCCTAGAGGCTCTCGCAAAGCGCGTCTTCGCTCTGCTGTTGCGCCCACGGACTCGCCTGGCGCAGCCCGCAGTGTCATCTATCCCCAAATTGACGAAAGACTCAGTTAAAACTCCTCCAAGCCCCCCAAGTCGTTTCTGGACGTGCCTGGCGATTTCCATGGAGGACGCGACCAACCCGACCTTGTCGGGGGAGACTTTCGCAAAAAAAGAACCCTTTCAATGATCTCCTCAAGGGACTTAGCCGCTTTCGGGAGTTCTATCATAATGTGTCTGGCGGTCCCGATCGCATTGATCCCGAGGTCATCGATGTAAGCGTCGAACGTGATCCCCTTGGGAACCTCCAGCTGGTCGAATCCACGCAAGGCAAAAATCCTGATCATAGTGGTAGCAAAACTGCAGCCAGCTACGATTCCAACTCTCGCGTAAGTAGGAGGCGCAATCACTCCAGCAAGCGCCAGGAAGCGGGCAGAACGGTATCCCGCCATGCACACGTCGGTGAGTGCATCAGGGAGGCCGTGCTGCCTGCGTCGAAGAGCCAGAAGCTCAAGAGGGATGCGCTCGTAATATTTAACAAAATCCCAGAGGAGAGTACAGGCCTCCTGCCCGCAGGCACGCGAAGCCTCAGAACGGGCACTTTGCCTCCACGCAACATCGCAAGCGGGCTTGAATTTTCCCGCCGCCCAGTACTCTCTCTGGAATTCCCTTCCCACTCAACCACATAATCTCTCCTGCATTTCCCCCATAATCTGTGCAGGCTGGGGAATACCCCGATGGGGCGGAAACCAGTGGAGGGCTTCGGCAGCATAGCAATGATAACGGCCTCCAGCTGCGGGGGAAGGGTGCCCGTGAGTTCCATCAACGTAAATAACCGCGAGAGGGCCCACAAAGCCCCGTCGGACATCACCGAAAAGTGTCTCAAATGAAACCCATCCAGGCCCGTGGCAGGCCTATGGGCAAACGTACGAGAAACCTTGCGAGTAATGTCCACCGAGATGGGGGGGAGGGGGGCATTAACTTTCCCTGGCCTTTTCTGAGGTACAGGGAGCCCTTCCCACAAATGGCGAAAACGATGAGCTTCGGCGGCCAGGAGCGCCTGCGGGTCCGACACCACGCAGCCCCCAGCACTAAGCGTAGTGGATGGAGACCATCCTTGAGGATCTGTCGTGTAGCCATGCGCCCTACGTCCACCCTGATCGACATTCTCGGTGAGCCAGTCCGCCCAGTCGCGTCTGGCCTTGGTGGCGTAGAAGGCGCTACATTGTGTTACAAAGTCGGCAACCTGGGTAGAGGCCTCTTCGACTTGGGCTGTCAAAACCTCCAGGGCCTCCAAGAAGCTAGGATCAGAACCCGACCCTTCATGAGGGTCCTCCAAAACCTTGAGGTCCAAAATCATCGAGGAAACACGATCGTAAATAGCTTCGATCACAGGGAACAAGTTGTCGGGCGTACACAAGCTTGGGGGGGAGACGAAAGAACGCACCCCACATCCCGAGCCTGAGGCCAGTCCCCTCTCTGCACACACATAAACAGACGTTTGAACTTCGAGGCGAGCCAGCGGCAGGCGTGGAGCTGGGGGTACCGCACACACCCATGATCTTTACTAGGGATCGGCCGCCAATGGGTCCTTGGCCCCATGCCCCTAGACCCCAAGACAGGAAGTTGAACCCCGAAAGTCCTGGAAAGTTCCTGTTCAGCAAGTCCCGCCCAAGACGCGTAAGCTTCACGAAATAGGCGAGCAGTCATAACCCCATCGTCCCCTCTCTTGGCTCGAATGAACGCTGCATCCAGCTGGGCGTGCACGCGCTCAAAGTCCATCGGCTCGGGCTGTGGTCCGAAAGGTACTTCCGATGGGAGAGGTGGCGGGCGCCTGAACGCGAGGTAGTGCATCTGAGCTAGTCCAGCGTGGAACTCGAGACAGACTGGGCTGTGCGGAAAGAAACCAGCGTCCTCGATAATACGGACTTCAGCGGCTCCCTTGGAAAGCCCAGAAGACACAACGAAGTAGTCGTAGTTTTTGCCCGCTCCAGCGTGACAGGTAGGCTTGCTGGGGTCGATGACTTGACCAACCAGGATGCTCACGAAAAAGGACTTGGCGAGTTCGGATGGCCCCATGTTCCAGTCTCCCCCGACAAGAAATGGTTTCCCGCAGGTGGACCCTTCCGCCCCTATCGCCGACAGTATCTCGAGGTTGGATTCCGAAAGCCCTTCCGAGTCACGCATGTACACAGAACAAACGTGAAACGCGTCCCCTTGGGGCGCATGCACTAGGGCCGTGATGGCCCTGTGGGGGGCCAGCTCGAGCCCCGAGGGCGCCCTATGAAGCCCAAGTTTGGCGCTACACAGGATAGAGACTCCCGCAGAAGGGCCGCCTTCGGGCCCAGTCGTGCCAGGGATCCAAAGCGATTTGAAACCGAGGCCAAGACAAACAGAGGAAGCTCTATCCAAAGCCTCCTGCGTCAAAAGCTTGCGTTCTTGGACTAGAATAACTTCAGCATCGATACTAGGCAGCCACTCCTTCACCGACCCCCAGGCGTTACCGTTAACCGACACGACCCTCAGACGTAACGACTGATGGCCTGGGGGTGGCGGGGGCAAAAAGGGGCCTCCAAAAACGGTGCCAGAGTGCCCTGGCTCCGAGGAGGCAGCATCCCTAGCTCGCGCGTCGGGACTAGTATTTCGAGGCAAAACATGAATAAGTTGGGCACGAGGAGGAGGGGCCCTGGCAGCCTGCACGCGCTGTCGACCTCCCTCCGAAAAGACTGAACTGGAACACCTGTCAGGTGTTGCAGGCATAGAAAGGTAGAATCCCCCCCCCCTTCAGGCCTGCTGGCCGTCAGGGGGGCTGAGATTTTGCTGCTCACTGGGCCGCTCGCTTGAGCCGCTGCCCTCAGAAGTCGCCTGCTGCTGCTGAACTCGCTCCGCAACTCGTGCTGCATGTTCTCGAACTCGGCTGACTGAGGCGGCTGGCTGGCTGACGTCGCTGGCCGAGGCGCCGCCGCTGCCAGAGGCACCGCCAGGATGCGACCCAGCTTCTTCAGCGCCTCCTTCACGAAATCCGCCCCCAGCCGACACGGCTCCGTCGCAGCCCTTCCTGCGCTTTGTGGCCATGCGCTTGAGGTAGCCGTCGCGCTCGGCCTTGGCGACTGCCGCGCGCTCCATTGCCTCGGTGAATAAGGCCTTGGCTGCCTTGCCGATGTGCTCCTTGAAGTCGGCCCGACGTCGCTCCACCTCTTGAAGGTCCGACGCCTCCATGCCCTCAGCGTCGACCGAGAAGAGGCCCCCGTCGTCGATGACGATGTTGGAGGCCCTCCCGTCCACGAGGTCACGGAGTGACAAAGTCGGCCCAGACGCGACCTCTGCGTCGGCCGAGGAAGGAACAACTGCACTGTGCAGCTGTGCAACCAGTTGCCGATGTTCTGTGACCATGGCCTCGGACTGCTTCGAAAGGTCGTGAATGAGCACCTCTTGCGCCCTGATGCCGTCCTGCCACCTCGCAAGTTTCGCCAGCTCGGACTCCAGCCTGCCGTCGAGCTTCTTGATGCGGTGGTGCAGGTCGCTGACTTGGTCCTGCAGGGCCTTGGGCGGGGGCTTCGCGGCTGCCGCCGTGGAGTCCAGCTGGCCTTGGTACCTGGCCGCGGTCGTCTGGTCACCTGCGCGGCGCGCCGGGGCGACCAGCATCTGGAGCTCCTTTGCGTCCAGCGGGGCGTCCTGTCCACGGCCACTGCTGCCCGTGCCCTGCGCCGCTCCTCCAAGCTGCGGTCCAGGCGGGAGGGCAGCCCACTCTCCTGGGGGGTGATACCCAGGAGCACGAGGAAGACCCTGCTGATGAGACCAAACGCCGCGAGGAGGAGCAGGCTGGCTGGTCGAAGGGGCTTGCCTCGGCGCACCGCAGTGCTTGCAGTGCGACGCCCAGACAGTGGTCTTGCCGCACCCGCATGCAACGCATTTCCAGCAGTCGCTCCTGCCAGACGCGCCGTATCCTTTGCCAGCCAGCCACTGGGCGCCTCCGTAGTCGTAGTTGTTCCAGTCCTGCCGCTGCCAGCCCTTTGAGCCGCCGCCGCGCCAAGGGGGAGAACCTCCTCCGCCGCCGCCGCCGCCCTTGTAAGGGCCATGGGACATCAGTCTGACTGGAATGATGGAAGTGAAAAGATAGAAGCCAACATTTTGACCCGCGGATCCCTTGCCGTTCTGAAGAGAGGACCCGCAAGCGCTCACCTGCGCCAGAACGGCTAGG
>CAUYUJ010022618.1:32292-35949 GCA_963575745.1 Prorocentrum cordatum | reverse complement strand
CTCCCTCCTCCTCTCTCCTCCCTCCTCCTCCCTCCTCCTCCTCTAGACTCTGGGCTCTGCGGGGCCTGCTCGCCTCGGGGAGGGTGCTCGAGCCGTGCAGGGCCCTGAGGACAGTGGAGGCCCATTCCGAGAACCACCCATGCCAAGAGGGGGGGGATGACCTGGGGGGGTTGATATCATTAGGGGAACAAAAAGTGGCATAAACATAACAACTCGGAGGTCCGCGCGGATTACTCGGATCGGCGCTGGGGCCCGCCGGCGGCGCCTCCGAGTTTTATGTTTACGTCACTTTTTGTTCCCCAATCATGGCGTGGGCCAAGACAGTTCCCCACACAGTTCGTGGCTCTTCTCCTTCTTATTTCAACACGTCCCCAGCCCCCCCCCCTAGGGCCGCGCACGTGCCGCCGGCCATGATTTGCGCCCCCCCTCTTGGACGCCCCCCTCTTGGCCGCCCCCGATCGTCGTGGAGGGCTCACGACGTAGTATCTTGTTTGGCCATCCAAGGCCGCTCGGGGCTCGCTAGTCCCGGGGGCCGTCAACGAGAGCTGTTCGGGGCGAGCAGCCAGGCCTGGGGAAGGGGGATACATGGGGGGGGCATGCCGTGAACAAATCACGACGTCGGGGTTTCGTGGGGAAGGCGGAGAGAACGGTCAGGGGTGGTGGCGGAGTACCGCGCGCAGTTGAGCGACGAAAGGAAACGGGGTCGTCTGCGGCGACATTCGCGCGCAAGCTGCCCGCGTGAGGTCGCGCGCAAGCTGCCCGCGTAAGGGCGTGCGTACGCGTCCTCGTTGCCAGTGTAGCGTGCCGCGCTAGCGGCCTGCGTAAGCCGCCGCGTAAGGTCGCTACGCCATCCCGTTTAAGACCCGTTCTTGATCGTCGCTCAGCTGGCACGAGGTTCAAGAGCGACCCTAGCTTTGGAGAGGTACTGCTATGGGCTTCGTGCTTTGGCCCTCCACTCTGGCGCGCTGAAAATTCGTTCCAGGTGCCTTCCTGGGGCACCGTACCCTCGGCGAAGGTGTTCAGGGCACGGTCGCTTTCGATCTTGCCGTGGAGGCCCATGCCAAGAACCACCCTGCTCGCCTCCAGGGTGCCTTGGGTTTCTTGGGTGTCGAGGGATCTGCGATGGAAAGCGTGACGTTCCTACACCAAAAATCAATGGTCGTCCTGGGGTCGCAGGGTTGGGTCTCTTGTGGCAGGATTCTTGTGGAAGGGCCCCTACTGTATCGATTCCGGCTGGCCAGATTTGATGCGGCCAGCTGCTTGTAAGGCGCTGTTGTGCATCTCTTCGCGGCCAATCCGATGCGATTCCGACTCCGTGTTGATGTGGTGTGAGCCGGCGCAGGTCATGATCCGATTTGATGCCCCGATTCGATGCCGACCGATCTTGCCTCCTGCCGAAGCCCAGTCTGCTCTGCAGCGAAGACGAATGAGTACAGCAGCGTCCAGCTTGGGGTGCTCGTGCAGGCGGAGGCGATACCTCAAGGGTAGGCATCCCAGGTGCGGCGAGGATGCAGTGATTCTCGCTAGCTGGTCGGCTTCACGCCTTGCACCCGATCCCGAAGCGCCTTTTGGCACACAGGCCAGTGGGTAGCGAGCTGCTGCCAGCCGACTGCACAGCAGTCACCACGCACGGGATTAAGATGCACCCCACCGGCGGGGCCACTCCCGCGTGGGTTTAAGTCGGGCCTGTCCCCCTACAGGGGGATTTTCGACGAAAAACAAAAAATACCCCCAAAATACTGAAAACATAGTCCAAAAATAGTCTGGGGACTATTTTTTATGATTTTTTGCCTTTTTCGTTGGAGTAATCTTGGGGTATTTTTTTTTTTTTTCGTCGAAAATCCCCCTGTACAGGGACACGCCCGACATAAGCGCGGGTGCGGCGCGCAGCTCTCCGACGCCGCCCGCCTCGGCGTGCCGTGCCCGGCCGCGCCGCGGGCGAGGCCGGCCGCGCAGGCTGCCTGCCCCGAGGCACGCCGCCTCGTGGCTGTGGCAGCACGCCGCCCTTTGTCCGCCAGGCCGCCGTCGCGGCCCTCCGGGACGCCGAGGGTCTCTCCTGCCGAGCTGCAGCCGCTCGGCGAGAGGAGGAGGAGGAGGAGGAGGAGGAGGAGGAGGAGGAGGAGGAGGAGGAGGAGGAGGAGGAGGAGGAGGAGAGGAGGAGGAGGAGGAGGAGGAGGAGGTGAGGTGGAGGAGAGGGAGAGGAGGAGGAGGAGGAGGGGGAGAGAGGAGGAGGAGGAGGAGGAGGAGGAGGAGGAGGAGGAGGAGGAGGAGGAGGGGGGGAAGGGGGGGGGAGGAGGAGGAGGAGGAGGAGGAGGAGGAGGAGGAGGAGGAGGAGGCGGAGGAGGAGGAGGAGGAGGAGGAGGAGGAGGAGGAGGACGGAGGAGGAGGAGGAGGAGGAGGAGGAGGGGGAGGGGAGGGGGGCGGAGGGGGATGGAGGAGGAGGAGGGAGGAGAGGAGGAGGAGGAGGAGGAGGAGGAGGAGGAGGAGGAAGAGGAGGAAGAGGAGGAGGAGGAGGAGGAGGAGGAGGAGGGGGAGGAGGGGGGGAGGGGAGGAGGAGGAGGAGAGGAGGAGGAGGTGGAGGAGGAGGAGGAGGAGGAGGAGGAGGAGGATCAGGAGAGGAAAAAACACACAGACACAATTAATCTTCGGTTCCCCAGAAAATATGGGAAAATATGGGAAGTGGGGGAGAAGACAGAAACCCAGAAAATATAGGAAAATATGGGGAATATTTTTATTTGTGTGTATTTATTTGTGTGTCCTGGGGCCCCTTCAGAGGAGGAGGAGGAGGAGGAGGAGGAGGAGGAGGAGGAGGGCAGGGTCCCGAGCCCGCCGCACCGCTCCAGCAGCAGCTGCCACAGCGCGGGCACACCGCTCACGCAGCGCTGCCGTGCCACTGTGCGCCCACGGCCGAGGGGGGCGCATCCCGCAGACTTCCCAAAGACACCGCAGCGGCTCACCTCCGGCAAAGTTGGGCCCACGACATGCCGGGCGGGCTCGAGCTAAAAAGGTTAGTGATGATGATGAGGAGGAGGAGGCGGAGGAACAGCAGGAGGAGGAGGAGGAGGAGGATGAGGAGTTGGAGGAGACGGAGGGTCAGGAGGTAGAGTCAGGGGATTACGCTCGCGATGATGTTGATGATGCTGTCGATGATGGCGGCGGTGCTGTTGCTGCTGCTGATGCTGATGATGATGCTGATGACGCTGATGTTGCTGCTGCTGATGATGCTGATGATGATGTTGATGATGCTGCTGCTGCTGATGATGCTGATGATGCTGGTGATGATGACGATTCTGTTTATGACGATTGTGGTGATGATGAGGAGGTTGATGATTCTGATTTTGCTGCTGCTGCTGATGATGAAGATTATTGTGGTGACGGTGACGGTGATAGTGATGGTGATTGTGATGTTGGTGTTGTTGCTGATGATGATGATGCTGATGGTTACGCTGATGCTGATGATGCTGATGATGCTGATGATGATGATGAGGACGAGGAGGATGACGATGCTGACGAGGACAGTGGTGATGATGCGGACGATGCTGTTCATGATGAATCGAGTATGCCGATGCTGATGATGCTGATGATGATGATACTGTTGATGTTGTTGATGCTGATGCTGATGATGATGCTGGCGATGATGATGATGATGATGATGAT
>CAUYUJ010022618.1:27292-29792 GCA_963575745.1 Prorocentrum cordatum | reverse complement strand
GATGATGACCCCGATGGTGATGACGCTGATGATGATGCTGCTGCTGATGATGATAATGCTGCTGCTGACGATGATGCTGATGATGATAATGATGGTGATGATGATAGTGGTGATGGCGATGATGATAATGATGATGCTCAGTCTCATTATGATGATGATGATGGTACTGATGATCATGACGATGTTGCTGGTGATGCTGATGATGATGCGGATCATGATCATGCTGCTTAGGATGATGATGGAGGTGATGGTGATTATGCTGCTGCTGATGATGATGGCGACGACGACGACGAGGATGTTGATGACGATGACGGCAATGACGACAGTGATGCTGATGATGATGATTCTGATGATCACGATGATGATGTTGCCGTTGATGATGATGAGGATGATGATGGTGACGATGATGCTGATGATGCTGATGCTGATGGTTCGGATGATCTGACTATTATGACGGTGATGCCGATGGTAGTGTCGACGACGAAGCGAGGGAAGGAGGGAGGAAGGGATGTCCGTGACGAGGGCCAACCAGCGATAAGGACATCACGAATGAGTAGTAGGATGAGTAGTCGGAGGACAAGGTGAGGGTCAACGCGCGATGCTTTGGTGACGAGCGAGCAAGAGGCTTAAGAAGAGGGGCAACGCGCGAGTAGGAGTATGATGAGGCGACGCGCGAGGAGGAGGAGGAGGAGGAGTTGGAGGAGGAGGAGGAGGAGGAGGAGGAGGACGAAGAGGAGGACGAAGAGGAGGAGAAGGAGGAGGAAGAGGAGGAGGAGGAAGAGGAGGAGGAAGAGGATAATGAGCCTCCTCGGACAGGACCTCCTGGCCACGATCATTCGCATCCGCCCGGGCTGGCCGCCGTAAGCCGACGCCCCTGGAAGGACATGTTTGCCGGTCTGCTTCCTGCACTCCTCTCGGGTGCCCCCCGGTTGAAGAGTTGGGGAGGAGAAGGACGAGGAGGAGGAGGGGGAGGGGGAGGAGAAGCTCGTCCGAGCAACGTTTGGCTTTCCGCTCGAGCAAACATGCTGGCAACACCCTCCGCCTCCTGAAGGGAGGCACCGACCCCAGCCCACATAGTCATTCGGTCGCAGCATACCTATCAGGAGGAGGCTGTTGCTGCGGCCCCATTTGGCGATCGCTCCGTCCCGCTCCGCTCTCGTCTCTGCTGCTGGTTTCACGTCGTGGGATCATGCTCGTGCAGTCGAACCAGGAGATCATGAAATCTGGAGGAGGACGAGGAGGAGGAGGTGGAGGAGGAGGATGAGGAAGAGCGATCGTCACCTTCTACGCTTTGAAGGAGCTTGTGGCGGTCAGGTGGGCTAAGACGGTATCAGATGAGGTTTTTTCTCTGTCTTGCTACGAGGATGGGCTCCAGGTGTGCACGAGGGTTTCGCCGTGGAGAGCAACAGCGCAACCTGTAGCTGCCATTATGCTGAGCCTTGGGCGCATGAACTGGACTCTTCTGTTGGAGCAGGGCATTGTGGAGGACGACCTCGGCAAGGAGTGGAGTTTGGTCACGGTGTCTCCTCGCTTCTTTGAGCTCATGGTGCGTGCTGGGGTCCGCCAAACAGTCGAGATCGACGAGCAGAAGAGGCAGCACAGCTTCAAATACCGGCATGGGCTGATGCTTTGGGTTCCCTATCTACGAGCTCATGTGCCGGAAAGGCACACCAGACTGGATCGACCACCCGAAGCATGCTTTGAAGGCCACGGTGAGCAACGCCTACTGGAACCAATGGAGTATCTGGACTTATGCCAATGAGGTGACGGCGAATTGTACCCTTTGTCTTGGGGCCCAAGGTACGACGTTTCATCGCAGGTTCGATTCTGAGGCGCATGCGCTGTGGAGGCGAGAATGCCTCGACCATTCGGTGTCCAGAGCTGCGGATCGCTTCAGATGTCTTTCTGGTATTGATCGTGTGCTTTTCAGTCGTGGGCTTTTTCTGGGCCCCAGCCGCTTTACCCAACGGCCCGGACCCCAGCCGTTGTGTCCAACGTCCCATGATGAATTGGTCGTTGGATGGCTTGGTCGTACCTGCTAGCACTCATGTGTACACTGACGGATATGAATAGGAGGTGGCATGGTCTGGGCTTCGTGTGACTGGATGGGCTTGTCTAATTGCTGATGAGAACGGAGAGGTGGTATCTTCACTTTTCGGAATGGTTCCGCTGGATGAGGGTCCAAATCGGATTGCACCCGGTTCGCACTTTCCATGCTCTCGAGGATTGCAGTTTGCGGTGGGCCGGTAACCGTGCACGTGGACAGCGAGGGTACGCTTGTTTGTGCCAGGAGGCGAGGAGCCCCCTGACTGGAACAAGGAACAGCGGGCACGTTGGTGGAGTGAGATGAGGATCGGTTGAACCTTGCGAGTTTCGAGAAATTCTATTCCCGCCTTCCTTACATTGCGGTGTACGACGGGCGCATTATTCACCGTGACTGAACTGGGAATCGCAGTGTTGATCGTCTGGTTCAAGGAATGACTGCGCCGTTCCGCGCCGA
>CAUYUJ010022618.1:12500-18930 GCA_963575745.1 Prorocentrum cordatum | reverse complement strand
ATTATTAGTATGATTAGTATTATTATTATAGTGTGTATATATATATATATAAACATATGTATATGTAGACAAACATCAGGGGACGATGTGCTTACTCTTTTTGACGATTTTGAGCACCTTTGGGACTATTTTAGATCTTTCGTCTAAAACCCCCCTTGTGGGAGGAAGGACATGCCCGACCTAACCCCAGCCAGCATTCTAGGCCTCCTGAATGGGGTCGGAGTTGGTGGGGTCGGAGGATCGCGCCGCATCGCCGATGCATCGGCGATGCGGCTCGATGTGGGGCCCGATGCATCGCCGATGCGGCACGCTAACGTCGCCGATGCATCGCCGATGCATCGGCGATGCGGCGCGATCCTTCGACCCCATTTACTCCGACCCCATCCAGGAGGCCTCTAGATTCTGGGTTTGTTGTTTTGTTTCTTGTCGGCCTGCCGCGCTCGGGATCCGGGCCGCCCCAGGGCCGTCAGAAACATATTTTGCGTTGAAAGTCTCCAACAGGTGGACCCCGGCAGGGGTCCGGGGACCTCGTCTCCGAGGCGGGCGCTTGTCCCTAATCGCCGCCTGGGGGGGGCTCATCCCTACCCTTGAGTCGGGCATGTCCCTGTACAGGAGAAATATTCAAGACTAGTGAACACAATAGTCTGGGGACGAGTTTGGGTTATTTTTCATTTTTCTTCAAACTTCGCCTGTACAATCAGCCCTCATAGTAAGGATGGGCAACCTTCCCAAGAATACCCTTCCACCCTCCTTCCTCTGCCCACCCTTAACGACGTTCGCTGCTGGCCAATCTCGTTCGAAAAGCGTTCACGTGGGCCTCCAGGGGCCTTGCATCCTTAGCGCGCATCCTTCTGATACAGGTCGCCTGTAGGATAACCCTAAACCACCGCCTTTGGGTGTCCATCTTGTGGACCCTCGGAGCAGTCGGTGGACGTGGAGGTGCTCAGACCCCCCTGGGGTCCAGACATACAGCCACAGCCTCCGCCCGCTGGGGTGCCAGGACGTCGGTGTTTCCCTCAGGAGGAGGACAAGGTACCCATACCTCTACCCGTCGCCCCGTTCTCCCCTTTCTGGGCCTCCTGGTCGCCCCTCGGTCGACCCGCGCGGCGAGGCCCGTTCCGTCACCCCGCGGGGCGGCGCGCGGCCGCTGCGCTGCCAGCGAGCAGCCTTGCAGCACTGCTCGGGCCCCCAGAGGCCCAGGATGCAGAACATACGAACCAGGACACGGGAAACCAAGGAAACGGCACCTGTTCCTGCAAGCTCGCATTCTTCCGCCCCCAGAGACCAGGATACAGAACAGATGAACCAGGACACGGGAAAGCAAGGAAACAGCATCTGTTCCTGCAAACTCGCATTCTTCCGCACCCGTGCAGTCTTTTTGTCTGCTGCGCCGCAGGGCTCGGGCTTTGTGTCCGGGCGTAGCGGGGTCTCAAAGGCTTTTTAAGAGCCTGTGTCCGGGCTTCTTCAGGAAGCGCTGCAGTGCATAATTTTGTTCGTGCCGCCGTCTGGAAAAATTGGTTTCGAGGGATGTTGGGAGTGGTGTCCGGGTTTGGCGTGTCCGGGCTTACGGGGCCCTGAAACTGCTGCAACGCTACCCAGAGGTTCCTGCACTCTCCGGGGAATCGACGATTCTCGGTGCCCGCGTGCCTTTTTCTCTCCCAGCTCGCCCTGGGCCCCCCCCCCTTGAAGTGGGGCTCCCACGAGGGCGCGAAGTTATTCGCGCCTCGCGCTTCGCGGTCCCCGTCCCTTCTCCCCCTCCTCCTCGCCCTTCTTCTCTCACTCTGGGGGGGGCGGCGCGAGAGCGCGAAGCTGTTCGCGCTCCGCGCTTCGCGCAGCGCGAGAGCGCGAGGTTGGGAGCCCCCCTTCGAAGGGCTCCCTCCGGGCGCCCCGTGGGAGAAGGAGGCCTCCCGGCTTCGCCCCGAGGCCTTGGCCTCGGAGCGCGCCCTTTCCGGGAGAGGCGTCGGGGGCGCGGCGGCGTGGCGGTATGTATGTGTGTATATAGGTATACATATATATATACATACATACATACATACATACATACATACATACATATATACATACATACATACATACATACTTACATACACATGTATATATATGTGTACATATATACATACATATACACATGCGTATATACATATATATATATATACAAGGCTGCATTGGCGCTTCGCGCCATGCACCTTGTTCCTTGAAGTTTTGGAATGGTTGGCCCGTGGTGCCATCCTTTTTTCCATTTTAGCCGCGGTCCGCTGGTTCGCACTTCGGAGAAGCGCAGGAAGAGCAGACAGGGGGGCAATCAACCTGGGACGGGCCAGAACTGCGAGTTGGAGGCCGCGGGCGCATGTAATGGCGCATATGAGCGGGGGCCGCGCGGGAAACAGCTGGAATCCCGGGTTCACAACCGAATTTCCGGAAAATTGGTTGCGAACCCGGGATTGCGAGCAGAATGCGGCTATTCTTCAGGGACTATCAGATGAAGGGGGCGCGGGGCGGCGGAGTGGTGCGATTTCGAGGGCGGCGGGTTTGACGGGCAGGGTGTTGGTCTGCTTGGCTCTTATGAGCCGTCGGGACCCCCTTTGTTCTCCCGGAGCCTTGTGGAGCGGTCTGACGGTTGCTGTTGTGGGGCCGTTGCGCCCTCCTGCATTCGCTTGAGCAGCGCTCGCTTGCCCCGCCTCCTCCTCCTCTTCCCCATCCTCTTCCTCCTCCTCGTTCTCCTTCTTTCTCTGCTTTCTTCTCCTCCTCCTTCTCCTCCTCCTCCTCCTCCGCTTGAGCCACCCGAGAATTAACGATTAGGAAACTTTTTGAGTTTCGCCGGAGCTTCCCATGGGGGCCTCCCGAAGCTCTTTGGAGCTCTCCTGGGGCCTCCTTGGGCCTTTTCGGGGCGGGAGGCTCGTATTTTCAATTATCTGGTCCTCTCTGGGGCCCTTCTTTGGGCCGTCTCGGAGCGATCGTGGGCCGTCTTGGACCATTTTGGGGCGCGTCTTGGACCGTTTTGGGGTTTTTCAGGACGCTCTGGGAGCCCCTTGGGCCGTTGCGTGGGATGCCACTGTCTGGCAAACAACGGAGCAGCGCAGCGAAGCCGTTCCGGAGGTGGCGGTCAAGTGGGGCGATTCAGCAGTTTTGAAGCCTCTTGGGGGGCCGTTTTGGCTGCCTTTTGGAGAGCCATTTTGGGGCCTCGTGGGTTCTTTTTGGGAGTCCTCGGGGCCTTTGGAAGCCTCTTGGGGCCTCTTGGGGCCCTCCTGGGGCCTCCTGGGGCCCACTTGGGGCGGAAAGTTAGATGTTTGAACTTTTGATCGCCCTGTGGGGGCTCGTTTGAAGCTTTCTCGGGGCCCTCTTGGGCCTTCTTGGGCGCCTCTTGGGCTGTTTCGGGGCGCTCCAGAGCCGTCTTGGGGCCGTGTTGGGGCCGTTTTGGGGGCCCCCCGGGCCATCTTGGGGCGCTCTTGAGGGCCTCTAGTTCTGTCTTGGAGCGTCGGAAAGCTAAAATGGCGAGAAAGCAGAAAACATCGAAAAACACATTGGAAAATTGACCATTTCGGCCTCCCGGGGCCGTCTTGGGGGGCTTCTTTGGGGCCGCTTGGGGCGTCTTGGGGGCTCCTGAGGCTGTCTTGGGGCTATCTTTGGCGTCTTGGAGCGCTTTGTGCCTGTCTTGGAGCGCTCTTGAGGCACTCGGGACCGCTTCAATGGGCGTCCGGAGGGTCCCAAAGTCCCAGGATCCCAGGAGTCCGGTTTGGGGGGGGGGGGGGGTGCGGGGTTTTGCGGCCGCCCGGGCTTGTAAAAATATAGGATAATATATATATATATATATATATATATATATATATATATATCTAAGAAGCATGGAACATCAGGCAAATAATCATGGAAGCGTCCGGTACGGCGAACATGCGGGAAAAGAAGCATGGAGGAAGGATAACGAATACCATTACTATAGCGGCGATGCCGGAAAAGGCAACAAGGGGCTATCTCTAAATTTTCGGCTTGACCTTCCTGCTCTTCCGCCTGCATACCAAACTTCAATGACCAAGGTGCATGGCGCGAAGTGCCGTTGCAGTCTCGTCTATGTATACGTATATCTATATCCATCTATATATACATATATACATGTATATACATATATATATATATATATATATATATATATACCCGTGGGTCCCAGGGCGCCGGCTCCTCGGGCCGGTGGCGAGGCGGGGGTTTACACGCCGGTCGTTGAAAGTGGCTATTTTTGGACTCCCAGATCCCAATTTGCTGCAAGCGCGTTCCTACTTCAAAGATCGGCACGCTTTGGCTGTGTTTTCCCCTTGCTGAGCAGGGTGCTGTTGTGATAAAGCTAACTCCGGCCGGGGGATCCGGCCCGTTTCGCATGAGACATCCTCCAAACTCTGAGCTCCCAGATGCCGCGCGAGAGGTGATCCGGCCCGTATCGCCTGAGACATCCTCCAAACTCTCAGCTCTGAGATGCCGTGCGCGAGGTGGTCTGGCGCGTTTCGCCTAAGAGATCCTCGCAACTCTGAATTCTGAGATGCCGCGCACGAGGTGCTCCCGCCCATTTCGCCTGAGAAATCCTCGAAACTCTGGGCTCCGAGATGCCGCGCAAGAGGTGGTCTGGCCCGTTTCGCCTGATACATCCTCCAAACTCTGAGCCCTGATATGCCGTGCGCGAGGTGGTCCAGCCCGTTTTGCCTGAGACATCCTCCAAACTCTGTGCTCTCTGATGCCGCGCGAGAGGTGGTCCGTTCCGTTTCGCCTGAGACATCCTCCAAACTCTGAGCCCCGAGATGCCGCCCAAGGGGTGGTCGGGCCCGTTTCACTTGAGACATCCTGGCACTTTTGCATTCCGAGATGCCACGCGAGAGGTGGTCCGGCCCGTTTCGTTTGAGACGTCCTCGAAACTCTGAGCTCTGAGATGCCGCGCGCGAGTTGGTCTGGCCCGTTTCGCCTGAGACATCCCCCAAACTCTGAGCTCCCAGATGCCGTGCAAGAGGTGGCCCAGCCCATTTCGCCTGAGACATCCTCGCAACTCTGACCTCGGAGATGCCGCGCGCGACGTGGTCCAGCCCGTTTCGCCTGAGACATCCTCGCAACTGTGAGCTCTGAGATGCCCTGCGCGAGGTGGTCCGGCCCGTCTCGCCTGAGACATCCTCGCAACTCTGAGCTTTGAGATGCCGTGCGCAAGGTGGTCCGGCCTGTTTCGCACAAGACATCCTCGCAACTCTAAGCTCCCAGATGCCGCGCAAGAGGTGGTCCAGCCTGGGGGCCCAGAAGACCACATGTTACATATCCCCCCTGGGAGACCCAGGAGGCCCCAGAGAGCTTCAGGAGGCCGCAGGACGCCCAGGACAGGCGCCAAGGGTCCCTAGGCAAGAGGCTCCCAGGAGGCCCCAGGAGGCCCCCTATCAGAACGTGTCAAGTTAATACACATCCGGTGCCGATTCGTTGATTTTTCCTGCTCTTGTGGCCCCCCTGCATATTGGGGGGCCCAGACGGCCACCTGTTAGATATCCCCCCCTGGGAGCCCCAAGAGGCTTCAGGAAGCCCCAGGTGGGGTCCAGGAGGCCACAGGAGGTCCAGGAGGAAGCCCCAGGAGGAGGCCCCAGGAGGCCCCAGGAGGCCCCCGCAACTCGGAGCTCTGAGACGCCGCGCTCGAGGTGGTCCGGCCCGTTTCGCCTGAGACTTCCTCGCAGCACGTTTTGCCGGAGACATCGTTGTAACTCTGGGGTCCGAGATGCCGCGCGCGAGGTGGTCCAGCCCGTTACGCTAGAGACATCCTCGCAACTCTGGGCTCCGAAATGCATTTCGGGATGAAGAGGAGGTGGAGGAGGAGGAGGAGGAGGAGGAGGAGGAGGAGGAGCAGGAGCAGGAGGAGGAGGAGGAGGAGGATATGGAAGGGAGAAGGATGAGGATGATGTGGATGAGGGAGCAGGCATCCTGTTATCATGTGCAAACATCTCATGTGCAAACATCATGCCATCATTGTCATGTTCTAACATGCCATGCCAGCCCGCACTGGACGGGCACGCAATCGACCTAGGAAACCGCAGTGGGTTTAAAAACCCTGTTTGGGGATACTACACTCCGGCTATAATGTTATTCTTTGGGAAGGCCTGGACCCAATCCACTTTATCCGCCTTCCTACTTCATGTTTCTACCTACTTTTTCCGACCGACGTGTATCCACCGCCTGGGAACCGACGTCCTGGTGCGCCAGCGGGCGGTGGATATGGATATAGGGGCTCGAATATGTCCGTATCCACCGCCTGCCGAGGCTCCGAAAGCCCGCCTTCGACCGGTGGATGTGGATAAATTCCCGCCTTGGACCGGTGGATGCGTGATCGTTGTCCTATGCACCTATGCACTGATTTGCAGATCGGTCCGCGGTCGCCTCGTCTCCCTTTTCCCCCTTCCCCCCCCTCTCTGGCACGCCGGCC
>CAUYUJ010022618.1:0-7500 GCA_963575745.1 Prorocentrum cordatum | reverse complement strand
AGGAGGAACTGGAGGATGAGCAGGAGGACTGAGAGGGGAGGGAGGGGGGAGGAGAAGGAGGAGGAGGCGGAGGAGGAGGAGGAGAAGGAGGAGGAGGTGGAGCAAGGAAGAGGAGGAGGAGGCGGCGGAGGAGGAGGAGGAGGAGGAGGAGGAGGAGGAGGAGGAGGATGGGGAGAGGAGGTTGAGAAGGGGAGGAGGAGGGGAAGAGGAGGTAGGAGAATGAGAGAGGATGAGAGGAGGAGGAGGATGAGAGGAGATGGAAACAGAGGATGACAGAAGAGGAGAAAGAGGAGAGGGACGAGGAGGAGGAGGAGCGGAGGAGGAGAGGATGAGGAGGGAAGGAGAGGAAGAGGAGAAGCAAGGAGGAGGAGGTGGAGGAGGAGGAGGACGAGGACGAGGAAGGAGGAGGCGGAGGAGGAGGAGGAGGAGGAGGAGGAGGAGGAGGAGGAGGAGGAGGAGGAGGAGGAGGAGGAGGAGGAGAGAGGAGGATGGCTCGCCTGGTTACCGGCGCGGCTGGAATTTCCCATCGTCGGCGTCACCGAGTCGGGAACCAAGTAGCCACCACTAGCAGCGAACATTCCGTACCCGCGCCCCCGCGGTCTGGCTTCCCCGGCGCGATCCCGCGCATACGCGGTCGTACGGATGCGTCCCGCGCGGGGCATCCGCGAGCAAAAGCGCCCCAGGGGCCCAGCCCGAGAGGCCGCGGATTCGAATATGTTTTTTTCGCCCACGAAGCCGGGCCTGCCAGATGGGGCCACAGTGCCGCGCTGGACATTCGGGGGGCCTCGGCCGCCCTGGAGGTGGGGGGCTTCTCGTGTGCCCGTCGCGGGCTCGGCGCGGGTTCGTCGACGCGGGCGTGGACACGGATTCGACACGGATTCGACACGTCTTCGATTTTCTATCCAAATTCGGCGGAGAGGCGAGGCGGATTCGACGCGAAGAACGGCACAATGTGACCGACAAGGTCCCCCCGAAGATGCAACAGACGGAATAGGTGTGGTCGGAGGATCGTGCCGTATCGCCGATGCATCGGCGACATCGCGAGACCCGACATCCTGACGTTACCAGCGCATTGGCGACGCATCGGTGATGCGATGCGATCTTCCGAACCTGCCTACAGTGCAGAGCCAACATGCTGGAACGAAGACCTTTTTGGGCTCAGGATGACCTTCGGTGTCTGGGCCGTTTCTCGCATGTGGGTCTGGGTAATCTATCCGTGGCCGAGGCTTGCGGGCAGCAGGATGACCGTCGCTGGTACCCCGGCAGCGCGCAGAAAGGCGGTGGGGGAGCGGCATGAACGCGCCACTCTCGCGCGGGGGAGATGCTGATGATGCTGCTGCTGATGATGATGCTCTTGCTGCTGCTGATGATGCTGATGCTGATGCTGCTGCTGATGCTGCTGCTGATGCTGATGCTGATGCTGATGATGATGATGCTGATGCTGCTGCTTCTGCTGCTGCTGCTGATGATGCTGATGATGATGATGATGATGATGATGATGATGATGATGTTGATGATGATGATGATGCTGATGGGAGCGATTCGTACCATCATGATGCTGATTCTGCTGATGATGCTGCTGCGTATGATGATGGCCATGCTCATTCTGGTGATGGTGATAGGGATTGCGAAGGTGAAGGTGAAGGTGGTGGCGCTGTTGCTGCTGTTGTTACTGCAACGGATGATGAATCACAGGATGAACACTATGACGGCGACGATGAGGAGGACAAAGAGGAAGACGCGGGAGGAGGTGCGCGGAGTACCGCGTCAAATGGCTTGATCGGAATGCGGAAGTTGAGGACGATGATGAGGAAGGAGGAGCAGCGAGGATGAGGAGTGAGGAAGGGAGGAAGAGGGGGCAAGTCGGTCGAGCAAGGTGCCCGCGTGGCAGTGAGTGTTGACGCGAACGGGCAGGTAATGCATCCCCTGGCGACTCTCCATTGGGGTGCCCCAGTGCTATGCCTGCTACACCGCGGCGATCATGAAGCCCAGGCAGGACAGGAGTCTTGGGGCAATCGAGCGCTTCGCTTGAGGCATTCCCGCAAGCTGGGCGCGTGTGGGCAAGTGTCCTGCCCCCTGGCGCCCCCCCCCTTCGGTGTGCCAAAGTGAGGTGCCTGCTGCGATGCAGTGATCCTGGGACTCTGAGAGGGCAGCAGTCGGGGGCCTAAACGAGCGTTTCGCTCGAGGCATCCCTGCCATCTGAGCGCTAGCTGGCAAGTGTGCCCCCCCTGGCGGCTCCACCTTTGGGTGCCCTGAGTGAGTCTGAGTGTGAGGAGGGAGTACGAGTGGGTCTGAGTATGAGCGTGGGTAATTTTGAGTGTGACTGAGCCTGTGTATCCAGAGTCTGAGTGACTTGTGTGTTTGCTTCTGAGTATGGCGAAGCTGTTTATGAGTGGATCTGGATGCCAATGGCCTGAATACGAGAGTTGGGGTATGAATGAGTTCGTACTCGAATGCATCTGAGTGTGTGGGTGTGGGCCGAGTCTGAGTGAGTCTTAGAACGAGAGAGTCTGAGTATGCGTGGATCTGAGTATGAGTAGGCAGAGTCGGAAGTAGCTGAGTATGCTGCGCAAGTTTGAGTGCGAATGCATTCGGACATGAACGATAGTCTGAGTACGAGTGAGTCTGAGTCTGAGTGAGCGAGGAAGGAAGCAGGAGAGTGGAGGCGGTGAGGAGCCCCAGTCTCGTGATGCGGGGAATCTGAATGTGAGGCGAAGGAGGGTCCGCCTCTGTATGGCCTGGCCCTTCCCCGACGTCGTTGCCGCCTGCCCGATCGAGGCAGCGCATGGCCAGCCGCCTCGGCGACACGGAGATGCCTCAGACCGCCGCGCGACTGGCAGTCGCGACGACACCAGGCCTGCGCTCGAAAAGAGGCCGGTCCGTCTTCTCCTTCTTGAGGTCACGGCCTGCACGCCATGCCCTACTGGGCACGGGCGTGCTCCCCGTAGGAGCACGCCTCCGGCGTTTCGTTTCGTTTCCTTTCGTTTTCCTCGCTCTCCTCCCGCACAGCAGTGAAACCCAGTCGTTACATATGTTTGTGTATATCCAGATGCAGGTGCACATTACACCAGGGAAAAACCCCAATCAATGGTTGAAGCGGGATCGATGAAGAGATCGACAAGGAGATCGACCAGGAACCCGGCAACCCGGAACCCACCGAAAGCGGACGGGAACCAATGACCAGAAACCCAGGAACCCGGAACTAGGAACTTGGGAACCAGCCGGATACCAAAATCGGCGGGACAGTTTCGCCAAGTCTTTCAATTTCCGCTAGGACCCCTTCAGTGCAAGCACCGATTGGGAAATGTATGATTTGTGCTTGCAGACGTATAGTTCGTGCATGTCTCATAGCCTTCAGCCCATCCCGCCACCGTGCCGGGGTTGTGGGTCATAGGCCTCTGGGATGTTCGTTGGGAGGCCTCTCGGGGGGCCTCTTCGGGGCCGATTTTGAGCTCTTGCGGGCCATTTGGGGTCCTCTCGGGGCGTCTTCGGGGCCTTTTGGGGTTGGGGCCTTCCCGGGGCCTCCTGAGGGCTCCCTGGGTGGAAGACTCGGATTTTCGGTCCCTCCCTCGGGCCCATCCCTGGACCGTCTTGGGGCCCTTTTGGGCCGATTTGGCCCGCCTCTTGGGCCGTCTAGGGGCCATCTTGGGCCATCATAGGGCCGTCTTGGCGGCTTTTTGAGCCGTCTTGGGGTGATATTTTGGAGCCTCTTGGGCTGTCTTGGGGCGTCGGAAAGTCGAAAAGGCGAGAAGACTAATTTTGGTCTTTTTGGGCGTTCTTTAGTAGAAGACTCTTGGACGCCGCAAACAGCGGCTTCCGCCGAGTACTTCCTCACAAGATATTGAGAAATCGTGCTCTGGCGCGGGGCTTCCTCACGCTATATCCGTGAGGGCTTCGACCCCTGCCGCCTGCTCTCTCTCTCTCTCTCTCTGTATGTATGTATGTATGTATGTATGTATGTATTTATGTATGTATGTATGTATGTATGTATGTATGTATGTATGTATGTATGTATGTATGTATGTATGTATGTATATATGTATGTATGTATGTATGTATGTATGTATGTATGTATGTATGTATGTATGTATGTATGTATGTATGTATGTATGTATGCATGTATGCATGCATGCATGTATGTATGTATGTATGTACTTATGTATTTATTTATGTATGTGTATCTATATATATATATATATATATATATATATATCAGAATGGGATATATCAGAGTCGCGTCGGTGCGTCTCGGCGCTGCCATGGCGCATGGGAACATCATGTGGGGGCGGATAGGAACCATCAGCGCATCTTGGGAGCCTCTCGGGGGCCTCTTGGAGGCGGTTTGGGCGCTCCTGGGGGCCTCGTGGGGTATAGTTTGGGCTCTTGGAGGCCTCTTGGGCGCCTCTTGGGTGCCTCTTGGGGCCTCTTGGGGACTCTTGGCGGCCTCCTGGGGCCTCCTGAGGGCTTCTCGGGGCACAGAAATCGAATGTTCGGTTCGTGGTCCCCTGCTTGGGCCCCTCTTGGGGCCGTCTTGGGGCCCTCTTGGGCCGTCTTGAGCGCTTCTTGGGCCTTATTGAAGCCCTCTTGGGTCGTGTTGGGGCCCTCTTGGAGGTGTCTTGGGCTGTCTTGGGGCGGTCTTGTTCTTGAGCCGTCTTGGAGCGTCGGAAAGCCAAAACTGCGAGAAGGCCAACATTCTTCAAACACCTTCGTAGCATCTACGATTTTGGCCTCTTGGGGCTCTGTCGGGAGGCCTCTTGGAGCGCTCTTGGGGCCTGTTTGGGCCCTTCTGGGCCGTCTTGGAACCATCTTCGAGTGCCCTGGAGCACTCTTGGCCTCGGCAATACGAATTCGGTGTACTTTGCGAAGGTTTATGGCTTCGGGGATGCGAATGTTGCGTAAGTTACCAGTGTGTGTTGCCTCGGGGACGCGAACATCGTGTACTTTACAGAGGTGTGTTGTCTCGGGAACGCAAGAATGGTGTCATTTACGAGGATGTGGCCTTGGGGACGCGAACCCCGCGTAATTTACGAAGGATGAAGGCCTCGGGGACGCGACTCTCATATCTTTTTACGTGTCCCACACCCCAGAGCGCGATCCAGGCGTGGTAATTTGAATCCTTTTGGCCCCCCCCCCCACACTCCTCGTGCAGACTTCAACAGTTTACAATAGGAAACAGAAAGCAGGACTGTAACATTGGAGACTTGAAGCTGCAACTGGTGCAGTGAGCAGCACACTTCGGCCTACAGCCTGGTGGCCCCGCAAGGGGGCCAGCGGATTCAGACGCCACGCCTTCGACACTCAGGAAACGCGCTCTCGCTCTGTTTTTTCGCGATTCAGTTGGGAGTCGCGCTATCGCTCGAGACCGCCTCGCGGTTTATGCAGTACTCACGTTTCAACAACCCGCTTGCCCGCCTCCCCGACCCACCAGTGAGGGTCTACCCGCCCGATCAGCCCGTTTGCTTCTGCCACGTGTTTTGTGCTCCTCGCCCCCCTCCTGCGAGTCCCGTGCTCCATCCTCCCTCCTCCTTCCATCCGTTCTCTCTCCCCTGGTTTTAGGGGCTGCACGACTTGCGCGCGGCATGTAAGGCAGATCTACCCCCAGGGGCGGACGATCGCACACGACGAGGGCGGGCACCGAGGGTTCCGGATATCCTAGGCCTCCCAGATGGGGTCGGAGTACACGGGGTCGGAGGACCGCGCCGCATCGCCGATGCGTCGGTGATGCGGCTCGATGTGGAGCCCGATTTCCTCCGCGCCGACGTCGCCGATGCATCACCCGCGTCAACGACGCATCGCCGATGCGCCGCCGGTGTATCGCCGATGTATTGGCGACGGGGCGCGATGCGCCGACCCCATCTGCTCCGACACCACCTAGGAGGCCTCTAGGTATACGTGTTGAATGGCATGCGAGCAGATAGGAGCGGACAGTCTGATAATGACCGTTGACTATTCATGTTGAAATTGTACTTATTGTTGACCCGATCTGCCCCCTGACCGTATTTTTTTGTAGAAATTTAAACAATAGAAGTGCTGCTCCCGGGGCTCGCACCCTGATCCGGGAAAGTGTGGGGTCACCAAACTGTCACCTCATCGCTCGCGCTACTGCCACCAAACAGTAGCGCGAGCGACGAGGACGGATGAGGACGGAGGAGGACGAGGAGAGGGTGGGCAGGAGGGGACTGGTGACCCCAGGTTGCTCGAGAGGTTTCGATCGGGTTCTAGGGTCTCCCGCCTCCTCGCCCTTTCCTCACCGTTTCCCCTCCTGCTCCTCCTCTGATCTCACGGCCCCGCCGCCGAGGAGGACGCCGGCACCGACAGCGACGACAGCGTCGCCGCCACCGCCAATTGTGACGACGACGACGAGGACGACGACGACGACGAGGAGGACGAGGACGACGACGAGGACGAGGACGAGGACGAGGCCGCCGCCGGCGGCGATGACGACGGCGCCGACGGCCCCGATGCCCTCCGAAGGGCCGAGTGCTGCCAGGAGGGGGGCGCTGACCCGATGGCGACGGCGGGGGTGTCCGCAGGAGGGCCCGGCGGCGGCCCCCAGGAGGGCCCCACGGGCTCTGCTGCGGGGCGGCCTCGCCTTTTTAACACAGGGCCTTTCTCGGTCCGGTCGGTCCAGTTCGATATCGATGCTGTCAGGAGGGGAACAAACACACAGACACAATGAACCGTCGGTGCCCCAGAAAATATGGGAACATGTGGGAAGTGGGGGGGGAAGAGAAAGGCCAAGACAATACAGGAACACATGATTTTTTATTTTTTATGTTTGTATATTTATTTGTGTGTCCCAGGGCCCCCTCGGAGGCCACGATCCTTGTGAGGGGTGTCAAAAAACGCATCCGCCGGAAACTCGCACCCCCCCCCCCCCCACCCCCCCTTCCCCGGCAGAGCCACCCCGGCAACCCCCCCAGAGGCTGAGGCTCAGCCTCGAGGCTGTAGCTGAGACTCCTTGAAACTCACACTATGTTTTGCTTATTTTTGTATATTTATTTGTGTGTCCCAGGGCCCCTTCATACCAGCCGCCTCGACCCCATCCGCTTCCGATGCTCGGGCGATCCCGTGCGGCCCGGTGCTTCCCTGTCGTCGTGCGCCCGGGCGCCGCGGATCCGACCCGGATGCCGCCCTTCGTCTCGGTGCGGCCCGAGCCGACGCATGTTTTCCGATCTCCTGGAGCGATGCCGATTGGCTCCTGCCCTCGAGCAGGGACGGGGGGAGAGGCGCTAGCCCACGAAGAGGCACTAGCCCACTAAGTGGTCGGGCGACCGGGGTTCGAAGAGCACGGGCCGAGGATCGAGGATGGAGATTCGAGGATCGGTGCTCTATCCGACCCGACCTCCCGAGGAGGAGGAGGAGAAGGAGGACGATGATGATGATGCTGATGCTGATGATGATGATGATGATGATGATGATTATGATGATGATGATGATGATGATGCTGATGCTGATGCTGATGCTGCTGATGATGATGATGATGATGATGATGCTGAT
>CAUYUJ010022617.1:59578-121075 GCA_963575745.1 Prorocentrum cordatum | reverse complement strand
GCGGCCCTCGCCTTGGCGCCCTACACAGCACAACAGCTTCGAGGATGGAGAGCATCGCCTTTTCGCATTGTGGCTCGCGCCCTGTCTGGGCGCGCGGTCGTCGCAAAATCCTGCAGCAGCTTCCAGGATGGAGGGCGGCTCCTTGTTCAAGTGTGCCTCTCGCTTCTCAGCGCCGCGCGCATCCGTTTTCAAAGTTCCCACCTGTTTGATTGGTGGATGGCGCTCCACTATTTTAAGAGAGGTGGTTCTCGCCATGTCGCCGCGCGCACTCGTCTTAACCATTTGCAGTCGGCTGGAGGATTCTTAGGGCTGGCGGCCCAGGAGTGGTGTCCTGCCGCGGCTTCTTGCTGTCTGGACCCAACCGTCACGTCGATTCGCGGTGGTGGCGTCCCAGGATGGGTTTTCTGGTGCAGCTTCTGATCTCAATGCAAAAAGTCATGTTGATTCGCTGCGCTGGAATCCTAATATTGGTGCTTTCATGCAGTTGATCATTGTCATACGGTTGCCCTCCACTGGAGCATTTTCCGCATGCCTTTGCTTGGACCTATGAACAAGGAGCTTGGCGAGGAGGTTCATTGCAACATGAATAATGCGCCTCGGGTTGGCACTGGTCCTCCTCATCCTGCTCATCCCCAGTGTTTTGGGAATGTGTGCGAGTGCCAAGACGCAACAATCATGTATACTCGAGGGGGTCGAATCCCAATCATGGCGTTTTGGCACAATTGAATCTTATTATACGGTTGCCTCTCAGTTGGGGCACTTTCCGCAACACTGTTTTGTTGGGACCTATGAAGAAAGCGCTTGGAGGGAGGGTTTACCACAACACAAACGATGCGCCTTGGGTTGGCCCTGGTCCTCCTCCTCCTCCTCCTCCTCCTCGTCCGGCTGCTCCTCCATGTTCTGGCGCGGTTGCGACTGCCAGGACGCAACAATCATGTTGACTCGCAGACTTGGCATCACAATAACAGCGTTTTGGTACGAGTCAATCTTCTCAAGCGCGTGCCTTCCACCTGGGCACTTTCCACACTGAGAGCACACTCTTGCTGGGATCTGAAAAACAAAGAACTAGACGGGAGGGTTTACTGCAACATCGTTAGTGCGCCATGGCTTAACACTGGTCCTCCTCCCCCTCCTCCTCATCCTCCTCGCCTGTTCGCGCCCCCGGGCGTGTCGGTATTGCGGGGCTGGCTGTTTCGCATGGAGACCTTCTCACCACCTCTGACCCTGAAGCTCGGCAGCCCGCAGCAGCTTCAAGGACGGGGGGCGGGGCCTTTTCACAATGTGCCTTCTCGCCAGAGCGCCGCGCTCGTTCGCTGCACATGTTCGCAACACCTTCGAGGACGGAGGACTGCTCCATTTCACACTTCGTCCCTCGCCGTAGCGCCGCGCGCATGCGCCACAAAAGTGTGCAGCACCCTCCCGGGCGCAAGGTTGGCCTCTGGCACAATGTGGCTCTCGCCTCAACGCCGCGCGCAGCTGCATCAACGATCCGTCACTGCTTCAGGGGTGGAGGGCGTTCGTTTGGATTTGGCTGGAAGAGGTGGCTCTCGCCTGAGCGCCGCGCGCATTCGTCTCAAAAGTTCGCGTTCGCTTCAAGGACTCGAGGAGGCACAATCCCAGGAATGGTGCTCTGAAGCGTGTCCCTACTGTCAGAACGCAGCCGTCACGTTGATTCGTGGGCATGGGATCCCAGGACTGGTGGTCTGGCGCGATGTATGAAACGCAACTGTCAAATGGAATCGCTGCCTCGAAGTCCCAGGAATGGCGTTTTCGTGCGATTGAACATTCTCATGCGATTGCCTTCCACTGAGGCACTCCCCGCAATGAACGCAATGTCTTACTTAGATGTATGAAGGAGCTTGGAGGGAGGGTTTATTGCAACATCGTGGGTGCACCTTGGGTTGGCCCTCGTCCTCCTCCTCCTCCTCCTCCTCCTTCTCCTCCTCCCTCCTCCTCCTCCCTCCTCCTCCTCCTCCTCCTCCTCTTCCTCCCTCCTCCTCCTCCTCCTCCTGCTCCCCTTCTTCCTCTCCCTCCCCCCCCTTGTTCACCCCTCTCCTCCTCTGCATCCTCCCCCCCCCGTGAGCACCCACGATGCCCGCGCCCTGGGAGGAGACGCGCTTGGCCCAAGTCTCGCTTCGCAGGCCCTCGCTCGTGCCGCCCAGCTCGCTTCGCGCCTTACGCATGCCTGCGCGGATTGTTTTCGCTGTGTGCCGGCCTCTGGGGGGGCCCTCGCCAGGCCCTGGGGCCGTCAGCAGAACGGAAAATAAACAAATACTAAAAACATGACCCGAAAAGGCAACAAAAATACCCAACAAATAGGCCACATACTATTTGTTGACTATCTCTGAATATTTCCCCTGTAGAGGGACAGGCCCGACTTAATCCAAGACGAACGGACGGCCTTCGGGAAGGGGTCGGAACTTCCGGGGGCACCTGAGCGACACAATCAAGCATCGGACCTCGCGGTTTCCTGCTGCTGCTGCTCCTCCCCGCGTCCTCGTCCCCCCCGTCCCCCTTGTCCTCCGTGTCCTCCTCTGGTCGTCATGCTTCGCCGTTTCTTCCTTTCTCTCAGCGCAGCCTGAGGCGCCCCTGGCGCTGGCAGATGAGCAAGGTCAAAGCAGCAGAATGAAAATCTCCTGCGCTTGGCGCGTGAATCTGACCAGGTCGATCTTCTGGCTCGTGACGAAGACTCCTCCAAAACAGTAGCCTCCGAGACGAAAGACAAAACCAGGACAATCCGTGCAGACCCCGCCAACCGCCAATGGCGAAGACAGTTGTCGTAGAAGCACCGTCCCTCTCCACGCGCGCAACCTGCAACAAAACGCATATCAATCCGCGTGCCAGCGTCGGAACGACAAATGATGTTGCAACCGTCTTCCAGGAGATCATGGAGCTGGCGTGTCCAAGATGTCTCTTCCTCGCCGTTTCTAGGCCAACGCTTTCCCCCCGAACAGTCAGAGGGTACGGGGGGGGAGAGATGGGGCCGGTGGATGGATGAGGAAACAACAGAGGCGGAGGATGAGGGGAGAGGGAGTGGCAGGGGGCAGATGAGGAGGGGCTGGCGAGGCGGATGAGGAGGAGAAGGATGTTGAGGAGGGAAAGAGGATGATGAGTTTTCTCAGGAATGCGAAGTAGGAGGAGGGGGAGATGAGGACAGATGGAGGAGGATGAAAGGATGAAGGGGAGGGTGGAGGAGAAGGATCGAGATAAGGAGGCTGAGGGAGTGGGGGGATGAGGAAAGAAGAGAGAGGAGGCGTGACGCAGGGACGGGAGGATGGGATGGTGAAATGAGGGAGGAGCCGGAGGGAGGGAGAGAGGGGGGAGGGACGGGAGGAGGGAGGAGGCAGATAGGGAGGGGGAGGAAGTGGTTAATCTTGTCTCCGCCACAGATCTTAATCCCTGCAGGTCCCTGGATGCCGCACCAATGCGCCCCCCTCAACCCCTCCCACGCTCGGATCGACTCTTGCGGGGCTGGGGTGGGGGGAGGAGCGGGAGCCTTCGATGCATGATCCGATGGCGCCACCCTCGCAGATGCGTGCAAGAGAGGCGGGAGACGGGAGAGACGGGACACGAACTTCCGAGACAGATCGCGGCCTGCAACAACGGACACCGGGTCCACAGCCACGGCGCCAGCAATGTACGCGCCGCACCCAGAGTCCTCGTACTGCGCAGGCCCGCCGGGGCCGTCCACGTCGACGCACACGCGGTAGACGTGACCTGGGCTACGACTGCAGGGAAGCGGCGCATGACGAGGCAGCGTCTCCGTGGCCAGCGTAAGCAGGCGAAGGGGGAGCACAGCACCCGCACGACTGCCGCAGAGGTCGCCGAGCCGGCTGACGAGAGGGAGCAGGGAGGCCGAAGCCAAACCGCCCGAGCGTGGAATGGAGCCTGGGTCGGCGCCTGGCGTGACACAGAGGCTCCGGGGCGCCACTCCGATGTATCAGGGCTTCTGGAGGCGACGAGAATACGACCGCCGTCAGCACGACCATTCTTCGGTGTCCTTCGTAGAACAGGGTGGGACGATCTAGGCCATCCCAGCAGCGCTCTTGGGCGTGAGTGGTCTACAGAGCTCGTTCCGCCAACGCCCTTCTTCCCGTTCGGGGAGGGGGGGTCCCCCTTCCCCTATCCCCTACCCCTGGGTCTGGACCCCCCCCCGCGAGGTCTCAGAAGGTTCTTTTTGGGACGCTCTGGGGGCTGCCTTGGGGCCCTTTGGGGGGCCTTGGGGGGCTTCTCGGGGCCATCTTGGAGGCTATCATTAGGTCGGGCATGTCCCCCTACAGGCGGATTTTGGGCGAAAATCCAATAGTCCAACAATATTCGAAAAATGCTAAAAAATAATATGGGAATCGTCCCCTGAATATTTTTGTGTATATTTTTTGAATATTCCTCCTATCACGCCCGACTTACGGCTATCGGTCAAAAGAGGGGGGGTCGCAAAGTTCGGTCCCACCACCGAGGCCCGAACAAGCTCCTCTGGGGGCCCTGATGGGCCGCTCCTGGGGCGGTCGTTGGCGCCCTTGAGGCCGTCTTGGGGCCCTCCTCCTCCCCCTCCTCCTCCTCCTCCTCCTCCTCCTCCTCCTCCTCCTCCTCTGCTTCATCCTCTGCTTCCTCCTCCTCCTCGTGGGGCCATCTTGAGGCCATCCATCCTGAAGCCTCGAGAGCCCACCGGAGGAGAAAAGGAGAGAGGGTACAACAGATTGAAGTACATAGCAATGTTGACGGATGTTGGCCACTTGTGGCCATCCTGGGGCGACCTTGAGGGCTCTTGGAGACATGTTGGAAGCTATCTTGAATCATCTTGGAATGCCTTGGGCGATCTTGGAGACCATCTTGGGTTTGTGGGGCCTCGTGGAGCCACCGAGGGTCAAGAGGGGCCGAAGAGAACCCAAAGAGGCTTCCTAGATGGCCCCACGCGGGCCCCACGATGGCTCCAAGAGTCCACCAAGACGCTCCGAGAGCGGAAGATCGCAAAGGTCTTCTCCTTGACTCCTGTCGTCATCTAGAGGCCTCGTAGATGGTGTCGGAGTAGATGGGGTGGAGGATCGCACCGCATCGCCGATACATCGGCGATACATCGTCGATGCATCGGCGATATCGGCGATGCATCGCCGACTCCAGCGTGGAGAGCATCGGGCTCCACATCGAGCCGCATCGCCGATGCATCGACAGTGCGGCGCGATCCTCCGACCCCATCTACTCCGACCCCATCAGGGAGGCCTAGATCGTCGTCGTCGTCGTCGCCGCCGTCCCGCACTTCCCGCGGCTGCCTCGGTGGAGTGGCTGCCTGTCGTCTCCTCCTCCTCCTCCTCCTCTTTCTCCTCCTCCTCCTCCTCCTCTTCCTCCTCCTCCTCCTCCTCCACTCCTCCTCCTCCTCCTCCTCCTCCTCCACCTCCTCCTCCTCCACCTCCTCCTCCTCCTGCTTGCCGAAGGACCCGCGCGCGCGTCGCCGCTGCTCGCACGCGCTCGCGGCAGCGCGCGCGCGCGGCGAGCCACGGCCCGGGGGGACCCCGGACACGCACGCACGACGAGCCATTGTTGGGCAGGGCATGTCCCCCCTACAGGTGCTCTTTTGTTCCCCATATCCTAAGATGGGGTTCTTGTTATTACTTGGACGCCTCCTACTCCTCCTTCTCCCTCCTCCTCTTTTCTCCTCCCCTCCTGTCGGACTTACTCATACTCCCACTTGCTCATACACAGACATACTCATACTACTCACACCCAGACGTACTCATACACAGACTCACTCATACCCAGACTTACTCATACACAGTATTAGTCATACTCAGACTTACTCATACCCAGACGTACACATACACAGACTTTCTCATACACAGACCTGCTCATACCCAGACTTACTCATACACAGACTTACTCATACACACTTACTCATACTCAGCACCCCTAAGGGGAGCCGCCAGGGGGTTGCACGGGCTCGTTCGCGGCCATTTTGTGGGGATGCTCAGGCGGTTTGCCTGTTTCGGCCATCCTTCGCTTGGAGAGCAGATTTGTCTGGGGATCAGCACCCCTAAGGGGAGCCGCCAGGGGTGGTTGCACGGGCTCGTTCGCGGCCATTTTGTGGGGTGTCTCAGGCGGTTTGCTTGTTTCTGGGCCCAACATCCTTCGCTTGGAGAGCAGATTGTGAGGATGTCTCAGCGAGGCGCTGGTTTCAGCACCCCTAAGGGGAGCCGCCAGGGGTGGTTGCACGGGCTCGTTCGCGGCCATTTTGTGGGGATGTCTCAGGCGGTTTGCTTGTTTCTGGGCTCAACATCCTTCGCTTTCGGAGCAGATTTGGAGGATGTCTCGAGCGAGGCGCTCATGTTCACCCCCCAGGTGGGCCAGATTTTGAGGATGTCTCGATCGGTTTGCTTGTTTTGGTGGCCAGGCTCGTGGGCGCAGATTCTTCTCAGGATGCCACAGGAGGCTCCAACAGGCTCCAGGAGGCCCCAGGAGACCACATGAGGTCCCAGGAGGCATCAGGAGGCCACAGAAAGACTCAAGAGGCTACAGGATGTCCCAAGAGGCTCCAGGAGGCCCCAGGAAGCTCCAGAAGGCCTCAGGAAACCACAGGAGGCCCCAGGAGGCAACAGGAAGCGCCAGGAGGCCTCGGAAGGCAACAGGAGGCCCCGAGAGGCCCCAGGAGCAGGAGGCCTCAGAAGGCAACAGGAGTGGCTCCAATCCCATGTGTTTTACGTATGCTCCTATCGATTGGGCCTCACCTGGAGCACGATTCTTTGATGTTCTACGTATGTTTCTATAGATGGTCCTTCCCTGTGTACACAATCCTAACTGTTTTACTCATGTTCCTATGTATTGGGCCTCTCCTGGGGCACGAGTCCTTGGTGTTTTACGCGTGTTCCTATAGATTGCCCTTCTCCTGTGGCTCTAATCCGCAATGTTTTATGTACGTCTGTTGCTATAGATTGCGCCTCCCCTGGGGCACGAAACCTTCCTAGGAGGTCCCAGGAGGTCCCAAGAGGCTCCTGGAGACCCCAGGAAGCCCCAGTAGGTTTCAGGAGGCCCCAGGAGGCCCCAGGCTCATGCACAGAGACGCGCTCGTACTACTGAGGCTCATTCACACTCCAATTCATTCGCAGTTAGATTGATGTCCAGACCGTCACAACTGAAGCCCGTTAATATTCGAAAGCTCTTGCGCCTAGACATTCACGGCGGACAGGTCCATGCGAGTAGATGCACATATGGGGAGCTCCACGCAGTGAATAATTTTTCATTATGGAAACTAACTATTAATCAAACGCATGATCAAACATAGTCGACAAATCGTCCCCTGACTATATTTGACTGCGGTTGCACATTCCTCCTGTACGGGGGACACGCCCGACCTAAGACTACAAGCACCGCAGGCCACGGCGGGCAAGGACTGGCAGCCGCCCAACCAGGACGCGGTACATCCCTGATCACGGCAGCTCGCCCGGCGTTTGCTGCTCTTGGATAGGCTGACTTGGTCCCGCGAAGCGCCAAGAAGTGTGGCTAGCTTTCCTAGGGCAGGAACCCTGACCGAACCTGGACAAAGTGTACAATAGGGGCCCGACCGCAAAAACCTTCCACAAGAAACCCAACCCTGAGACCCCAGGGAGTCCGTTGATTTCTGATGTTGGGACGTAATGCTTTCCATAGCAAAAACGTTGAAACTGAAACCCAGGGCACCCTGCAGGCATGAATGGTGTCTCTTGGCATGGGCCTCCACTGCAGGTCTTGACTTGGTTGCCACGGTCACGCCGTTGCGTGTCGTGGACCTGGCAGCTGGCTCTAGACCGTTGGCGTTCAGAGGGGGAAGGCAGAGAGGGGGGGGGGGGGGGGGGCGCGCGCAAAGGGGGGATGGGGGCCCGCATGCGGGCACCCCCACTGGGGACTTCGGTGGAGCTCCCTATGGGCACACGAAGCGCTGCCCTGGGTGGGGGAACCGTACGCGACCACCCCCCGCCCACTGGGGCCATCGGCGGAGCTCCCTATGGGGCCACGAAGCGCTGCCCTGGGTGGGGGCCCGCATGCGGGCCCCCCCACTGGGGCCACGAAGCGCTGCCCTGGGTGGGGGAACCGCATGCGCCCCCCCCCCCCCCCCCCTACTGGGGCCTTCGGTGGAGCTCCCTATAGGGCTACGAAGCGTGTGAGAGGTGTGCCGAGAGCAGAGGCAAGGAGGGGGAGGAGGGAGGAGGGGGGAGGAGGAGAGGAGAAGGACGCGGGGCGCTGTTGCTCCAAAACGAGGACCCAACACCACAGGATGGTGGGAAAAACCAGTACCCCGAGAAGCGCGTTCCCAGACGAATCTTGTCAACTGTGTTGGAGCATCTCCCCCGGTAGAGGGACGTGCCCGACTGAAGCCCAGACGCGTGGGCCCGCTGCCGCGCACGGGGGCGGCCGGCGGGGGGGGGGGGGGGGGCCGAGCTCCTCTCTCCGGGCGCCAGGGGGCGGAGGAGCGCCCGGGCGGGGCAGCGGCCCAGCCCAGACATGCGACGTCCTGACCTTTTCAAGACGGCGTCCCTGGAAGTCCCGACCCTTTCCCCGGGGGCGGGGTTTTCCATCCCGAGGCGTTCTCTGACGGCCACGGGGCCCGGCGAGGGTCCCTCTAGAGGCCGAGCACGGCGAGAACCTCCGTCCTAACTTTTTTACGAGAACGGCGAAAACGGCGAAAACCTCCGTCCTAATTTTTTTTCGGCGCGATCCTGTCTGGGACAGAAGTCCAACGCGTTGGAAAAATCAAGAGGCTGGCGTTCTTCGCAATCTTCGGCCTCTGGGGGGCCTCGCCAAGGCCCTGGGACCGCCAAGGCGCGGATCGGGATGGAGAACCCGTCCTGGGGAACGGGTCGAGGCTCCCGCGGGGGCCCCGCGTGGAACAAAGCACGGCTTCGGACCTCCGGGGGGCGGGGTCCTGAGGGACGGGGTCCTGAGGATGCGAAGGGATCCAGGGGTGGGTTTGCATGCAGTGGACATGGGTAATCAGGATGCGCGGACAGGATGCAGGGGCCTTGGAGGGCAACGTTCACGCTTTTTCGAGCGAGGCTGGCCAGCAGAAGCGGCCACAAGGATGGACCGAGGAGGCAAGGATGCAAGGGTACCCTTGGGAAGATTTGCCCGTCCTTACTATGTGGGCCTTGAGGATGCAAGTTTCTCCGAGAAAGAAAAATCCCGTTTAGCAGCGCACACTGTGGTGATCACGACACCAGACACCAGACCTGGCAGGCGCAGGCCTGGAGACACCGCGGCCATTCAATCCCCTCTTGAGCTCCGGTAGCAAGGCAATTCGCTGACCGCCTTGGCAGTGTTGGGGCTCTGTATGAACGTCTGGTATAGGGGGCCGAAGACTGACATAAACATAAAAACTCGGGGGTCCGCGCTGATTTCTCGGTTCGGCGCTGGACCCCCCTCCCTGGCGCGCGGAGCGCGCCAAGAGCGGCACCAGAGGTGCCGCCAGGGGGGTCCAGCGCGGATCCGAGAAATCCGCGCGGACCTTCGAATTGTTATGTTAATTCCATTCTTCGCTCCCCTAGAAAATGGCCGCGGGTGGTGAGAATTCGACGGCAATGTTGTCTGGACCTGCAAGGGTCAACTCCGCACGCAAGCGCAGAGAGAAGCAGCCGGCCAGATAAGTCGGCTGCCGCCCAGGAGATTGGAAGAGTCGAGCCACAGGTGCCAGAACAGGTTGGACACGTCGGGAGATGCGGGAGACACGGACACCGCTGGCCGCTTGCTTTGTCGGGCGACGCGATGCGGCAGCAGGGAGGGGGAACGAGCGCTGGACGTGCTTGGCGAGGCCACCGACGCCGACACCGCTGGCCGCAATTTCGCACAGCGCGGGCAGCACCAGCAGACGCTCCTGACGCGCACAGCGCCGGCGGCACCTCCACGCCAACCGGCCCGCTCCTTCTGCTTCCTCTGCTGCTTCCGCTCCTCCCGCTCATGCTCCGGCTCCTCTCTCCTGCTTCTCCTGCTCCTCCCGCTCCTCCTCCGGCTCCGTCTCGCGCGGTTCCTGCTGCTCCTGCTCCTGCCAAGCTCTTGCGAGGTGCCAGGTGAGCGGCGGCGAGAGGAAGTCGAAGGGTGCAGCCATCGCCAGAGGTCAAACTCTGCATTGCAGGAGGGAGCGACGCAAGCATGCGCGAGGGGACGGGAGGTCAAGAGCGGGGGGCGAGAGGAGGCCAATCCAAGAGGTAAGAGGAGTCCACTGCCCCTCGTGGGGGCTAGCCCGACGCAGGCGATCCAGGGTACAAGCATCGGAGAGCAGATGAGAAGAACGCTGCAAGCAGGGTGTGGGGAAATTCTGGCTTGAGCGCCCCGTCATCGCTAGCACCAGTCGTGCGAAATGGCGGAGCCCATTTTAAAGATACCAATGTGAAGGTCTGGCCTGCAACGTTCCTTCTACGATGCGTTTGAGTAACGAGCGAGGTAACATCGTAAAACTCCAGCTGCACGGATGCGAGCGCGTGGGCCCCAAGCATTGCTTCGTGCAACTCCTGTGGACTTCGATGGAGGCGGGATCGCATGCGTGTGGAACCTGCTCTGAGTGCGAGCGGG
The DNA here is from genome assembly GCA_963575745.1 of Prorocentrum cordatum. Taxonomy (NCBI): domain Eukaryota; class Dinophyceae; order Prorocentrales; family Prorocentraceae; genus Prorocentrum; species Prorocentrum cordatum. The sequence goes on along the minus strand of CAUYUJ010022617.1, from coordinate 110,548 downwards.
AGCAGGAGCGAAGCCGGCCTGCTCGAGCGCGTCAGCGGGCTCGGCCGGCTGCCACTCTCCCCGCCACGGCATACGAATCCGTGTCAGCGTCGCTGGCGATGGAACCGGCGCGCGCCTCCAGCGGGCGAGCGGAAGGCCAGAAGGCGCTTGCGCACGCGCGACCCGCTTCGGACAGCCTGGTGAAGGAGCGACGTGCGCCGCGCCAAGGCGGGAGCGCAACCTGGGGGGAGAACCCGAGATCTGAAACGAAGCCAGCATTCCGCTTGCCGGTGCGTTGCCCGCCTTCGCAGAGGATTCATGATACGAGCTGTGCCGCGCTCATGCGGGAGCGCAACTTCCATGACAAAGCTGCGCAACGGTTGGGCCTGGGCATTATTTTGGTTTCTCGAGCGCTGCTCATACGATGGGGCAGACAAAATGCCGCGCACAATCGGGAGTTCTTCCAAGAGAAATCAGCGAACGCTGGTGCGATAGCATCATTTTTTTCGCGCGGCGCTGTCCAAATCAACTCTGGATCCATACGGGGCGCTATGTACAGTACCATTTCTGTCCAAAGAGAACCCGGTGACATCGGGTGGCCAATCTGTGCCCATGGGCAACCTGGGCTGCTGTCGGGGGAACGTCTTCGGCGCGCTGGGAATAGCATGGCCTGGCCGCATACCAGCTTTGCCGCCCTAGACGGCTTGCCAACACTGGCTCTCTCGGCATAAAAAAGAAGAGCACACGTCAACAGTGACAAGAAATTGCGTCCTGTCGTTCCGGAAGGCGCCACGGCGAGGCTCTTGCCGCCCTAGACGGCTTGCCAACACTTGCTCTCTCGGCATACACCCTGCGAAATGCTTAAGAAATCATGGGTTCAGACATTCATAGTCTCAGAACTTGAACAAAACCCAGAACTTCTATCAAGATCTTGGGAATTGCATTGAAAAGTTCAGAATAAGCGAGACTCTGGACGAAAACTTAAGTTTTCTTACGCATCGCCTAGGGTGTAAAGAACGTCAACAATGAAAAGAGGTCGTGTCCTGTCGTTCCCGAAGGCGCCGCGGCGAGCCTCTTGCCGCCCTAGGCGGCGTGCCAACACTTGCTCCCTCGGCATAAATAAATACAGGAGGAGGAGTAGGAGGAGGAGGAGGAGGAGGAGGAGGAGGAGGAGGAGGAGGAGGAGGAGGAGGAGGAGGAGGAGGAGCACACGTCAACAATGAAAAGAGGTCGTGTCCTGTCGTTCCCGAGGGCGCCACGGCGAGCCTCTGCGCCGGCCGGCCACAGTCCGGCGCCAGGTAGCCGACGGCCGCCGCACAGGCTGGCAGAGCAGGTTTTTTTTGACTGCTCTCGGCGGTGGACAAACCTCCCTTTAGTACAGTCGGGGCGTTGACCTAAGGAACCCTACATAAGGAACGAGGCCCCGTTTTTCCATAAGTTGACCTTCGATTTCCTGTCGAATGCATAAGGAACACCTGAGGCAAGCTGTGAAACACTTAAGGAACGTGGAGCCCCCCCCAACCAAAAGGGTTCCTTCTTCAGGGCCCCGACTGTACTCCACCCTTTCGTGAAAACGGTCTGGAACCGAAACCGACGCACCCGGACCCGCAAAAAAACGACGGCCGCGGCGCCCCCTCGCGGACCGAAGACGGCCAATTCGCGAATCGACGCGCCAGGGCAGGTCTATCGACTTCCGATGCTCGGAGACCCCCCGAAACGACCGAGATCTAGGGCTCCCAACTTCGCGCTTCGCGCTGCGCGAAGCGCGAAGCGCGAATAACTTCGCGCTCTCGCGCCGCCCTCCCAAAGGGAGAATAGGAGGACGAGGAGGAGGGGGAGAAGGAACGAGGACCGCGAAGCGCGAATAACTTCGCGCCCTCGAGGGAGCCCTTAGAGATCCGCCAAACAACACTCCACGAGCGGTCGGAGGGGTCGGCCTCACAATCGGCTCCCCCCAGCTCCCGCGAAGCCCTTCGAGGCGACGCGCCCGGGGAGGGAGTCGCACAGGACAGGGGATTGCAAAAAAACCAGGATTGCAAAAAAACCCCGAAGGATTGCAAAAAAACCCCGAAGGGTTTTTTTTGCAATCCTTTTTTTGCAATCCAGGGTTTTTTTTTTGCAATCCTTGGTTTTTTTTTTTTTTGCAATCCTTCGTTTTTTTGCAATCCTTCGGTCAGTGAACGAACAGGGAGCTCGATGGCGGATGCCAGTTACGGTCAGGTCGGGCGTGTCCCCCTACAGGCGGATTTTGGAGGACAGATTCGAAATAACCAAAGATAGCCAACAATAGCTCCCAAATCACCGAAATTTGATTTTTGGCTCCCAAATAGCCAAAAATAGTAGATCAAAACAAAATCGTCCCCAGACTATTTTTCTTACAATTTTTAGATTAATATTCCTCCTGTAGTGGGGGTCGGGTGATTCTTAACCCTTTGAAGTGCAACCTCGCTCTCCTCCTCCCCCGGTCGAGGAACAGGCCCGTCGTCGGGCCTGCGAGAGGTCACCAAGGCCGCGCTAACGGCGATGTTGCTTAACGGCGATGTTGGGAATCTGATGTATGTGACACCGAGCTCGCGCAGAACAACTGACAGGAAATCACGAACCACACTTTCCTACATTTCAACTGTGCGAATGCATCGAGCGAGAACGGCGCAGCGAATTGTCGGAAAGCGCAAACCACCATGTCCTACACTTGGCTTGGCCACGGACCAGTCCCACCTGCACTGCCGAAACCTGCATCGCCGTGATCTACATTGCCGTTGGCGCGTCTACGGGGTCAGCTGATCCCCTGCCAAGAGGGGCAGCTGAACCACAGCTCCCGGGGCAGAGTGGTGAAGATCGATCTCGAGCGGATGGTCGCCCTCATCTTCTTTCTGCTACTGCACCTGCCTGGCAGGGCTTCCTGCCTCTCCACTCTTGGCGGCGCGCACAAAGGGGGCGGGGGAGGCAGGGGGGAGGGCTTCTCAGAAGGAGGCTGCTTCTCAGAAGGCGCCGGCCTTACATCTACATGTGAGGCCCGCGCCTTCTGAGAAGCAGGCGTCCCTCTGGGAAGCCCTCCCCCCTCCCCCAGCGCTGGCGTCATTTCCCGTTCCATGCCACGACATGCAATGCAATGCTAGGTTGATGCTGCGCTTTGCGGTGCTCTTCTACGCCATGCCGTGCCGTGCTCTACAATGCCTCGCGTACCCTTTCGGGACCATTGCCCTGCTCGACATCCGACTGTGCGAGTAGCGAGGGGATCTACGCCCTGGTAAGGGATGGGAGGGAGGGGTAGGATGTCAGATATGACGCGAGCGCACCCAGCTTGTCCTCTCCCCCCCCCCTCCCCCTCCCCCTCCCCTCCCCCCTCCTCCTCCTCCTCCTCCTCCTCCTCCTCCTCCTCCTCCTCCTCCTCCTCCTCCTCCTCCTCCTCCTCCTCCTCCCCACCCCCCTCCTGCGCGTGGCCGCCGCCCCTCTCCCTCGACCAGGGCGCTTCCGACGCGGCCGAGATCGCGGTGCGCTGCTCTGCCGCTCCCTCCTCGCGCCGGCTCTCCCAATAGGGCAGCCCCGCGCCCCCCGCCCCAAAGCTGCCGGCAGCGCGACGACCTGCGCCGCGAACCTTGTGTCGGGCGTGTCCCCATACAGGGGGATTTTCTATGAAAAATAAGAAGCACCCCAAAAATACTCCAAAATGGTCAGAAAATGCAGAAAAATCGTCCCCATACTGTTCTTGGACTATTCTTGGATGATTTGTTGGGCATTCTTTATTTTTCGTCGAAAATCCCCCTGTAGGGGGACAGGCCCGACTTAACGCGAGCGCCGAAGTGGCCGCGACGACCCCCGGGGGCGGCTCCCGAGCCCCACGGCTGCCCGACAGCTTTGGACGCCCGAAATGGGTACGGAAAGAATGGGCACAGTGCCCAACAACAAATGTTGTCCCAAACCAACAGCGGCCCGCTGTTGGGCAGGCGGCCTTCTGCCTCGAATGGACACGGGCCGCGGCGGCGTGGACAGCGACTCCTGTTCAAAATGCACAGGAACTGCTGTTGGGCAGTGTACCCATTTTTTTCGTACTCCAGATTTCGTAATAAAGGGAGGGGGGTCTCATTTCGGGGGGGGTCTTTTCCAGGCTATCTTGGAGGGCCTGGGGGGTCTGGGGACGATGTTTTGGAGGGTTCTCCCACGGGGGAGGTCTGAAATGGCTCGTCTTGGAGGGTCCAGACCCCCTCCCTTTTATTAAGAAATCTGGAGTGCCCATTTCGGGCGTCCAGGACAGCGGCCCCGGCGCCCTCTGCCCGGGGCCGGAGAGTGGCCTCTGCCCCGGCGCGCGGCCGGCCGCGCGCCGCACGCGATGTGCCCTGCGCGTGCCCTGGGCGCCGGCAGGCCCAGCTGTCGGGCCACGGCCTGTGCTTTTGCCCCCTCCCCCCCCCCTGACGCCCTCCCTCCTCTCTCCCTCGCCCGTCCTTCTCGACTCTCCCGTCTGTCCCTCCGCCAGCCTCCCTCCCTCCCTTTTTCGCTCCGCCCTCAGCCCCTATCGCCCCTCGTCCCTCCTCTTCCTCCTCTTCCTCCTCCTCCTCCTCCTCCTCCTCTTCTCCGCCTCCATTCCCGTTCGTTCTAAATGACTCCTCCCTGTCGCACTCCGAGGTCAGTCGAAGGCCGGGCGGGGCGTTTCGTTTGAGACTTCCTCATCCTCACCACGAATGGCCGTGAAGCTAACACGTTCGCAACATATGCACGGATGGAGGGCGGGTGGTTTTCTAAATGTGGCTCTCGCCCTTGCTCCGCGCACATTCGCTTGACAAACACGGAAGGGCTTTACGGATGAAGAGCGGGTCATTTTGAACATGTGGCTCTCCCCGTGGCGCCGCGCACTTTTGTCTTAACAGAACGCAGGAGCTTCACGGATTGAGGACGAACCGTCTTCAAAATGTGGCTCTCGTCTTAGCGCCGCGCACATTCGTTTCAACACAATGTCAAAATGGGCCTCTCGCCCTAGCGCCGCGCACATTCGTCGAACAAATGTAAGAGCTTCACGGCACGAGAGCGGGTCGTTCTCAAGATGTGGATCTCGACTTAGCGCCGCGCACATCCGTATACAAATGACAACAAGGGTTCCACAGACTCTCGTGTATAACGTACTCGCAGATGTGTTTTGGAGTGCATCACGACTGTCAGGGCGCATCAAGTACATTGATTCGTGGTGTGGGAGTCCTAGGAGTGGTGTTTTGGTACGATTCAGAATCGTCAAGAAGCAACAATCACGTTGATTGGTGGGTTGAAGTCCTCAGAATGGTGTTTTGGCACGCTTCAGGATTTTCAAACGGTTGTCTCCCAATGGGACTCTTCCCTCAGTGGAAATGAATCCATGTATGGGGCCTATGGGAAGGGAGCTTGGAGGGAGGGTTTATTTCAACATCCTCCTCCTCACCACCGCTTGACCTCCCTCCTGCCCCATTCCTGCCGCCTCCCTCCTCCCCCCCCCTCGTCCGTCCCTCCCTCCTCCTCTTCCTCTTCCCCTTCGCACGCCCCTCTTCCCTCCTCCAGAGCCCCCCCTCGCCCGCTGTGCCTCCTCATCCTCCTCCCCTTCCTCCCTTTCCTCCTCCCTGTGTGTTGCCAAACTGACTACCTACCAGACCACCCCAACCCAACCCGAAGACCCAAATTTGACCCGAACTTCGGGTTGGGGGGGGGTACGGATACCATGTGTTTTTTCAACGTTCCCCGACCCCCCCCCCCACTGGAAATCGAGGATAAATTTGGGCCTTCGGGTTGGGTTGGGGTGGTTTGGTGGGTGGTGACAAACTGTGACGTGCCTGCGGATGACGTGGCGCACTTCAGCTCCACGGCCTGCTCCGGCGCCGCGAGCATGTTCGCGCCGGAGGCGACGCGGCGCTGCCCGCTGCAGTGAAACGGGGTGACCAGGACCTCGGCACGCCCCGCGGCCACGAGGGCCGGCGCGTGGGGGAGCGGCGAGGGCGGAGCTGCGACGATGGCTGAAGAGGGGGAACAGGAGGAGGAGGAGGAGGAGGAGGGGAAGAGGAGGAGGAGGAGGGGAAGAGGAGGAGGAGGAGGAGGAGGAGGGGGAGGAGGAGGAAGAGGAGGAGGAGGAGGAGGAGGCCAACGAGGGACGACACATAAGGGACGGAGGGAGGGAGGGAGGGAGGAGGAAAAGAAGGAGTGAGAGGAGGAGGGTGTGAACGAGGAGGACGAAGAGGAGAATGATGAGGAGGGCGACGCGATGATGAGGAGTGAGAGCAAGACACATATGAGGCGAAACAAGCGAATGAAGAGTGGTGAGGAAACAGTTAGAAGGAGGATGCAGGGGGAAGAGGATGTGGAGGATGAGGAATACTTGTGCTGATGTGGTGCAGGCACGACGTGGCTACAAAACAAGGGTCAGCAAGAGGAAATTGGATGGGATTGGCTTCCCCCCGTCAGCACTGACCCGCCTTACTTGCCCCCCGCTGGCCTGCGGTGTCTTGTCTCCCGAGTGCCCGAGCACCGAGATTTGCTTGATTTGCTGAGGATCATGCTCTGCCCGAACACTCCGAAAACGACGACGCCAGAGGTCTGAGGTCGTATTCCCCCTGCCACCTTCTGCAGGCAACTCCGCCAGCATGGCGCGCTTCGTGCTTGGGGGTGTCTGGGGGGGGCATCTGGCGAGAACTTCATTTCCTTTCCTTCGAATGCATTCCGCCAACGGTTGCGGCATTCCGTTGTCTCCATTCCGCATTCCGTGCTCTCCACACCCCTTCCTTTCCTTCCCTTTCCCTTCCCTCTTCCCCTCTTGCCCCCTCTGTGCCGTTCTGCGCCCCCTCCCCCTGCCCTCTTCTCTCGCCTCTTCCCCCTTCCCCTGCCCCCTGTCACAGTTGGCACAGTTGTTCTGGCCCTTCCGTCCAACCTCGGACGCTCCTGGTCCTTTCCTCTGTCCCTCCTTGCCAACCAAGCGGAGGGGAAGGAAAAGGCGGAGGAGGAGGAGGAGGAGGAGGAGGAGGAGGAGGAGGAGGAGGAGGAGGAGGAGGAGGAGGAGAAGGAGAGGGCGCGGCCAAAGCGCCAGATGGCGCCGACGCGTCGGGTCAAAACCCGGTGCTGCAGATCTCCATGAAGAACAGATGTCCGACGGAGCAGTTCACCGCGGTGGCACTTGGAGGCTTGATGGGCATGCCGCGCGAAGGGGAGGAGGCGGAGGAGCCCGAGGAGGCAGGACCCCGCAGAACTCACCAAGACCCACGAGGCCTGGACTCCCCAGGATCCTCTCAATGGGTCGAAGCCCGCCTTCCCCTCCTCCCTCCTCGGCATCACCACGTACCCTCAGCCTGCTGCTCCTCCCGATCCTTTATTTATTTATATATATATATATATATATATATATATGTGTATTCCTTTTGGGTACATGCTCCTGCTCTGCCACCCGGCTGGCCACACAGCACTTGTGCTCTTCGTTGCGCTGTGAACACTGCGCCGCCCAAGGTACCAGAGGCGTGGCAGGGATGGAAAGGGACGCGCGCCCCAGGCGCAAGGCCGACACGTTGCGCTCGCCCCAGCGCTGCGCTCACTCTTCGAAAGCATGCCGCTCCCGCTTGGGCGAGGCGCACCTCCTCCGCACTCCACCTCGTTGCCGCGCGCGCGGCCGAGAACACATCGCCTTCGCCCCGGCGCCGCGCAGATGTCGCCCGAAAGCGGCGTTCCCGCCTCGGCGCGGCGCATGTCTTGCGCTCGCCACCTTTGAGACGCCCGCGCGAGAGGCGCCTCGTCGCCCTCGCCCGGGCTCCGTGCGCACGTCGCGCTCGGAAGCTGCGCTCTCGCGCGGGCGCGGCGCATCTCTCGCCCGCCAAACCGCAGGACAGCGACAGCGGCAGCGGGGCCGCGCGAGGGCGGGCGAGATGCCGACCTCGCCCAAGCGCCGCGCAGCTTGTGAGCAAAAGTGGCAGTGCTTTGCCAGCGCGGCAAATGCTTCATCTTCGCCGCGTCCATCGGAGGACAATTTGCCGCTCCCGCCCCTGCGCGGCCCGCGCGGTTTCCATATAGCCAAGTCGTCGGAAGCGGGGTCGCGCGCAAGCGCCTTCGGTTTGCGAGGTGGGAGCGCGTTCCAATCGCAATCGCAAGCTGTGCCACACATGGCTCTTACATGGTGAAAGGCAAAGTGGGGGTAGGCGATGCTCTCCGACTCGCTCGACCTGGCTGACTCGACCCTTTCCCCTCACTCCCCCTCCCCTCCTCGCTCCTCCCCTCCTGCCTCCTGCTCCCTCTCCTCATCGCCCCTCGCTCCTCCACGCCTCCCTCTCTTCGTCCCGCTCTTCCTCCCCCCCCTCCCGCACCCTCCCGCACCCGGGGGCCCCGCCTGGAGCCCCGTGTCCCCCAGGGGCAGCCCGCCCGGGCCGTCCAGGTCGAGGCAGACGCGGAAGCGCACCCCGACGGCCAAGCGACTGCCGGGGAGGCACGGGCGGCGGGGGGCCCGAAGCTTGCTGGAGGTGGCGGCCCCGGCCCAGAACCCCAACCACCTCGCGTCGGGCTGAGCGCTCATTTTTCTTGTCTTTCAATATTGAGATTCAGATATGTGTATATGTGTATATGTATGTATAGATGCATACATTTATGCATACACCCATATATATATATATATATATATATATATATACATATGTATGTATGTATAAAACAAGCAGCTCCTTGGTGCTTTTTAATCGGCGTTTCGACATTGGGCGGAAGGGGGTGGGGGAGGGGGGGGGGTCTGGCTCCGGACCTCTGCTCAGCGCGACTGTTTGCAAAAGTGCGTCCTGGAAGGGGGGCTCCACCGGCTTGAAACAGGCGCCCAGAACAGCCAAGACCTTCTCCATGGGGGTGGGGGGAGGGGGTGCGAGGGCCCGCGCCGATCGGCAAACCAATGGATACGAAAACGATCACTTGCAGAAATCGCGCCTTTTTTTGCCTCGGACTCTCGGGGCCTCCGCTGGGCCCCAGGACTGTGAACACGGCTCGGGATGAAAACCTGGTCACCGGAAGTGGGTCATGACCTCTGAGGGTCGAGGTCGTGAAGCAAGCATGGCGTGGCGGCGCGCACCAAAGGGGGTGGAGGGAGGGGGTGGAGGGCCTCTCAGAAAGAGGCTGCTTCTCAGACGTCTACAGATGAGGCCCGCGCCTTCTGAGAAGCAGGGGTGCTTCAAAGAGAGTCCCTCCCCCCTCCACCCCACCCTCTGCGCGTGGCTGACCACTGCCGAAGTGTGCGGCTATATGTCTGCTGCCCTGCCGCAGACCCTCCCCCCAGCGTGCTGACGCGACGACGAGGAGGACGAGGACGACGCCCCCGCTGGGAAGCCAGAAATCACGACAGGGAGCGGCGCCAGCAGCTGGCACCATTCCCCCCCCCTGCGCGTGGCCGACTGGCGTTGGGGGTCCGAAGGATCGTGCCCCGGTGAAGCCCTCTGGGGCCTCGCGCGCGGGGGCCTCGCGCGCGGGGGCGCCTTCTGAGAAGCAGGGGTGCTTCGAAGAGAGTCCCTCCCCCCTCCCCCTTTCCCCCCCTCCTCTGCGCGTGGCCGAATGACGTTGGGGGGGTCCGAAGGATCGTGCCCCGGTGGAGCGAGCCCTCTAATTAGGGCCCCGCGCGGGGGGGGGGGGCGCTGGGAAGGCCACCTCTCGGCCTCCCCGGAGAGCGCAGGGGGGCCACCCGGGGCCGAGGCCACCCCGGGCAGCACCCGAAGGGGGGGGGGGGAGAGTGAAGTCGGGCCTGTCCCCCTACAGGGGGATTTTCAGCGAAAAATGAAAAACAGATCCAAAACATATCCCAAAAAGGTCAAGAAATACAAAAAAAAAAATCCCCAGGCTACTTTTGGAGAATTTTTGGATTATTGTTGGGGTATTTTTCATTCTTCGTCGAAAATCCCCCTGTAGGGGGACACGCCCGATTTCAGGGGGCTTGTCGACGACAAATAAAAGATATTCAAAACATGCAACAAAAAGGTCAAGACATATCTTAAAAATAGTCCCCAGACTATTTTTGGACTGTGTTTTGATTAGTTTTGGGTATTTTTTAACTTTTCGTCGAAAATCCCCCTGCAGGGGGACACGCCCGCGACTTCAGGGGAGTGGGGAAGGGAGGAGGCAACAGCTGGCAGGTCTCGGTGGCAGAGCAGAGCAGAGCCCGCACGGCCACGGAGCCGGTCCTGCACAGGGCACGGGAGGGAAGCAGCACGCACAGGGTTCCTGCAGCACGCACAGACACACACACACAGACGAACACACACAGACACACAGACACACAGACACACAGACACACACATGCACACACAGACACACACAGACACACTGACACACACACACAGACACACACACACACAGACACACACACATGCACACACAGACACACAGAGACAAACGCAGACACACACACACAGATACACACACAGACAAACACAGACACGCACACACAGAAGCACACACACACACACACTCAAAGACACACACAGCGACACACACACAGACACACACACACACACACAACGACACACACACACACGCACATACACACACACAAACAGACACACAGAGACACACACAGACACACACAGACACACACAGACACAGGCACAGGCACAGACACAGACACAGACACACACAGACACACAGACTCACACACATACTCACACACAGACAAAACACGCGCACACACAGACGCACGGACATCACATACACACAGACACACACACAGGCACACACACAGACACGCACACACACGCTCAGACACACACACACACACACACGCACACACGCACACACGCACACGCACACACGCACACGCACACACGCACACGCACACGCACACGCACACGCACACGCACACGCACACGCTGCAGTCCACCTCCCAGGAGCTGCCACCAGAGAGGCGGCGTGGGGGGGGAGTAAGCGCAGTCCTCCTCCCGAGGCCTCCCAGCGTCGCCCACGGGAACCTCGACGGGCCTCTCGGGTTTGCCGCCTCTCGGCGCCCGGGGCCCACCGTCTCTCGGAGCCCCGGGGCACCGTCCAGAAAACGATCCGCGACTGACAACCTGCCCCGGGTGGCGCGGGCCGCGGGCTCCCCGGGCCCTCCTCCTCCTCCTCCCCCTCCTCCTCCTCCTCCTCCTCCTCCTCCTCCTCCTGCTCCTCCTCCTGCTCCTCCTCCTCCTCTCCTCCTGCGGTGGAGGCCAGTCCACAAGAAACCTTCCACAAGACACCCAACCCTGAGACCCCAGGACGTCCATTGAATTTTGACTTGGAGCGTCACGCTTGTCATAGCAAAGGCATTGAAGCCCAAGAAACCCATGGCACCCTTGAGGCAAGCAGGGTGTTGCTTGGCACGGGACTCCACTGTATTCCTCCTCCCCCGCCCTCTCCTTCTTTTCCCCCTTACCCTCCCTCATCCCGCTAGGAAGGCACGGAAGGGGAGAGAGGATGATTAGAAGGGGAGGGGGGGACGGATGAAAAGGGGGAAGAAGGTGAGACGGAGGGGGAGGGAGGAACAAGTAGGAGGAGGAAGAGGAGGAGGAGGAGGAGGGAGGACAAGAAGACGAGACAAGCAGATGATCAGCAGGGAAGAGGAGATCGTTGGTGAGGGGAGGGAAGAATAGCGAGGAAGGGGAAGTGGCAACGGTAAGGAGGATGACGATGAGAGAGGTAAGGAGGGGGATAGGAATTACATCCAACACTTCAGAAATGGAGCATACATGTGCGTACTTGGATAATCTGCAAAGGGAGGCGGAGGATGGAGGAGGAGAAACGCGGAAGGATAATGACAGGAGGCGTTGACAACTACACTGAAAAGGGACGGGGATACAGAGCGAGGATGACAACAGTAAAAGCCAGTGGGAAGATGGGAGTGGAAGGGAAGGAGAAAACAAGCCAACCAGCCAACAAGTCAATCAACTGGCCAACCCACGACTTGACAGACCAACCAACTTATCAACTAGCCGACATCCCAGCCAACCAACTGACCATCCAACCACCCAACCAGCTGCTCGCCCAACCAGCAAGGTGGCCAACCAACCAACCAATCAATCAAGTCCACCAACCCACCAGCCCGCAAATGAACGAACCAACCAAACAAATGACCGACCTGCCCAATTCGAATTCACGGAAGACAAGGACTATGAGCAGGAGGAGGATGGAGAACGAGGCGGGACGAGGAAGAAGGGATTGGAAGGTATGAGAGAGGATCTCCTCCAGGATGTCCTCCAGCGAGGGCCTCGGAGATGGGGGAGGACGAGGGCAAAGAACACCTGCCAGGACCACTCTGAAGGGGCCCCAGAACACACAAGTACATACACACAAATAAACATATCCCCCATGCTTTCCCATATTTTCTGGGTTGTTGTCTCCCCCCCCCCCCCCCACTTCCCATAGTTCCCCATATTTTCTGGGGAATCGCCGATTAATTGTGTCTGTGTGTTTCTTTCCCTCCTGACATCGGGGGGTCGTGGGTCCGCCCGGAGGGCGGGGCGTCCGCCCCGCTACAAAGGCCGAGTCGCTGGAGCGCCGGGGTCAGTCCGCGTCGACCTGAGACGTCACATCGGATCGGAGCGTGCACCGAATCGGGCCGCGCCACCACGGAGCCGGAACCACGCCAGCTCGTCTCCCCCTCCTCCTCCTCCTCCCCCTCCCCCTCCTCCTCCTCCTCCTCCTCCCTCCCTCCCTCCCTCCCTCCCTCCCTCCCTCCTCCTCCTCCTCCGCCTCCTCCTCCTCCTCCTCCTCCTCGCCCGGATCGTCTGCGCCATGACGCGCAGCGACGCCGTGCCACCATCGGGCCGCACTGCACCCTCGGAGCACCGGAGTCGCGTCGCACCGGGCTGGCCGACGACGACGCCGGAGCGGATCGGTCGGATTGAGGTGGACGCTGCGCATCGGACGGAGCCGACAGGGGACGACAAGGCCTGCGGACCAGGCAGCAGGATTGGACGCCCGAGTTATCCGGGGTAACTCGGGTCCGGGGTAACTCGGGTTTGGATACCCGCAAGAGGAACCCGAGTTGGCCCTGACCCGAGTTACCCCTGATGGTGTGGGGCTCTGGACGCCCGAGATATCCGGGGTAACTCGGGCCCGGGGTAACTCGGGTTCGGATTCCCGAAAAACGAACTCGAGTTAACCCTGACCCGAGTTACCCCTGATGATTCGGGGCTCTGACAGGACGAAAGGCGAGGAGGGCCGGGAGGGCGTCGTGCTTATCGGCTCTGCTCGTGGTGGCCGGCCTGGTGTCCAGGACGGCCTCGTACCACGACCCCACGGCCAGCAGCCGCACGGCGCCTGTCTGCACCTCGCACGCCAAGCTCCCGGACCCTTCGCCATCCCTCCCCTCCTGCTCCTCACGCTCCTCCTGCCCCTCCCTCTCCCCTCCTCTCTCCTCCAACTCCCGCTCCCCATCCTCTCTCCTCCCCTCCTCTCTCCTCCTCCCCATCCCCTCTCTTCCCCCCGCCCTCCCCCGCCCTTCCTCCCCCTCCGCTCCCCCCCTCCTGTCCACCTCCCTCCTCCCTCCCTCTCCTCTCCTCCCCTCCCCCCCGGGCTCCCAGCACTCCCTCCCCCTTCTCTTCCCTATCCTCCTTGTCTTGCAGCCTCGTCCCTCCTCCTCCCCTCCCGGCTCCGTGCACACCCTTTCCTGCTTTTCGTGCCCCCATTCCTCCTCCCGCTCCTCGTCCCTCGTCGTCGTCCTCCTCCTCCTCCTCTTCCTCCTCCTCGATCCTCCGGCCCCCTGCCTCCTCCCTCGTTTCTGGAGTGGAGGGGGCCCAAGGGCGAGAGAGCGAGATAGTTGCCAGGACGCAAGGACAACAAATCGCATGAGTATGTAGCAGTAGCCACCAGGGGGACGAGGAGCGGAAGCGTGATGAAGACAAACAGTTGGCGGGATGCAAATGGGGGGATAAGTCCAAATGGGGAGAGAGGCGCAACCGAGGTACAAATTGTACCTACGCCCCACGGAGAAGGTGCAAATTGTACCGACGCCACGCAGACAAGGTACAAATTGTACTTTTGACAACGTCCGCGACATGTGCGGGAATGTTAACGTGGGGGGAGAAGGTACAATTTGTACTTGCAACCCGCAGAGAAGGTACAATTTGTACCCCAACAAAACGGTACCGGATACTCATCCCCCCATGTCCTGATCCCCCCATCGCCATCGGGCCGAAACAGAAACAGGAGGAGGGAGAGGAGGGAAAGGAGGAGGAGGATGAACAGCTGGAGCACCACAAGCCCCCCTTCCTACGTCTTCCTCGTCCTCCCTGTTCTCTTCGTCCTGCTCCTCGACCTCGTCCTGCGCAATCACTCCTTGTCGCCGTCTCTCTATCTCTCTCTCTCTCTGCCTCTCTCTTGCTGTCGACGCCCTCGCCCTCGCCCTCGTCGCCGGTCTGGCGTTGATCGGCCGTCGGCCGCCGGGGCGTCGCCGTCGTCGGAAGCGCCTGCTGCCACGAAAAAAACAAGTCGTACACAATTCTTTGACGGCCCTGGGGGCCACGCGGGCGACACAAGTTCCTGAGCCGTTCCCTTCATGGCGAGAAGCGGAGATATGATGCTGATGATGGTGATGGTGATGGTGATGATAATGATGATGATGATGATGATGCTGATGATGCTGATGATGATGATGATGATGATGATGATGATAATGATGATGATGGCGATGATGACGACGATGATGATGATGATGATGATGATGCTGCTGCTGATGATGATGATGGTGATGGTGATGTTGATGATGATAATGATGATGAGGAGGATACTGATGATGCTGATGATGATGCTGCTGATGGTGACGATGGCGATGAGGATGATGAAGATGACGGTGATGGCGATGATGATGGTGATGGTGATGATGATGACGACGATGCTGATGTTGTTGATGATGGTGCTGATGCTGATAGCATCGCAGTGCTGATGATGATGCTGAGGAGGAGGAGGAGGAGGATGAGGAGGAGGGAAGGAAGGAGGGGAAGAAGGGGGAGGATATTGGAGCGTCTGGGGGGAGGAGGAAGAGGGAGGAGGAGGAGGACGAGGAGGAGAAGGAAAGGAGAGGAAGGATCATATGAGGATCAGGATGCGGATGATGATGAGGAGTAGGAGGAGAAGAAGGAGGAGGAGGAGGACGAGACATAAGGCGGAGGAGGGGGAGGCGGAGGAGGAGGAGGAGGAGGAGGCGGTTCGAGTGTCTGGAGGAGAGGAGGAGGAGGAGGAGGAGGAGGAGGAGAGGAGGAGGAGGAGGAGGAGGGGGAGGAGATGATGAGGAGAACAGGACGAGGAGGGGGGTGGAGAAGAAGGAGGAGGAGGAGGAGGAGGAGAAGGAGGAGGAGGAGGAGGAGGAGAAGGAGAAGGAAAAGGAGGAGGAGGAGGAGGACGAGACATAAGGCGGAGCAGGAGGAGGCCGAGGAGGAGGAGGAGGAGGAGGTGTTGGTTTGAGTGTCTGGGAAGAGGAGGAGGAAAAGGGAGGATGAGGAGGAATAGTAGCAAGAGAAGTAGGAGAAGATGAGGCGGACCGAGCTCCGCGCTGGCTCCAGGGCGCCCGCGTTCCCGCGGGTGATGGAAACGTCGCAGGCCGTCGCCAACTGGACGACCGGCCACCCGCCTGCCAGCTCTCGCCGCACCGCCACCCCGGGAGGAGGAAGGGGAAGGCGGACTGGGAAGGCAACAGGGGGGGGGGGGGGGGGGGGGGGGGGAATCGGGAGGGATCCTGGGCAGAAGGGGGATCCTGCAGACAAGGGGAAAGTGATCGTTGTGGATCCTCTTTCTCCTGGCTTGTCCACAGGATCCCCTGATCCTGGGAGGAAGTGAGGAGGCAAATCCTGGGCGGCCTTCGTGGGAATGGCCGCAGTCCAGTGAGCTCGATTCAGGGGCCAGCAAGCCGCACTGAGCCCGACTAGGCCTGGGATCGACGATCGACCTCCCGGGACTTGCTGCCTACTGCTTCCGGGGGCCCGGGGACCCCAGCAGGCCTCCCGAGGCCCCCTCCGAGACCTCCAGAAAGGCCCCAGGGAAACCCAGACCGCGAGGGACTCGCTCCGAAGAGCTCCTCCTCCTCCGCCTCCTCCTCATCCTCATCCGCCTCCTCCTCCTCCTCCTCCTTCTCCTCCTCCTCCTCCTCCTCCTCCTCCTCCTCCTCCTCCTCATCATCATCATCATCATCATCATCATCATCAATATCATCATCAGCAGCATCCGCCTTCTTCCCGACGCTGCAGAAGCACGAAGGCCGCAGCGAGGTATTGTATCCAAACGAGGAGGAGGAAAAAGAGGCAGAGGAGGAGGAGGAGGAGGAGGAGGAGGAGGAGGAGGAGGAGGAGGAGGAGGAGGAGGAGGAGGAGGAGGAGGAGGAGGGCACGTAGCATGAGGGGCAACGTGCGATTTATCATAGGCAAGGCGTGGCGCAGGCTCTGCGCCTGGGTCGCGAGTCCCTGCTGGCCGAATGCGGGCAGAAACTTGTGGCAGATATAACAACTTTAGATGAGCCGTCTGCGCATGCGAAGGCGTCCGCGCTTCCCCGAAGACGCGGCACACCTCTCAGAAGGCCGGAGGCCTCTGAGAAGCCCCGCCTTCTGAGAAGGCCTTCTGCTTCTCACTTCCCCGCCCCCACCGCTCGCCGCCAAAGGGAGGACGAGGAACAAGTACTGCGAAGGTTGGCCAGGTGCCGCGCACACAAGGCGCCCTTTCTTTTCGTGCCCTGCGGTCCTCCTGCCCCCTCCGTATCCCCCCTCATCCCCGTCCTTCTCCCCGTCCTTCTCCCCCTCCTCCCCCTCCTCCTCCTCCTCCTCCTCCTCCTCCTCCTCCTCCTCCTCCTCCTCCTCCTCCTCCCCCTCCTCCCCCTCCCCCTCCTCTTCCCTCTCTTCTCCAAACTCCCCCTCCTCCTATCCCCCCCTTCTTCCCCTCCTCCCCCTCCCCCTGCCTCGTCGGATGCCCTCGGGAATCGCAAACTGAAAACCTGGATGTTCAAACATCTTGGATTCAATTACCCTGTGACGTACCCAACCCACTCGCTTCAAGTGACAAGAGGAGTTGGCCCAAGCGTGCCAAGACAATGACCGAGCAGGCGACGTTGTATGCCGTGCAAGCTGCACGGGGTGCGCTCACGTGGCAGGATTCGAAGGACAAGACAAGAAGGACGAGACTCGAGGGCCCAGGCGTGAGGAGGACATGGAGGCGGGAACGAAGGGAAGGAAAAGAGCGCGTGGGGGGTGGCACGCCAGCGCAAGGGATCAGATGGCACCATGTCAATGTCTTATGAGACCTTCAGCGGCTAACTACTTTCTCCCTTTTTAGGAATAGCCGCTGAGGAAGGTCTCAGAGACAAAGAATGCCATCTCCTGGCCAGGGGGGGGGGGGGAAACGCCAGCGCGGCAGCAGCAGAGGGAAGGTGACAGGGGGCAGAGAACGACGACGAAAGTGGCGGGAGGAGGCCGAAGACTGTTGCTCTCTGTCGGTCGTGCGCTGAATCTGCAGCGCTGCCTGAAAACCATGCCGCCGCGGGGAACCGCCAGATGATAACACCTGCTCGTCGTGAGTGCAAGGAGCGAGCGAGGAGGAGGAGGAGGTTAGGAGGAGGAGGAGGAGGGGGAGGAGGGAGGGAGGAGGAGGAGGAGGAGGAGGAGGAGGAGGGGGAGGAGGCGAGGCCTAGCTCGCCCGCCAGCGTCCCTGCTTCCTGCCTGCACTCGAAGGCGCGCCGCCGGGTCTGCGGGCGGCCCGCGGCAGCGCCCCGCTGACCCCCCAGCAAGCCTTGAAAGCGAGGACGAGTTCGCAGATCGCAGCCCCCCACGGATGGCGAAGTCAATGACCTCGTGAGGGGTCCAGGGGCTCAGTGCCGATTGTTCAAAAGAAGCCGGACCATCGAGCCTGGCAGCCCGCCGTACTATTCCCTGACGTTTGTCCTCGCCCGTCGCAGCTTCCCCCGCCGCCGCCGCCGTCTGCGTCGTTGTCGCCGTCGGCAGTTTCTGCGCGTTCCCTGGAGCGTCTGGAAGTCTTCGGGCCATCTGCCACGCCTCGTGCAAGGCTGCCCGGGGAGCCCAGGGAGACTTGGAAAGGGGGCTCGGGGAACGGAAGGCAGCGTGCCGAAAGGAAGGGGGGGGATCTCGCAATTACAATACCCCTGCAGGCGGCACTTAGCGTTCGAAAGCGTCCACATCAAGCAAGCACGGTTGCGCAGGACATGGAGCTTTGATTCCAAACAGGCCTTCTCCTTTCGCACAGGGGCCATTTAACCTCCAAGGCATCTGGCGCAATGCCATGGCATTCAATGCGATGATGCGTTGTTCTCCGCTGTGCGATGCCATGCTTAGCGATCTTACGCTTTGTGATGCAATGCTACACTACGCAATGCCAAGCCATGCAATGACATGCTCTGCTCTGTCGCGATCTTCTACACCATGCTATGCCGTTTTGACTATGCATCGCAAACCCTTTGGGGATCATTGCCTTGCTCGACATCAGCCTGTGCGCGTAAAGAGATCTGCGCCATGGTAAGTGTTGGGAGGGGGGTATGACGACAGATCTGACGCGAGCGCACCTAGCTTGCCTCCTCGCCTTCCCCCTTTCTGCCGTACTTATCCTCCTCATTCTGATATCCTCCTCCTCCATCTGCATTGTATTTGCTCCTCCGCCTCCCCCTTCTGCTTTCCTCCACTTCCTTATCCTTTTGCTTTGCTCCTTTTCCTCCTCCTCCTCCTCTTCGTCATCCTCCTTCTGCTTTCCTCGTCCTCCTCCTCCTGCCTCTCTTGCTATCCTCCTCCTCTCCTCCTCCGTACTGTAGTGTGCTCGATGGAAGCGGCAGTCTGAGCCAGCTGCTCCAAACAACGTCAACACACGCAGTAGCCTGTAATTGTGGAGCGGGTAGTAAGAAGCCAAAGCGCGAGAGGAGCTGGGCAAGGTTCCACTTCTCCTCCCATAGGCCGTCAACAACATCGGAAACGCACCCCTGGCCATCAATCAGCACGCCTGACTTGGACACCCTTAGTGAGCAGACCGGATCAGGGCCAGTAGATCCGAGGGGGACGGGGAGCCGTCCCTGAGACGGGCCATCCAGCGTACTACTTGGACCAGGACAGAAAGAGGCCCCTGTGGAACCTGGACCTCTGCTGTTTGTGGCCCTTGGACTTTTGGTGTCCGTGACGAACACCCGCCACAGACAAAGCTCCAGACAATGCATAGCCTCCGCACTTCGCGCAGCGCGTCACCCGCCCGCTCCCGCCAGCCCTCGCGCCGCCCCTCGCGAAAGCCTCCTTCGCCCTGCAAAGGGTGTGACCCTGCAAACCTGACAGGAGGGTGGTCTCGCACACAACATCAGACATCTCCGCCGCCATATCAAAATCAATGGGGACCTTAAAGTCGATGCAAAGGGACCCACAACCGTCGCCCCTCACGATCGCACCTTCCCTGTACGGCAGCACGGGACGCAACGCCATGCTGGGAACATGGCTTCGTGTCTCCGTCCGCCTCAACGGGCCCAGGGGAACCAGAAGCGCCCAGCCAACCTCTATCGGTCACAATGACAACTCGACTGCCTGCCCACCTGAGCAGCTCCTTCCGGTGCTCGACCAACGCCGGACGGATCTCCAGGGCATGCCCAGGCAAAGGGCGCAACTCAGCACCTATCTTGGCAAACCTATGGGCATGATTGTCCCCGAGACGTTCAGCCCCCGAGCACCTGCCAGAGAGTGCGTCAGCTACAGACGCCTGTCCTTTTATTTTGGCCGCGGACACTTCGTCTTCAAACACTTGCCAAACCCTGGTCCATATGTGGGCCCGAAGTGTGGGGACGAGCAAGTGCTGGCCCTGCCCCACACGCAACCGAAAATCCCCGAACAATCCGTGCAAACTGCAATCGGAAACCGGCTCAACAAGCTCAGCCGCCATTCTGTGGGCGTCGTCATCACCATCTCTGACCTGCTGCCGCGGAGCCCCTTCACGAGACGCTGCCCCTTCGGCGGCTGGAATCAATTGTTAGCGCTCGTTGATCTGCGCAAAACTCCACTCTGCTCTCCGCGTGTCATCGCACGCAGGGTTGATGGCAGACCCGTCAATGACAATTCGACCGCTGATCATGCCAGAGGCAGGCTAGTGGAACCAAAAAACATGACACTCTGAGGCAGATTGGAGGAGGGATCAGCTCACGAGAATGAGGCAGGACCCCATCAGCCAGTTTCTCCAAGTCCTGTCCCACTCCTGTGCCTTCAGTGCACTTCTCAAACAGGACGTCGAAAGCTATTGCCGCCTGTCTGCTGCCCAGGCCTCGTGCTATAACCTGCGGTGGAACAGCGCACCCTTGTCAGATGTGCATAACTGGCGTAGGTCGCCGTCAGGTAGTCCATGGCCCTCAAGGCGAACCTGGGTCCAAGTACCAAGGGTCAACGCATCTCTAGCACGCTCCTGGTGGCGTTTGCTCCAGATTTCGCTCGGCCTGCTGTCCCGCATTCTGCCTCTAACCCCTTCCCACAACACAGGCCTGCACCGCGCGCCGTGGAGCTCAGGCCTGGGGAGGAGCGACTTTGCATCTGCCCAGCGCGCCGCATCACGCTGCGCAAGACTGCTGGCCACGACAGATGACAGAGCAAGCAGATCCAACGCTTCTCCTTGAGCGGTAGTCCCTTTCCTGGCCGAAGACGGCCCCAAATCAATCTCCTTCAAAGACACAGTGAAAATATGTGCAGGACTGGCGCGTGCGTTCCAAGGTCTCTTAACCTGCCAACGGTCGCCCACTGCTTTCTCAAGCACCAGCTGCATAACATCCAGCCCAGGGGGTCCACCCCAAATCGCCCCACGCCATTGCAGCACCACGTTGGCACGGCGCAGCACATGCGGGTCCACCTGGGGCCCAGTAGGGAACGACCTATGCCTGAAGGACAAGGAGGCCCCATACTTATCTTTGCTAAGGCGACGAGCAGCAGCCAATCTCATCACATGCACCTGCGCAGGGGTCCAGCCAGCCACTGGCGATCCCCAGGGCCCCGCAGCTTGCGGTCCAGCTCCCTGAGTAGTGCACGCAGGAGCCCCATCATACTTGAGCTTCAACAGCCTCCTGGAACGCCTCGGAGCCTTCTGGAGACGCAAACGGCGTAGGGCTACGCCGCAGTCGCCTAGCAACTGCATTGCGCCGAAGCGAGCGCACGACATGCTGGGACTTGAATCCGAACTTGCCCTAGTGACTGCAAAGGGCCAGCTCTCAAGTGTTGCTGGAGGCCACGAGCGTAGACTTCCCGCGCGCGATCACAAACCCGAGCGTTTCGAATCCCCCCTCAATCATCGCCCCGGCACTACCCAGCGGACCCCCTACAAACGCCACCGCCCCCAAAGATTGCATCGACGCGTCATCGATCGCATTCCTGATAGTGACCGCGGGGAAAGCAGCCGCGACAGCAGAGAGCAGCCTGCGAAAAAACAACGCACGCAAATGAAGCCGCCGAGCTGCAATCTGCCAGGGTCGCCCCCGCCGCGTGCAGAATTTCTGAAATCGCACCTTGGAACGCAACAGCACGCGCGCGCCCACCTGCAACTGGGTGGCTGCACGCAGCAAACACAGGTTCAACCCTGTAGCGCTGGCCTCTTCGAAACGGATGGGGGGAGCGACGCTTCCGTAAACTTTGCCCAGCTCATCGAACGGCCCCCCCGGCGCAAATCGCTTAACGCGTGCAAGTTCACGCATCATCGTAAGGCCCCACCCCGCCCGGCCACGCCGCTTGTCCGTCTCCCCTCAGAAGAAGTGCGCAGAATGAGCTCGCTCCCAATCCAGTGCAACCTGCTGCCGCACGCTGGCCCGCGCACGTAGCGCACTGGCGACGAGGGCCAGATGGCGCAAAGCACCACCGTCTGGCGTTCATTGGAACAGAAACCAGCGTGGCAGACTTGCCGGGTAACCTGGGGTTCCTTTCCCAAAGCATAGAATGACCCCTGAGCTTGCCATTGAAATCATGAGAGAGCAGCTGCCGACACCGAGGGTTCATGCAATCGGTTCCAAGGCCAGCGTCATGCTTGAATCTGCTGATGGCCCACCGAACATGTTGTTTCTCAGGCCTAGCAAGATGGGGGGGGGGGGGGGCGGCATCGGCGTGTTGCTCAGGCGGGGGGGGGCCGTCATGCACCAACCAATGCCTACCCCATTTCTTCTGGAGGGCTTCGATCGCCCTGTCCCCATGCAGTGACCAACTCTCAGCTGAGCGCGGGCCCTGAGCACGAGGCTTGACCTTAGAGTAAGCATGCGCGGCCTTGCCAGCCATAGCAGAAGCAGCCGCTTGGGCCCAAGCCTTCCAATCATACCACCTCGTCGCAGTGCGACTTCTCAAGGCCTTATCATACGACGATGTTGCAAAGCGGCCCCAGGTGTCCGATCTCCGCCCCCCATCGAGTTTTCACTTGTTTGGATCAACTCAGGGAGGCAGACACAAGAACTTGCTCCTAGGGTGTCCAAGCTCATGCCGAGGATGGGGGATCGCAACTGACGCCGCTTCGCCGAGCCCTCCAGGTCGTCTACACACGTCGCTGCCCTGACCAATAACGCGACTAGAGTTCGCCAAGCACGAAGGCGAAGGGGTGCTATGCGAAAGCCGCTTACCTTTCAAGACCGCGCCCAGAGGGGCCCGTTTTCTTCTCGAGCCCCCAGTCCTGCCAATGACGTCCTCCGTCTCCTCCCCGCAGCTTCAGTATCTGACGCAACTGGTCCCGGGCGAACTCCAAGTCGAGGTCCCCCGCGCCCCGTGCCCCAGGACCACTTATGCTGCAGGGGCTCTTTGAGGCGCCCGATCGGACGCCCAGATGGGGAACGCCGCCCATTCAACTCGAACGCGCGCAGGCCGGGCCAAGCTGGCGCTGCGTAGCGTAAGCTCCACGGGCGAACGGGGGGAACAGGGAGCTGCGCGCCGCGCTTTGATCGAACTGACGCACGACGGAACGCCAGCAGGGACAATGAAATCATCGCACATCTTGCGAACGCCCGCCGAGCAAACGGACGCCCCAAAGAGAGATAACAGTAGCGCCGACTCTCGAGCACCGGTCGACCAGCCATTCCGCGTCAGGCGCCACGCTGGCATCGCAACCCAACCCACGGAGCGGACAGGAACCCAGCTACTTCCCCAGAGCCGCCAGTAGAGGCAAGTTGCCGCCCTTCACCCCCAGAGAGTGGTAGAAGCAAGCCGACGTGCAGATAAGGCCTCCAGACAGTGCCCCATCCACGTGCCTCGCCAAGACACTCCCGCGAGTCTGGCACAGCGATCATCTCGTCCAGCTGCGTCGTGCGCTGGCATATGCGCGTTGGAGCTCCAGCGAGAACACCTGCCGAAGTAAGCAAAACAGCGTCGCCCGTGCAAACTCATGGACAGAAATCAGCATGAGTGCCTTTACCCCTAAAGGACCCAATGCCTTGGCTGATCAGACCCGCATCAAGGGCCCGAGTTTCTTGCGCAGCCCAAAACTGGGGCTTCAGTCCCCTGGCGCCCTCCATCCTCCACTCCAAGACCGTCTCTCAGGATTTCCAGTTATTGGAAAGAAACGCCAACCTCTCCTCTTACCAGCTGCATTCGATACCCTGGGGGTCCTCCGACGAGGAGCGGCAGGAGGAGGAGGAAGGCCACGCACCTGTGCACCAGACTCACTCACCTCGCCACGGTGAGTGGTAGCATTGCCACTGTCAACATACTCAATATCGTCAGAATTCGTAGACTATGCCCTGCCCCTTTCGCTGTTTTCCTCTTGGGTGCACCTGAGGGCAAGGTCTAGCAAAACATTCGGCGACTGAGCCAAGCCCCATCGCGCTGCTCACCTCAAGGGTGCACCTGGAGGCTGGGACTCGCGCTCTACCACCTGCTGCCTCGTGCCCCGTGGCGGCAGGGGCTTTGGGCGAGGGTCGCTTTGGGATCAGCGGTTCGCGCGAGGTCAGGCCGATCCCCCTCGCGGATCGACCCGCGGCGCCCACCGCCCTTCCCTGCGCGCCCCCCCCAGCGAAGAAGCTGCCCCCAGCCCAGAGGGGTGCACCTCTCTGGCCACCTGGGGAAATACCTGTCCAGCATCACGTACTGGTCCGTCCTGGCACTGCTTTTCGAAGCTGCATCGAGCGCCGCGTGGGGGCGAGGACAACGATCCACCAGCTCACATGTCTCTGGCCACCTGGGGCCACATACTGCTGCACCCATGCATCCCCAGTCCAGAGGAACAGCGTCTCTGGCCACCTGGGGCAATAACACCCGCAGTAGCTGGCGCATTTGCGGACGAAGTAGATGGCAGAGGTCAGCATCTCCAACCATCATCAGGAGAATTCCTGACATCATGGAATAAACCCTCTGTCTGAATCGCAGGTACAGGTAATTTCATATTAAGCCAACCGGCATCAATCGTCATGTCTGGCCGACACTCCGCACACCCGTCATATATGCTGCCGTTTCTGGCAAGTAGATGCCATCTCCTCCCGAATGATACGTTTGGCTGCTGCAAGCTACTTGGTCGCGCTGTCGCCGTTCTCATATCCCTCCGCAGCGCGTCTGGCTTCCAGGAGGCCTGTCCAACTTCGGCAAGTTTCTCTTTCTGAATCATCGTCAAGATCCATGCCGGAATCGCCACCAGCAGGTACACCTTCGCCATGAGCCCACACAGGCTCCGCTTGCGCTGTGCCTCTTTGATGGTGACAGCTTGGGCCTCCCGCAAACTTCGGAGCGTGAAGAGGTGCTGCGCTCATTCCTGGTCTGCCCGCACCTTAGATAACCACTCCTTGAACTCCTGACTCGCAAAACGAAAGCTGGGGCTTCCCGATCTTGAGGATCTGCTCACCAGCTGAAGCCAGCCCCTTGACAACGGCTTCACTTGCCTCTGACAACGACCTCGCGCTGCCTTTTGGCTTCCTCCAGAGCCACCTGCGCATCCGCAAGCTTCTTGTCCAAGGCTGACTTCGCTTCGTCCACCTCGCCCCGTTTTTCCACCAGGTTGGACGAAAGTGAAGCAACATTCTCCTCCGCCCTGGCCAGGCGAATCTTAGTGGATATCTGCTGGACGTGCAGCGGCATGGCCTCCTGGGAAGCTTTTTACTGGCGAACAACCGGACCTCCTGCAAGGGCCCGGTTGTCCTCATGTGCCGAGTAACGAGCTGCCTTTTGCCAATGCGCCAGTTTTTGTTTGATGTCCTTTGTTGCATTCTCTTCCTCCATGTCAGCGCGCCACGGAGCTTTGACTCCAGGCCCAGCCTTGGTCCTGCCCTTCCCCATGGCATTGAAACGTTTGACGATCGTGCCCAGAGTCTCTTGCAATTTCGGCGCACTCTCGGCCCACTTACCTTTGGCCTTCGGGGGGTTCGCTCCACCTGCAACCTCCTTCCCATGAGCCTTGTTTTTCTGCCTTTGCCACCCTAGCGAGCGCTGCGCAGCCACATACACACTTGATCCGAGACGCCCAGTTACCTCTCCGACAACATGTAGTACAGCTCCAAAACGGCTTCCCGGCCCCAAGAAGTACATCTTTGGACACCGCCCCACCAGACATCACAGCACTGGAAGGAGCACTGGGTCCGAGATATCTGTGCTCCAGCAGGATCTAACAAAATCGACGGCACCTGGGAGCCTGACAGAGGGCTGCCCCGCATGTGACAGCCACACGCCGCAAAACTCACAAACCTGCCGCACGGCTGCGGACAAGCTCGAAGCCTCGCGGCAAGGTTTCAGACTTGAGCCAACATGGTTACGGACTCCTCTCCTCCTCCTCCTCCCCCTCCCCCTCCTCCTCCTCCTCCTCCTCCTCCTCCTCCTCCTCCTCCCCTTTTGCTTTCCTCATCTTCCTCCTCCTCCTCCACCTCCTCGTCCTCCCCATCCGCCTCGTCCTTTTCCGCCTCCCACTTCTGCTTTCCTCCTCCTGCTTTACTCCTCCTTGCCCCCCTCCCTCGGGGTGCGCTGGAGAGGAGGGGCCAAGCAGAAGGGTGGGGGTGGGGGGGTAGCGCACCCTGGCCCAAGGCAGTGTGTGCGCGGACGTGTGCGGGTAGGGGGCGGGGGGGAGGGCAGGGGCCGTAGCGAAAAGTGAACGTAGTAGTCATTATAATAAGAAGCGTTGGGAATGATACGAGTATCCATGATCACAGTAATAATAGCAACGCCTAATCGTACTACTAATGATGATGATGCTGCTGATGCTGGCGGTGATGGTGATGACAATAATACCAATAGCATTGTCATTACAACTTATACTAACACTACGATCAAACGTACTAACAACAACCATAACCATAAGCAAACTAACAGCTAACAGTAATGACGTTCATCAGGGTACGAATAATTAAGAACTCTACTAATCTCAACAACAATAAACAACAAGCAAGGTGACAACAATCAGACGACAATCAAAGCGACAATGCGAATCACAACAAGCAAGGGGCACGAAAGGACGGCTCGACGGGGCGCAGCTGCAAGAAAAAACACCCCGAGGCGAGAAACCATCCGAGCACCAACGACAGCTTCCTTCCGTCTCCCTCCTCTCGACGGCGGTCGGGCGTTGCTTAGAGGGGAGGGTGAGGAGGAGGAGGAGGAGGCGGAGGAGGAGGCGGAAGAGGAGGCGGAAGAGGAAGAGGAAGAGGAAGAGGAGGAGGAGGAGGAGGAGGAGGAGGAGGAGGGAGGAGGAGGAGGGAGGAGGAGGAGAGGAGGAGGAGGAGGAGGAGGAGGAGGAGGAGAGGAGGAGGAGGAGGAGGAGGAGGAGGGGAGGAGGAGGAGGGGGAGGAGGAGGAGGAGGAGGAGGAGGCGGAGGAGGAGGAGGAGGAGGAGGAGGAGGAGGAGGAGGAGGAGGAGGAGGAGGGGGGACCTGCGCAAACAGTCGGCGGGGGATAAAAAAAGGTCCACCTGTTGTGAACCTTCGGGGCCCCTTGAAGGCTCCGCTCCCGAACCCCCATTTCCCTCCTCCCACGCCTCCCCACTCATCGCACCCCAGCGACGGAACGCCCAAGGTTTGGGTCGGGCCCCCTTTGCTGCCCCGATACGCAACACGCAACGCGTAGCGTATCGATACGGAGCTCAACACGTAGGCTGAAAACGTAAGTCAGACGCGATGCATTCGCCAAAATGTGGCCCAATACGTGGAGCCAACACGCAACGTATTGACACGGACGTCTTGAACACGGGACGTGTTGCGTACCAAAACGGGCGTACCGAGGCAGCTCTAAGGGTCGGGCATGTCCCTCTACAGGCGGATTTTGGGCGACTGTCAGACAATAGCCGAACAATGCTCAAACATATTGTTTTTTGTTTTAAAAATGACCCCAAGCTATGTTCTACTATTTTTGGTACACTCCTCCTGTAGAGGGACATGCCTGACTTAACCCAAGGTGATGCCCCCCCCCCTCTCTTGCCCGGCCGGGGACGGCACCGCCCACCCCCCCCTGGGGAAACCAAGAGTTGCCGACGCCGCTGCTCTCGGGACCTCTCTCCCTGGGAGGCGCGCTCTGACCAGGCCAGGACTCCGAGGCGAATCCAGCGGTGGCGCCGAGGGCCTCCCAGGCGGCCTCCGAAAGAAGACCAAAAACGAGGCTGGGGGTAGCAGTTTTTGGATTCCTGCTCCTCCTCCCCAGACCCCCGGCGTCATGATTTTTCCATGACGTCGGCCCCCAGAGGTTTCGACCTGTTCCCCGGGACCGGTTTCTCATCCTGAGTCGTGTTTGGACGGTCCCGAGGCCCGGGAAGGGCCCCCAGAGGCAGAAAACGGCGAAAACCTCCCGTTGTGATTTTTCCATTGCTCGAGGGGATCTGGGTCGGACCTCTGGTGCGGCAGGGGGCCGCGCCGCCCACCCCTCCACGCCCGGGCGGTGGCGCGGGCTGGCCTCCACACGGGTGTGCGCAGGCGGCCCGGAGGCGCGCGTCCGTCCGGGGCTCCAGGCTCGGCGTCTGCAGGTCGCGCAGCGAGGTGACGTAGACGGCCTCCGAGGGCCGGGGCGGTCGCCATCGGATCTCGGGGCATCGCACGGAAAATCGTGCTTTCGTCCTCCTCCTCCTCCTCCTGCTCCTCCTCCTCCTCCTCCTCATCCTCCGCTTTCTCCCCCCACTCCTAGCCCTTTCGATCAGGGTCGGCGGCACCGGCCGTCAGGCCTCTCCAATCGTGCTTTCGACTTTTCTTCGAGGCGCGCTCCCAGGATGCTTGCCAATCGGTGGCTCAGAGATGGGGTCCTCAGCGATGGGGTCGTGCAGATAGGATAGGAAGGGATCCAAGGGTGAATCTACATTGTTTGAAGCACCTCGTCCTTCGGGCCCTATCCCTCAGGTCCCCATTTTTTAGCCACCAGACCAATTTACGGAGCCCACCAAATGGGATAACGCAAGAAACGGTGCAGCCTTTCCAAGGCGTTCTTCCACAAATCTATGGCACGAAAACTGAATGAATTCCATGACCACCAGCGTAATACACCCATGCGCCTACTGGAG
The DNA here is from genome assembly GCA_963575745.1 of Prorocentrum cordatum. Lineage (NCBI taxonomy): Eukaryota > Dinophyceae > Prorocentrales > Prorocentraceae > Prorocentrum > Prorocentrum cordatum. The sequence goes on along the minus strand of CAUYUJ010022617.1, from coordinate 82,226 downwards.
CCGCATCGAACCGACATTTGCGTTGGATCGGTCTGCATCGGCATGGAGTGGAAATGAAATCGGATCGGCTGCGGCAAGATGCGCAGCAGCGGCATCGGGCCGCGTCGGACCGTCAAATGTCTCGGGTGTCGCTAAAGGTGCCCCTGACCCAAGGTGCCCCCAGCTTCTTGCTCCATGTTTGAGCCCCCGGACCTCGTGATGGGGTGCTCTGGAGGCCGTGGGGGCCTCCTCGGACATCCTGGGGGCACCTTGGGCCAGGGACACTTCTCGCCGCACCCGAAGATGGGAATCGGACACGATCGGGCCAGCCTGAATACATATCGTAGGTCAGACCGTGGCTCCCTAGATCTCCAGCGTCTTGGGTTAAGTCTGGCCTGTCCCCCTACATGGGGATTCCCGACGAAACATAAACAAGACCCCCGAAATAGTCCAAAAATGATGCAACAATAGTCAGGGGACCATTGTTTGCGTATGTTGTGGCCTTCTTGGGGTATTTTTGGAGTATGTTGTATTTTTCCCTACCCTCCTGCGTTGGGTTCTCGTTTTGAATAGAGCACTGCTCGCGCGTTTCCTTCCCACCCCCTCCCGTCCGTCTCTTCCCCCCTGCCTTTCGCCTCGCTCGTCGCTGCGTGCCAGATGGGGGGCTGCGATCTGTGAAACTGTCGCCACTTTCGAGGCCTGCTGGGGGGCCAGCACAGTGGGTACCCACGGCGGACTCAAATGGGACCTCGCCATCCCTGGCGGGCTGCGATCTGTGAAACTCTCGCCACTTTCGAGGCCTGCTGGGGGGCCCAGCACAGTGGGTACCCACGGCGGACTCAAATGGGACCTCGCCATCCCTGGGGGGCTGCGATCTGTGAAGCTGTCGCCACTTTCGAGGCCTGCTGGGGGGCCCAGCACAGCACAGTGGGTACCCACGGCGGACTCAAATGGGACTTCGCCATCCCTGGGGGGCTGCGATCTGTGAAACTGTCGCCACTTTCGAGGCCTGCTGGGGGGCCCAGCACAGTGGGTACCCACGGCGGACTCAAATGGGACCTCGCCATCCCTGGGGGGCTGCGATCTGTGAAACTGTCGCCACTTTCGAGGCCTGCTGGGGGGCACAGCACAGTGGGTACCCACGGCGGACTCAAATTGACCTCGCCATCCCTGGGGGGCTGCGATCTGTGAAACTGTCGCCACTTTCGAGGGCTGCTGGGGGGCCCAGCACAGTGGACACCCACGGCGGATTCAAATTGACCTCGCCATCCCTGGGGGGCTGCGATCTGTGAAACTGTCGCCACTTTCGAGGCCTGCTGGGGGGCCCAGCACAGTGGGTACCCACGGCGGACTCAAATGAGACCTCGCCATCCCTGGGGGCTGCGATCTGTGAAACTGTCGCCACTTTCGAGGCTTGCTGGGGGGCCCAGCACAGTGGTTATCCACGGCGGACTCAAATGTGACCTCGCCATCCCTGGCGGGCTGCGATCTGCGAAACTGTCGCCACTTTCGAGGCCTGCTGGGGGGCCCAGCGCAGTGGGTACCCACGGCGGACCTCAAATGGGACCTCGCCATCCCTGGGGGGCTGCGATCTGTGAAGCTGTCACCTTTCGCGGCCTGCTGGGGGGCCCAGCGCAGTGGGTACCCACCGCAGATTCTAATTAGATCTCGCCATCCCTGGGGGGCTGCGATCTGTGAAACTGCCGCCACTTCCAAGGCCTGCTGAGGGGCCCAGCGCAGTGGGTACCCACCACAGATTTAAATGTGACCTCGCCATCCCTGGGGGGCTGCGATCCGTGAAACTGTCGCCACTTTCGCGGCCTGCTGGGGGGCCCAGCACAGTGGGTACCCACGGCGGACTCAAATGGGACCTCGCCATCCCTGGGGGGCTGCGATCCGTGAAACTGTCGCCACTTTCGCGGCCTGCTTACGGGGCCCAGCACAGTGGGCACCCACACGCAGATTCAAAGTAGACCTCGGCATTCCTGGGGGGCTGCGATCTGTGAAACTGTCGCCACTTTCGAGGCCTGCTGGGGGGCCCAGCACAGTGACGCCACACGCGGATTCAAATCGGACCTCGCCATCCCTGGGGGGCTGCGATCTGTGAAACCGTCGCCACTTTCGAGGCCTGCTGGGGGGCCCAGCACAGTGACGCCTCCCAAGCAGCCTACACATCAAGTCGATTGTCCGTACAAGTTTCGGCCAAGTCCCCGTTTCCATTGATACAAATGGGTTGGGTACTCCAGATTTCGTAATAAAAGGGAGGGGGTCTGGACCCTCCAAGACAAGCCATTTCAGACCCCCCCCCCGCGGGAGAACCCTCCAAAACACCGTCCCCAGACCCCCCCAGGCCCTCCAAGATAGCCTGGAAGAGACCCCCCCCCGAAATGAGACCCCCCTCCCTTTCTTACGAAATCTGGGGTACGTCACAGGGCAATTCGTCGAAACTCCCCCCGTAGGGGGGCAGACCCGACTTGAGCCTTGGGACCTCGGGCGGAGGGTGCGCGCCGAGGTCGGCCTTCCGGGGCCCTCGCACGGGGCGCTCGGGACTAGAGGAGCCCGTCGGGGGCAGGGGCTTTTGGGGCCTCCACGCAGGGCAGTTTTCAAGACACAGTTTTTTTTTTTTTTTTTTTTTTTTTTTTTTTTTTTTTTTTTTTTTTTTTTTTTTTTTTTTTTTTTTTTTTTAAAAAAAAATATTTTTTTTTTTAAAAAAAAAAAAAAACAAACGGATGTTTAATACATGCTGATGGGATTTTAAACATATAGGATGTTTAATCATGCTGAATGTATGAATAAATCTATGCATGAACTCATCGCTGTGTTTAATGCTACATCCCTGCATTTGTTTATACATGATCCGCACGCGGAGCACGTATTAAAAACGGCACTGTGGGGCCCAGGACCCCTCGGTGCTTGTAGCAGCTCCCTGGGGATCCGTCGTGACGGGCGCGTGTCGCATGCGTACCCGTCGGTCGGAAGGAGTGGGCAAGAGCATGGAGCAGGAGGGCGTTGGAGGCAGGCCGGATCTCCGCTGGCCCCCTCGAAGAGGAGGGAGGAGGGACAGCCACTCGATCCTTGAAGTCGGAAGGCGCCTAGAGTAGATGGATTGGGCCTCGGGCATCCAAGCACAACTATGTTCAACGACCGACGTGTAGAAAGGTCGGCAACGTTTGCAAGACAGTTGGCGTCGCCCCAGCGTCCCGCCTCCGCCAGCCGACCCGCGGCGCGCTCCGCGGCCCAGCCACGACCCCGCGGAGACCCGGCCGCGTCCCACCCGCAGCCCACACGCGATCCACCCGCGACCCACGGCTCAGTCGCGACCCTCCTGCGATCCACGCGCGACACACCCCTGACCCTGCGCCTGCGGCAGGCTGACTGCTGTGGAAAAGAAGATCGGCGCCTGCGGCGGGCCCCTCCTCCTCCTCCTCCTCATCCTGCTCCTGCTCCTCCTCCTCCTCCTCCTCGGTTGGGCACCTATGCGTGTGAAGGATCGGACGCTCCCTGCTTCACACCCCTCCTGTTTAGGGCCAAAGGCCAACCACCCACTAAAGAAAGGGAGCCCTGGAACAGAACCCTTTGGGGGAACAACGTATTCGAGAGACGATCCCCCGCTCAATTTTGTCACATGCGGTGCTACTCTGAGTGGGACATCCCTGTGACATGTGGGGCTGAGCCTTGAATTGCGCTAGGTCTGGGCCTGTAACTGCGGAAGTTGTGCTGGGCATGTCTCTCTGTCTCGCCCCAGCAGCCCCGACAGGAGTGGGAAGCATGAGGCAAAGGGGGAGGATGACTGGGAGGAGGGGCGGGAGGGCGGGAGGGGCATGAGGTGAAGAGCGACGAGAAGGAGGAACATGGGGGGATGATGGGGAAACAGGGATTAGGGAGGAAGGAAGAGTCGGGGTGGGATGTCGAACAAGTGTGCAGATCTCCAGGACACCCCTCGGCGCCCTGGCAGATCGGACACCGTGCTGTAGGCACGGAGTGGTGTGTCCTCAGATATCTTCAAGGTCTCTGTATAGGAGGAGGAGGCAGGAGGGAGGGAGGCAGGAGGGAGGGAGGCAGAAGGAGGAGGAAGAGGAGGAGAAGGAGGAGGAGGAGGAGGCTGAGGAGGAGGGAGGAGGGAGGAGCGAAGAGGGAGAAGGGAGCGTGTCCTCTTTCCGATGCCCCGGGAGCGTGGCAGCGGGTCGACGCCTCCAGGATGCTCCGAGATGGCCCCAGGGGGCCGTCCGGGGGCTGTCTTGGGGGCCTCTGGGCCGGTCTTGGAAGCCTCCGGGGCTGGTCCCGCCTGGAATGGGTACGGAAAGAATGGGTACAATGCCCAACAACAAATGTTGTCCCAAACCAACAGCGGCCGCTGTTGGGCAGGCGGCCTTCTGTCTCGAATGGAGCGTCCAAGCCCGAAGGCCAAACTCACTGAACCAACACATGGTCCCGAGCGCCTGGGGGTCGCCCAAGGAACCCCTCTGTCCCCACGAGTGGCCGGCGAGAGGTCCCGAGAAGGCCCAAGAGAGGCCCCCAAGACGACCTGCGAAGGTCAAGAGGCGTCTCGAGGCCGGCAGAGTCCTCACACAGACCCCCAAGAGGACCTCAATTGGCCTCCACGAAATCTTCCAGAGGCCCCCGGGAGGCTCCCGAGACCCCAAGGAGCCCCCAGAGGCCACAAGGGAGCCCCCAAGAGGCCTCCAATACGTCCTCAGGAGTTCCCAAGGGGCTCCCAAGATGGCCCCAAGATGGCCCCAAGATGCCCAGAAGGGGCCCTCGTATCCTCCTCCTCCTCCTCCTACTCTTTCTTCTCCTGACTCTCCTCTTCCTCCTCACCCGCCTCCGCCTCCTCACATTTTGGCTCAAGCGTTCGCAAGGCGCCATCGTCATCCCGCCGCCCCGTCGCTGCGCACGGTGCCGACTCGGGATGGCCGCGCCTAGAGGGGTTCGCGCGCCGCCCTCCCTCCCCGCTGCCCAGCTGGAGGCGGCGGTGCGCGGCGCCGTCCTTGAGGGGGGGGGCAGCGCCGCACCGTCGCCGCTGTCGCTCGGTCGGCAATCTCAGCCGCGCTCCTCGCGCAGGCTGGAAAGCTCCCGAGCTGCCGCCGCGTGACGCTGCCGCTGGTGGTGCTCCCGATCAGCGCCCTGATCCTCGCCCGCGCGCCCCCTCAGAGGCGCAGCGAGCGCGTCGTCGGCGCCGCCGCCGGGCGCGTGCGGGGCGCCAAGCTGCTGGAACGGAGTGAGGCTGCTGTGATGGGAGCCCACGGCGCTCGCGCGCTGCCTGCGCCTGCTGCCGCCCCTGGCGCGGAGCTCGACGACTCCTGGGCCGTCGCGCCCTGCGCCGCGAGGGTCCTGCCGCTGCCCTGCGGCCGCCGCCGGCGCTGCGGGGAGGCGCGGGCGGCGGCGCGGCCAGGAGGTGGCGGCGGCCCTGGCTGGGGCGCCTGGCGAGACGGCGGCGTCTTCGACGACCGCGGCCCTGAAGGCGATGTCGCCCGTGCGCGAGCGAGCGTGCCTGCTGGAGCTGCGCCTCGCGGCGCCGAATGGTCGCCGCGACTCCGTTGCCCCCGTCCTCCTCGAACGCTGTTCCCTGGACGACCTGCGGGTGTGCGCGTCCTGCTGGATAAGCTGGAGTCGGACTGAGGGGCGCTGGCCTGTGTGGGCCCCATCGGGCGTCTTGTGGTTTGGCCGTTGCAGTGCATGCCCCAGGCGTCCCGAGGGTGATCCCTGCTGGCTCGTCCTCTTCGGCTGGCAACACGTGTGCGCCCCCGTGCGCGGCTGCTGTGCAGGCCGTTCACATCGTCCAGTCGTGTTCGTGATTAACTTGCACGTTCCTGGTCGCTCGGTCATTGACTCATCGCCTCCGCCTCCTCCTCCTCCTTTCTCCTCTCTCCTCTGTTCTCCTCCTCTTCGTATTCTTCTTCTTCCTCCTCCTCCTCATCCTCCTCTCTTCCTTCCCCAAGCGTTCCGCCCAGGGTTCCCACACCGGCCGGGGGAACACATAGTGGAATGGCTTGGCCAAACTTTGGCTCAACGTTTGGCCACATCGGCATTTCCACAAAGGCATGGGGACGGAGGTGACTGGCCGTAGGCGTCTTCGATCGAGTCCCCAAGCCTTCACGTCATTCACTGAAAACTCTGCGGCCTCTTTGGCATGCAACCGCGAGCCTTGGCAGAATCGTTGAACCTGCGCCCATTACCAATACCGTTGACGTCCACGCAGAGCTTGTACACCTGCCCGGAAGTCAGTGGAGTGGCGTCGACGAAGGCCTCGAACCAGTCCTCGTCGGGCCCGGGGGCATCGTAACGCAAACCACCTGCAAGGGGTGGCCAGCACACGGGATAGGCAAATCAGCGTTGAAGCGTTACTTTTTCGTGGAGCAGTGGTGCGGCGGGATATCGCCTTTCCGAGTGGCCATCGGCCCTTGGGGGTCCTTGGGGCTGCCCCTCAAGCTGTTCATTGGGAGCCAGGAGTCAAACGCAAGACTCTGAGGGTCAATAGTCGAGCCGATCCTTTGGCAGAACCCTCAACCTCACAAAATCCACGGACTGCGCTCCTGCTACCGCGTAGCAGAAAAGAACATATGTTCACAACTTGCGATCGGAGCCAGCTTCGAGCTTATCCCTACACCTATGATTGACAAGCCAAAAGGCGATGAGTGCTGGGGAATCCTCAAGATCGGCATCGAGATAAGGTGATGCCAAACATAGGGGTAGGGGTATGGGATATGCTTGAGGCTGATCAGGTCTACAAAGGTACAACGCCCGCCCCCTCCCCCCCCCGGACCCACATACACACACACACGCAAACATAAACACACACGCCACACACACGAACACACACACACACATACACACAAACACACTCGTCGCACACGCCACGCACGCACGCACGCACGCACGCACGCACACCCACCCACCCATCCACCCGCCCACCCACCCACCCACCTCCCCCCCCACCCACCCACCCCCTACCACACACATACACACACACACACGCGCAGACAAACACACACGCCCAGACACAGACGCAGACACAGACACCGACACAGACACAGACAGAGGCACAGACACGGACACAGACACATACACTGGCACAGGCACAGGCACAGGCTCACGCACACGCACACACACACACACACGCACACACACACACACACACGCGCGCAGGCGCACGCGCACGCGCACGCGCACACTCGCACGCGCACGCGCACACACAGACAAACACACACACACACTCACACACAACCACACACGCACACCACACACCACACAACCTACAACCCAGAACCCACAATCCACAACACGCAACACAGAACACAGAACCCACAACCCACAACCCACAACCCACAACGCACAACACACAACACACACACAAGCACACGCACAATATCACTACCTTGCGCTCGATGCGGGAGCCACCTGCCGTCAGGTTATCTGCCAAGGCTGCCGCATTGACAGAGGTGTTGAACATCTGAGCCTCGGTTGCCGCGCCAGGAGAGGCCTGCGTTGGCTAGCAGCCTGAATGGGGGAGTCCGTCGGAGGGGCTCGCATTGGTTGGTCGCCAGGGAGCCGATGAGCTCAGCGAATGACTTCGGTGCGTAGACGCCGCAGCGTCCCACAAGTTTGGCAGCTGTGGTGTTCGTACGCCGACCTCCTTGGCCGACCAAACGACGTGGTATACTCACGGGAACCCTCCCAGTCTGTCGCAAATACCTGAACAGAGAGCTCCGATGGTCTATGCCGGGTGGCCACGTTGAACTTCGATCCTCCGCAAGGCGTGACCATGACATGCTTCGGCCGGGCTGCCCCTTAACGGCCCAAACACACAAGATACTGTAAAAAACGGTCCGACACTGCAATGCATTTACCATCGCGAGTTGCCCGCATGACCGTCCCGAGGCCGATGGCCTTCCAAACTGGCGTCCCGCCAGCCAACAATGCTTTCAGCCAGGCTGTCGGGGTTCGCGCGACGCTTCGCGTCGCGAGCAGACGTGTCTTGGCGGCTGCGCGATGGAGGGCAGAGATGGACAGAGAGGGAAGACGGTACAGAACTCACTCGTTATACAGACAGGCAGGCCGGCCCAACGAGCCAGAGGCGAGCGCTCCACCCCACCAGACGCCCAGGGAGCCACCAGATGCCCTCAAGAGCGCCCCAAGAGGCCCCCAAAGAGGTCCCAAGAGAGGCGCCCAGGACCCCCAACAGGCCCACAGGAAGCCCCAGCAGGAGGCCCCCAGGAAGCCCCAAAAGGCCTCCAGGACGCCCAGAGGCTCCCCAGAGGCCTCAAATCTGCTCCCCTGAGGCTCCCGAGAACCCTCGGAAGAGACCCCAAGAAGCATCCGCGAGGACTTCGACCCACAATCAAGGTACATCTCGAAACTCTGCTGGAGCTCTCTTGAGCCATCTTGGCGCCCTCTGTGGCAGTCTATCGTACTCTCTTCGGCAGGGTGCTCTCCAAAAATCTCCTCCAGGATAATCCTGCTTGTCCCACAACCCCCAATGGGTACGAGCACGCCACCATGCAGCCACCGTGATGCGAAATGGGCCGGCGGAGTGAGCGAAGCGATGAAATAAGGATGGTGGATAATTCCATTTGCCAGTATGGTCGCGTCCTGGGAAACCCTCTGGGGCCGTCTTACACCCCCGCTCGCCCTGCGGGATCAGTGCATGTGTCCACCTGTTCTTCCACCCACCCTCCCAAAGTCTCCACTTCCCTCCAGGGCAGTTTTGATACACAGGATTTGTTTTTAATATGGGATCTTTAATACATGACTAATTCACGAATCAATTTAGGCATGAACTCATCGTGGTTTTTAAATACTAAATCCATGCATTTTCAATACATGATCCGCACGCGGAGCATGTATAAAAAACGGCACTGTCCCCAAAAAAGTCACGATCCCCCCCAAAAAAATGAGGCGGCGGTCTGCCCCCGCAAGAGCGCTCGATGATATTAAGGCTGGTGGGAACATGGCGGACTCCCGAAACCTTGGATCCAGAGATGTTGGCTTTCCACTTGTGCTTACTCCGCCTGCTGCTGGCGGACCCGTCTTGAGCAGGGACCGATCGTCCCGGCATTCCGATAGGCCTACCACGACATGATCTTAGAACCCAGAGAGGCACATGTTCCTTGAGCATCAGCCCGATGGGTCAAAAGAAGACAGTCCCATGATGCTCTTAAAAAGCTGATCTGCCGCGCACAAGTGCGAGGTAACCCCTCCGCCCAGAGTTATGCTGATGTATCGACGCTTTTGCCGTCCGGGCCTATCACGCACCAGTGCGAAGAAACTGCCCTGTCGCCCCGTTCTCGCTTGACGCGGCCCCTTAGCTACCACCCCATTTACTAACCAAACGCCCCGTTTGCCGTTGCTTGGCCTGCAGGCCAGCCAGGTCGCCTCGCCACTGCTCCTTGCCGTCGCTCGGACGTCCATTTCCCGTGCGTTTTTCGGTCTCGTGCGTGTTTTTTTGTTTTGCTCGATGGTCCAGGATGGTCCTCGATGGCTCTCGCCGAGAAAAAATGCACACGTCCGAGCGATGCCAAGGCTCGGCCCTCGCCGTTGTACTTCCGCCTGCGCCTCGACCCGCCCTCCGCCCTTCCGCCGCGGGCGAGAGGCCGCGCCGACGGCGAAGCCCCTCCTGGAGAGAACACCCGGCCCAGCGCGCGCTCCTCCGCCATCGCTCGGGCGCCCCTTCCCCGCGAACGTTTCGGCTTCGGGCGCGCTCTTCTTTTTGCGGAGGGCAGAACATCCCCCCTTTTAATACCACCCCAACAAAGCGAAGTTTTTCAGTCAACGCACCCACAGAAGGAATCGAACAGGGCGGGGCTGTGTAGTCAACGCCCAGGGCCAAACGCCAATTGTCGGGTCCGGGTGCAGTTTCCTCCCTTGATCTTTGCTCGACGACGCAGGATGCTCCTCGATGGTCCTCGCCGAGAAAAACATGCCCACGTCCGAGCGGTGACTGCACGGTTTCCCCCCGGGCCGTAGGCGACCCGAGGAGGAGGAGGAGGAGGAGGAGGTGGAGGAGGGGGAGGGGAAGATGGAGATGGAGGAGGAGGAGGAAGGAGGAGGAGGAGGAGGAGGAAGGAGGAGGAGGAGGAGGAAGAGGAGGAGGAGGAGGAGGAGGAGGAGGGGAGGAGGAGGAGGAGGAGGAGGAGGAGGAGGAGGGGGAGGAGGAGGAGGGGGCGGGGAGGAGGGGGAGAGGAGTAGGAGGGGGAGGGGAGGGGGGAAGGCGGAGGAGGATGAGGATAAGGATGGAGAGGAGGAGGAGGAGGAGGAGGAGGAGGAGGAGGAGGAGGGGAGCAGGAAGAGGAGGGGAGTAGGAGGAGATCCAAGCCAGGCTGGCCGGCCCTCCAAGAGGAGGAGGAGGAGGAGGAGAGGAGGAGGGGGAGGAGGGAGGACGAGGAGGAGGAGGAGGAGGAGGAGGAGGAGGAGGAGGAGCGCGGAGGAGGAGCGCGGGAGGAGGAGGAGGAGGGGGAGGAGGAGGAGGAGGAGGAGGAGGAGGAGGAGGAGGAGGAGGAGGAGGAGGAGGAGGAGGAGCGAGGAGGAGCTCCAAGCCCCACGAGCATGGACCGTCCGCGCATGGGCATCTGGGTCGGCCACCTTCGCGCATCGCGCCCCGCAGTGCGCGACGCGGGGGCTTTCCGCGAGCTCTCGCGCCGCCCCCTCTGGAGAAGGGCGCACCCTCCCGCCCAGGCCTAGACGCGCAAGGCGCGGGTACCTTCGCGCCCCTGGTGGCGCAACAGACCATGAAGTGCGGAGTGCTGTGGGCCCCATTCGAACGACCTGGAGGCGGTCCTGGGGAGGCACAGCTAACGCGACTCCAGAACATCGTGTGTGTGGCACCGAGTCTTCGAGGATTCGATCTCCCCAAACTTCCCCACCTGAGGACGGGCCAACCGCTGCATCCCGCTGGGGCATCTTGGAACATTCACGTAGATCTGGCGAGCATTCCTGTCAATCTGGAGCTGCGTTTCGGTCTTCGATGTGCTCACGAGCTCGTGGCAGCTATGGCCGAGACTGGCGGCGTGTGCAGCGTCGTCGTCCCTACAGGCAAATTCAGCGTCGCCGCGTAGACCGGCACCAAGGCGACGTGGGGCGTGGCTGGTAGTCCGAAGTCGTCATCACATGAGGACGCCAAGCGGATGACTGACTTCTTGGAGCATCCCTGAGAGAATGCAGCGGGGAACTCTTCTCTTAAAATCTGGCAGAGCCCTTTTCTTGAATGAACAGCCTCCCAGTACTCCCTCACATGAGAAGAATACCATGACTGCTGTCGCAGTAGAAATGAAACAACTGGCTACATGTTTGGAGCACAGCTGAGAGCCTACTGTGACGGACATGTCGAGTGGATTCTGCCCAAACCCGTCCCTTTCCTTATGCTGACCGCGTACCAAGGTGCCCCTGCCATGCCAGGAGTAGCACACCTGATGAAGAGACAACACTTCGCCAAGACCCCGTGACGGGATGCAGCGGTACCTCTTGTGTCGCTCAGCGGGTGAGTGAGGGTATAGAGCTGCTGGTACGGTACGTGTACTGTCACCGCGGTGATAATCAAGCGAGGTTACGTACTCACTGCCACCGAGGGCGAAGCAAGTGCGAATCCCCAAAAACACGCTGGAGCAACTGATCTGTTTCCAATGTGTCGATGGATTCCAAGATCTAGCATGCGTTGCGAGTCAGGGAGCATGCGGGAGATTGAACAAAAACGCCATGCCGTCAATCGTGATCCCTGCCCACCCGTGTGCACAGGAGTGGGATGTCGCCATCTCTTCGAATATCTCGAGGCGCTCATGGGCCACATTAGGGCTGCCTTGCCCAATCTGGGAGCCCTCTTGAACCGTCTTGGGCTCCTCCGTAGACCCTGTTCGGCCCTCTGGGTGCTTTGTCTGCCGAAAAGTGTGGAACCTCAAAAACTGCCAAACACCCCCTAAGGATCCCTTGTATGGTTGTTGACCGACTGGGGCGGTCTGGCGGTGCTCTTGAGGCCCATTTTGGTCTCTTTACGCCGTCTGGGGGTCAACTTGGAGCCTCTTGCGCCGCCATGGTCTCTCCAATGGTCGCGGGACCCTTGTATGACGTGTAGGCGGGCACTCGGGGCGTCTTGGGATCTCTTGGGGCCTCCTTGGGTCCTGGGAGGGGAGGGGCCCAAACGTAGCTCCGGGGGCCACTTGGGGGCGCAGGCCCCAGGGCCTGCAGATCTGGGCAATCCACCTTGGCAACGCGCCCGACCATCAATGCAAGTGCGGCCGGCATGCGTCGATTTGCAGCAGGAATGGAGAGGCATCTACTATTCCGTCCTCGGCATCATATGCACCAAACCGCTCCCATGACTTATCTTTGCACTCACCTCTGCAACTATTGCACCACCCATGCCAACATCGAAGAGCAAATAAAACCACCAGAACACCCGAAGTGGACGCAGCAGCTGAGTTATCACCACCATGAGCGAAAACGCCAGGCGAATCGTTAACAACCAACTGGCTGGAGAACTGAGCACATGAACAACTATGACAATAAAGCGTGTGCCCTGCACGAGGTCCATCGTAAAATCTATAACCGCTCGCAAAGCAAAGACGCTACTTTGAAATGACATGCGCCAAGTCAAAAGCATCCTTGCACGAGAGCCACATCCTCTGCATCGGGAGCTTCTGCACAGCCGGCGGGCTGAGAACGCTGACGGGCGTGACGGTGACCACACCCGCTGGCCCTTCAGGGAACGCCTGCACAGGAGCTGTCTTCTTTGCCCCCCCCCCCGCAATAATGGCAATACAGTCTTAACACCTGATGACAACCACCACGTGTCTGTTGAGCAGGGACCGACCGTCCTGGCATTCCAGCAATGCTCTACCAACAGAACAAAGTCCTTAGAACCAGCCAGAAATGTTCTAAGAACATTTCGTGGAAACCACAAAAGGTTTTTAGACCATTGTTTCGTAGGCCTATAGGTACGCTAGGACGCTTCGCCACTGCTTGTGTCTGAGCTCCGTGAGTCAACACGCAAACCTGACGTGAAGAAGGCAGGGTGCGCTACCTGTCCTGATGGCACCGGCCGGCTGCGAACCACAACGGGAGGGCAGCGTGGTTGCGAACATCTGTCTCAGGAAGAGATCGCGACCGCAAGCGGAACGTATGTTTAGGTCGGGCCTGTCCCTCTACAGAAGGAATATTCAGAAATAGTCAAACAATAGTCTGGGGAAGATTTTTGGACTAGTTTTGAATACTTTTTGGATCTATTCATTTTCCTCCAAAATCCTCGTGTAGGGGGACATGCCCGACCTAAACGTATGTCCTACGAGCGTGGCCGAAGCTCGGGGTGGAAATTCGGGCAATTGTTCGCAAGAGCAAGAAGGAATATTGGAGCAGACAGAGGACCGAAATGAGACCGGATGGATGCATCAAATAGTGGTGAACGCATTGGCCAATGATCCGAATGATCACTCACATAAGCGAAGCCTCACAACAGGACTCGAGGAACCACACCACAGCGCAGGACCTGACATGAGGTCGGAATGTACATCGAGTTCCTGCCATGCCAAAGCTGAGGGAGGGGCGGGAGAAACAAGACGCACTGAGAAACTCACAATGACCAGAATAGAGCGCCAGGCAGGCCGCAGAACAGGAACGGCACAAAGCAGTGCACTAAGACTGATTGTGAAGCACGCGTCAGAGTCGAGATGTTGTAAGGTGGCCATGCGACAGCCAGACACCGCCAAAAACACTGTGCAAGGCTGAGGCAGACCCAAGAACACCAAGTCGGAGGCCGTCAGGGCTGGACAGCGCGGGGCGATGGAACGGCCTCAGCTGGCATGTGAGCAGTGCCAAAACACCAAGTGGGAGCAAGACCGGGATCTGGAGGAGGAGGAGGAGGAGGAGACCGAGGGGGGGAGGGAGAACGACCTGGCAGCACAGGCGCGCTCAGGGCTCCAACTGGCGCTCACCAGCCGGCCAACAGTGCAAGACTCAGCGCCTTCAAGGAGGACGGGGGAGCGGGGAGCGGGGGAGGGGAGGAGAGACACCGACAGCGGACGACGGAGGGAGGGAAGGAGGAGGGGAGCGCCCTGCCAACCGAGGCGCGCCCATAGCTCCAGCTGGCATCGATCAGCCGCTGTGTTTGCGTTCTTGGCCTGCTGATGGATGCAAGCTGGAGCCGTGGCCGTGCCGCCGCTGCTGGCAGGACGTTCCCCTTCTCCATCCCCCCTCCGTCGTCCGCCGTCGGTGTCTCTCCCTCACTCCCTCCCCCTGGTTTTTGGACGCCCGAAATGGGTACGGGGAAAATGGGTACAATGCCCAACAACAAATGTTGCCCAAAACAAACATCGGCCGCTGTTGGGCGGGTGGCTTCTTGTCTTCATTGAACAACGTCCGCGGCGGCGCGGACAGCGAGCCTCGTTCAAAACGAACACGACCTGCTGTTGGGCATCGTAGCCCATCTTTCTGTACCCACTTCGATCGTCCCGATGCTCCGTGCAGCCGCAGATTCTTGCAGTCCCGACTGGTCTCATGCAGATTGGGCTCGGCAAAGCCTCTAAGCCCCCCCCTGTGCCTTTTGGATCCTTGTTGGCCCTGCCCTCCTCAGCCCATTCGGCGTCTGAGCCCGTGACGGTGCCCTTTCGTGGGGAAACCCAGAGGTACCGATACGGCTACGCCACGGACCTCTCCCGGGATGCGTTCTGACCAGAATTTCGGAGCGAATCCAGCGGTGGCGACGAGGGCCTCCCAAGGACCCAAAACGGGAAAAACGGGGGGAGGGTAGAGGTATGGCTACCTTTTCCTCCTCTGATCCCCTGTGCCTTTGATCACTGTTGGTCCTGCCCTTCTCAACCCATTCGGCGTCTGAGCCCGTGACGGTGCCTTGTCGGCCGCCGACCAAGCTCGGTCCCAGAGCTGTCTGGCGACCTCGTGCATCTAAAGACGCCGAGCGGGCGACGAAGGGAGCCACTGGGGGCCCCCGGGCCGCGATCTCTCGGCCAGCCCTGCCCTCCTCCGCCAGCGTGCGCCCCGCTCCTCCCGCACGAGCTTTCCACACCGCGGGCCGCCGGATCGAGAGCCCAAGGGAGGCCGAGGCGGGCCCGTGTGTTGCCGTCGTTCGTGCCTCCTGTCTTTTGTGACGCTGCCTAGACATGAATCGGATCCTCCTGTCTCCTCCCTCTCCTCCTCCTCCTCTTCCCCCCCCCTCCTTCTCCTCTCTCTCCTTTATCCTCCCTCCTCCTCTCTCCTCCTCCTGCTCCTCTTCCTCCCCCTCCTCCTCCTCTCTCTCCTTTCTCCTCCCTCCTCCTCTCTCCTCCTCCTCCTCCTTCCTCCTTCCTCCTTCCTCCTTCCTCCTTCCTCCTTCCTCCTTTCTCCTCCTCCGCCTCGTCTCCGCCTCCCTCCCTCAGGGCGCCCGCGGCGTCGAGGGCCTCAGGCGGTGCAGTCGCGGCCTGGCCACGAGAGCGCGATGGACGAGAGCGGGCCCCTGCGCCGAAGGCCCTCGGCCACAGGGAGATACCCCGACTGGCCACCATTCGGGCGTCCGTCTCCTGCTCAGTGTTCGATGTCGTGCGTGTTTTGTTGTTTCGCCAGGTGGCCCACGATGCTCCTCGATGGTGCTCGCCAAGACAACTGCACACGTCCGAGCGATGCCAAGCCAAGTGAAGAGCACTCCAAGGTGGGGAGCCCGAATACAAAGAGAAAGGACTGTAGACACATGAGATGTCGGATGCGCGGATGTCTTGATTCCGCGCCGGACCCCCCCTGACTGGCGCGCGGGGCAGGCCAGGGGCAGTGCCGGAGGCGACGCCAGGGAGTTTCCAGCGCGAGAATCAAAGAAATCCGCGCAGGGCTCCGAACGTTTATGTTTCTAGCGTTCACTGATATTCGTCTTCTTTTTGGTATTGTTCGTCTTCATCTGCGAGTAAGGGTACACGTCGGTCGAATCAACATGTGTTACCAAACATGAAGTAAGAAGGAGGATGAACCAGATTGGGCTGAGGCCCTCCCGGATACTGGCAGAACGCAGCAACAACATATCGACGCCTGCAGCAGGAAGGCGCGTGAAGTAGATTGGAATCTGAGAATCACGAGAAACAGCGCTTATTCCCTACCCAGGCTCTGCCTAGGAGGGTTCTTACCCTATATCTTAAAGGGGCCGGGCGGTGCAAAACGCCCTGGGCGGTTCCCCCAGCATCCGTCCCGCGATTCCCCCAGGTACGTCCCCTTAGCGTTGCTTATCTCATCTTAGCTTATCTTATTTCATATTAGCTTAGCTTAGCTTCATCTTAGCTCAGGTTTATGTTAGCTTAGCTTATCTTCATATTAGCTTCGCTGAGCTCAGCTTAGCCTAGCCTAGCTAAGCTTAGCTCAGCTTAACTTAGCGCAGTATTAGCATCAACATTAGCATCGCATAGCATAGCATATCATAGCATAGCATAACATAGCATAGCGCAGCATAGCATAGCGCAGCATAGCATATCATAGCATATCATCGCATATCATAGCACAGCATGTCATAGCATCGCATAGCACAACATAGCTTAGCATGGCACAGCGCAGCATGGCGTAGCATAGCATAGCGCAGCATAGTATATCATATCATACCATAGCGCAGCATATCATAGCACAGCATAGCGCAGCATAACATAGCACCTCATATCATAGCATAGCGCAGCATAGCATATCATGTCATAGCCTAGCCTTGCATAGCATAGCAAAATCAACACCAATGCGAAAGTGGAGATGTAGATGTAGATGTAGGTGTAGGTTTAGATGTGGATGTAGGTGTAGATGTAGATGTATATGTAGGTGTAGATGTAGATGTCAGTCTCGCTGTTGATGTTGATGTAGATGTAGATGCAGTTGTAGTTGTTAATGTAGCTGTCGGTGTAGATGTAGATGTTGCTTTCCTAGATGCTCCAACTCCTAGGTAGGGTCGCACTGGGATAATCTGTCTTAGTATTCGGATGATGCTTCTTATTATGAGTATGCTTATTCTGCTTCCTAGTACTAGTACTAGTATCCGTGTAAGTATGGATATGTGTTTTCTTCTGTCTCTTCTGCTTAGCACTATTAGTCTTCTTCGAGTAAGGGTACCCTAAATCTAGGGCTGCCTTTGCCCCGCGCGCCACCTGGAAGCCCGCCAGCGAGGGGGGCGCAGGCCTCGAGCGCGGGCCTCCCGCCCTCTCGAAACCAGGGGGGGGGGGCCTACCTGGCCGAGACACGCACGCAGCGCCGGGCGATGGCCTGCACTAAAGCCGAACATCTCCTCCTCCTCCTCCTCTTCAACCTCCCTCTCCTCCTCCTCCTCCTCCTCCTTCACCTACTCCTGCTCCTCCTCCTCCTCCTTCTCCTCCTCCTCTCCTCTTCAACCTCCCCCTCCTCCTCCTCCTCCCCTCCTCCTCCTCCTCCTTCCCCTCCTTCCCGCTCCTCCTCCTCCTCCTCCTCCGCCTCCTCCTCCTCCTTCACCTCCTCCGTCCTCCTCCCCCTCCTCTCCTCCTCCTCCTCCTCCTCCTCCTCCTCCTCTCCTCCTCCTCCTCCTCCGCCCCCCTCCTCCCCTCCTCCTCCTCCTCCTCCTCCTCCTCCTCCTCCTCCTGCTCCACAGAACGACCTTCTAAGACACCTGGGCCGGCATCCCGAAGCTTCTTGAGGCAGACCTGGGCCAAGTGTTCGTGTTGGCGCTCGAGGGGCGAGCCCGCTCGCGAAACCGGGGCGCCGGCTTTCGGGCAAGCGTTGGTCGAGAAACGCTGGCCCAGCTCTTTGCGGGGAGGCCTCGTCTGCATCAGCTGCTCGACCGCGCTACTGCCGCCACACGGACTCCCCAGACGACGCCAGGCCTCTCGACCGCCGGGCCCGGGAGGACCGAGTGACTCTCGTCCCGGGTCACGCTCTGGATGTGCCCGGCGGGGCACCTCCTACGCCTCCTCCTCCTCCGCCTCCTCCTCCTCCTCCTTGAAGGTACTGGCGCTCCTCCTCCTCCTCCTCCTCCCGCCTCCTCATCCTCCTCCTCCTTCTCCTCCTCCTCCTCCTCCTCCTCCTCCTCCTGCCCCTGCTCCTCCTGCTCCTCCTCCCTCTTTAGGCCAGCCTGTCCCCATCATTGGATACTGGAATTATGCAGTCGCGACCGACAAGAACGGTCGCTACCGATTTTGCTTCAAATTTCGGTATCGGTCGCGACCGATTTGCTTCAAAAGAGGTCGCGACCGATCGGTCGCGACCAATCGGTCGCAATCGGTGGCGACCCGTCGCGACCGATTCTGGAATCGGTCGCGATCGGTCTCGACCGATTTGCAGTGCCGATCGGTCGCCACCGATCGCGACCGAAACAAAAACGAACTCGGCATCCCATGGTCTGGGTCTGGAGGTCCGCGGCTTCGAAGAGCTGGCCGTCGCGATGTCCTCGTGGGCATGGGGGCCCAGCCGGGCCTCTGACGCAGTGGTCTTGTCAACAGAGCGGGCCCTTGGAGGTCCGGGTCGCGTCGTCTGCGCCGATTTTGGGGAGACAAAAACGTACCGATACCGCTTCTCCCCGGACCTCTCCCGGGGTGCGTTCTGACCAGGACTTCGAGGCGAAGCCAGCGGTGGCAACGAGGGCCTCCGAGGAGGCCCAAAAAGGGGAAAACGGGCGAAGGGTAGAGGTATGGGTATCTTCTCCTCCTCTGAGTTTTCCTGCCGGCCCCGGGGGGAACGGGGAGGGCCCCAGGAGGCCCAAACTGTGCAACAACCGTCTGTCGTGATCTTGTCGCTGCGAGAGGGGGCCCAGACATTCGCTGCCTGGGCTGGCTTCAATATACTTATGTCGGTCCTGTCCCCCTACAGGCCGGATTTCGAGGAAATATGTAAAATTGTCAGAAGATATTCAAAAATGGTCAAAAATGCTGAAGAATAGTCCCCAGACTTTCTTTTAAACTATTTTCGAATATTCCTCCTGTAGAGGGACATGCCCGACTTAACACTAAACAACAGGCTGCCGCCGGACATCGTGGAGTCGTCGCGCAACGTGGCCGAATTCCAAAGAGGGCGCTGCAGGGTCTCACTGAGGCAACACAGCCACTACCAACATGCGCCACTGGTTTGCAAAAAAAAAGGCAACAAAAAGACTGATATCGCAACTCCCTGGACCTCGGCTGGAGCACGTGTAGGTCGGGCGTGTCCCCCTACAGGCGGATGTTGGGCGGAAAATTAAAACTACGGAAAATACCCCAACATACAAAAAACAGTAACAAATAGTCCCAATACTATTCTTTATATGTTTTGAATGTTCCTCCTGCAGAGGGACAGGCCCGACTTAAGATTTCGTTCTGACGAGAATGTTTCTGGGCGAACCCAGCCCTGGCGACGAGGCAGGGCACAGCGGTCTCGGTCTCCTCTCTGGGGAGACCAAGAGGTACCGGTACTGCTGCTCCCCGCACCTCTCCCTCGGTGCGTTCTGAGCAGGATTTCGAAGCGAATCCAGCTGTGGCGACGAGGGCCGCCCAGGAGGCCCAAAGGGGGGAAACCAAGGAAGGGTAGAGGTATTGGCACCTTTCCCAGGCATGCGACGTCCTGAATTTTTCAAGACGGCGTCCCCGGAAATCCCGACCCTTTCCCCGGGACCGGTTTCTCATCCTGCGGCGACTCAGGATGAAAAACCGATCCGGGACCGTCAAAACAGTATCGTTTTTTGACAGTTCCAGGGCCCGGCGAGGGCCTCTAGAGGCCGAAAACTGTGACAAACACCTCCGTCCTGAATTTTCTGCGACGCGATCATGTCTGGGCTTCCTCCTCTGCTTTCCCGGTCCTTGGGAGTCCCGAAACGATGCGGTGACAGACCGTGCGGTGACCTCTAAACTCCCAAAGCCTCACCGCACGGTCCGTCACCGCACGGTCCTGGGACCCTGGAGGCCCCTGTCGCCCGAGACATCCTCGGAGAACGACCCGAATCCCAACACCGTGCCGTGACCCCGAATCCCCACCGACTCACCACACGGCGTGGTCACCACAACGTCTGGGGGCCCCCGATCCTTCCTGGGGGGCCGGTGGCGGTGCTGCGCCCCGGGAGGCAGCGGCCTCCAACGGGCCGTCCACGTCCACGCAGAGCTGGTACGCGGCCCCGGCCGAGAGCGAGGAGGCGTCGAGCACGGCACGACGAGCGCCGTCCGCCTGCCGCTGGGGAGGAGGAGGAGGAGGAGGAGGAGGAGGAGGAGGAGGAGGAGGAGGAGGAGGCAGGAGGAGGAGGAGGAGGAGGAGGAGGAGAGGAGGAGGGGCGGAGGAGGGAGGAGGAGGAGGAAGAGGAGGGGGCGGAGGAGGAGGCGGAGGAGGGAGGAGAGGAGGAGGAGGAGGAGGAGGGAGGAGGAGGAGGAGGAGGAGGAGGGGAGGATCGAGGAGGATCGAGGAGGAGGAGGAGGAGGCCCAAGGAGGAGGCCCAAGGAAGAGAGAGGACGACCAAGGAGGGGAGGAGGACCAATGGGGGAGTAGGAGGATGGGGATGAGGATGAGGAGGAGGAGGAGGAGGAGGAGAAGTAGACGGAAGACCTAGGCGGTGGAGGACCACGCAGGAGGAGGAGAAGGAGGAGGAGGAGGGCCAAACAGAGTAAGCCTAAAGTGCGTCAGCGATGCTGCAATACACCCTCCCGCCTCCAGTCCCCCTGCCATTTGTCACTACAAGCCTTCCCTCCCCCTTCCAGCAACACCCCATTGAAGAACCAGCAACCCGTGGGCCCGCCGTTCCGGCGAGAGCTCCCCGTTTGTGAAATGGGTCAAAGAGGAGGGAGGAGGGAGGAGGGAGGAGGGAGGAGGGCGAAGGGAGGAGGGAGGAGGGAGGAGGGGGGAGGGGGGAGGAGGGAGGAGGAAGGAGGGAGGAGGGAGGAGGGAGCAGCCTTCGATCCTCCCAGCGAATAAGAGGCAGGGCGCGAGGGCCGCTCCCATCTGTCTAGCTCTTGCACAAATCTTCACATCTGGCCATGGGCGCCGAGGAAGTCTCAGGCAACAGCTCCATGCCGCAGAGGAGCCGCCCTCCCTTCGTGCACTGTGCCCGTACGCTCGAGCGCCTGCTCCCGTGAGGGTTCTGGACGTCTCCGCCGAGCGCCCACACGGTGGCACAGGAATTGTCCCTGACCCGTGCAGCTGCTGCATGTGCTCCAGTGACCGGCGCCTCGAAGTGGAACGGTCCCCAACGAGACCCCAAACTGTGGAGAAGGAGCCGCCCACAATACCTGCAGCCTCGCCCAGGTTTGACAGCGAATGGGCGCGGCGCTGCAGCGAGAAACCAAAGTTTGAACACTAGCCGCCCTCCATCACTGCATTGGCTATGAGCTTGTGGAGCGAATGTGCGCGGCACTGATGCGAGAGCCCACTGAAGAAATCGAGCCGCGCTCAACCTTTGAAGGTGTTGCAAACTGCTGATCTCAACGTGCGCGGTTCTAAGGCGAAGGCGAGGGCGAGATTTTTTCCGAAAACGACCACTCCATCCATCCTCGAAGCTGTTGCAAGCTCAAGAACGAATGTGCGCGGAGCTACTGCGAGAACAACGCTGTGAAACCCACCCTTCTCCATCTGGAACGGCGACAGGCTTCTAAAACGAATGCGCGCGGCGCCCGAGCGAGAACCACCTTTGTTGACAAAAAACGCCCTCCATCCAGGAAGGCTGTGGGCCATTGGTCAGGAAACGGGGTGCGAGAGGAGGCAGAGGAGGATCGTTTGGAGGAGGAAAACAGGAAGGAAGAGCGGGAGGAGAAGGAGGAGGAGGAGGAACAATACGAGCAAAAGAAAGGGGAGGAGGAAATATGGAGGATGAGGAGGAGGAGGAGGATGAGGAGAAGAAGAAAAAGGAGCATGAGAAGGGAGAATCACCCTCCATCCTTGAAGGCGTTGCACGTTTCAAGCGTCAGGATTACCACCCATGGTCAGCTCTGGCGAAACGCCTGGACCGCCCTAGAGTATTTTAGTTTGTTTCAACTGTTTTTGGATATTCCTTCTGCAGAGGGACGTGCCTGGCTTGATGTTTATGGCGTTCCTGCTTCTGCGAGAATGGGGAGGAAACCGTTTTTTCTCGAATCGGCGATAACCCGGGCAATCCCGGGAGGGGGGAGGAGGGGGCCGGCCGATAACCTAACCCTCACGCTGTGGGCAGCCCTGGCATATGCCCGCGCCTTACCTGCACAACCTGCAAAGTTCGGATATCGTGTGCGGGGGGGGGGGGGGCAAGCCCGATAACCCGGGCTATCGCCCGACCCTCAAAAAACAGTCTCGAGGGGAGCCCTGACTCTGGATCCGCCCTACTTTGGGGAAATTCGTAAGTAGGGCTTGGAATTTCCGCCTTACTTTTCAAGCCCCGCTGATGCCAATTTCCGCCCTACTTTTCTGTTGCTCTTTCCGCCCTACTTATGTGGATTTCCGCCCTACTTTTGTG
Source organism: Prorocentrum cordatum (assembly GCA_963575745.1). Lineage (NCBI taxonomy): Eukaryota > Dinophyceae > Prorocentrales > Prorocentraceae > Prorocentrum > Prorocentrum cordatum. Next base: position 59,911 of record CAUYUJ010022617.1, on the reverse strand, counting down.
TTGGGTGCAAAAATGTCCGCCCTACTTTTCCGGCTTCTTACACGTGGATTTCCGACGCATTGTTAAGTTGGGAAAAAAGCCAAAGTAGGGCGGATCTGGAGTCAGGGAGGGGGCGCAGGCCCGGCCACGCGCAGGAGCGGGTCCAGGGCAAGCGTGTCGCGGCGCGCGCGGTGCGGGGCGGCAGCGGCCGGCGGTGCGCTCCCGGGCCTGCATTCCCCCCCCCGAGAGCCGCGCACCTTGAAGGGCGACCTGCCAGCCACCACACCCCGACCCAGCCCGGAGGCCCGAAAGTCTGGTGGGCGGCGGGGCACGCGTCGTTCCTTTCTGATCGTG
>CAUYUJ010022617.1:21077-59478 GCA_963575745.1 Prorocentrum cordatum | reverse complement strand
ACACACACACACACACACGCACACACACACACACACACACACAACAACACACACACACTCGCACACACACACACACACACACACACACACACACACACACACACACACACACACACACACACACACACACACACAAATGTACGCAAATTCCCGGATCCCCTGTCTTTTTCTATAGTTCCTGGAGTTTCAGCTTCCCCTCTGGTCTGCTTCCCACAGTTTCCCAAGTTTTCCTAGGAAACGACGATTATTTGCGTCTGTGCGTTATTCCCTCCTGAGATCGGGGGAGGGAGGAGGGCCTGGAACCTTCAAGCAGCTCGTCAGTAAGGTCTAGCCTTGGCAGCAGCAGCAGCAGCAGCAGTAACAGCAGCAGGAGGTGCGGGGACCGACAACTGAGCGACGATCAAAAAAGGGTCTTGAGAGAGATGACACAGCGACCTTACTGTGTGGCTTTCGCGGGCCGCCAGCGCGGCAAGCCACAATAGAGACGAGGGCGCTTCCGCGCGACCTTACGCAAGCAGCTTACGCGCCCATGTCGGCGCGAGGAGAAGCAGGAGAAGAGGGCTGCTCTAAGAGGCAGGCAACCAAAGGATGGGATGGAGGGGGGGGAGGGGTAGAGACAAGCTAGGTGCGCTCGCGCCATAACTGATATCCTATCCTTCGCACCCATCGCCGTCCCATTTCGCTAATCTCTGCTCTATCTGTTTACGCGTGTTGCAGCGGGCATGGAATTCAACACAGGAGCCCTATCGTGTAATGCAAAATCAGAAGATGCGAGCTGCGTGCGGTGGAGGAGAATGTGGCCGATAAGCAGGAGGAGAAGAAGGAGGATGAGGAAGGAGCTGGAGTAGACATGAGCGGGAGTAGCAGCAGAGGACAGGACATGAGACGATGACGAACATCAGCAGCAGGAGCGGGAGTAGCAGCAGAGGACGGGAGCGGGAGACAGGAGCGGGAGTTGCATCAGAGGGCAGGACAGGAGACGAGGGCGAACATCAGCAGCAGGAGCTGGATTAGACAGGAGCGGGAGGAGATGGAGGACCAGGGGAAGGCGGAGGCGAGGGAAGGAGGGCGTCAACGACGAGGGCAGACTCGGATCCAGAAAATAGTGGCCTACGCTGGGGCGAGAGCGACGCCGACTATTATAAAAACCAGCTGACACCGCAAAAGTGTTGAATCTCTGACTACCTACCAGACCACCTCAACCCAACCCGAAGACCCCAATTTCGGGTTGGGGGGGGGTACGGGTTCCATATGTGTTTTCTCACTGTGCCCCGACCCCCCCCACTGGAAGTGGAGAGCAAATTGAAATTGTCGGGTTGGGTTGGGGTGGCTTGGTGGGTGGTGAACCGCTGTGCAGGAGCAGCAGTACGCGGAAGTGAGGGGGCGGGCCCCTCCCTTGGCCATCTTCGGGAGAGACGGAGAATATAGTACTCAGATGGAGCATTTGTGGAATGGAAGGGGGAAAAAGAGATGGGGTTTTGTAAAGAGTAACGAGAGGGGGGATGAGACGAGAGGAGGCGCACAATGAGAGGGCTGCTTCTTGGTTACCAGTACTAAGCCCGAAAGAGCCAGGACAAAGTGGCGGACCCTGCTTGGAAGTTAGGAGGAGGAGGAGGAGCGAGGAGGAGGAGAGGAGGAGGAGGAGGAGGAGGAGGAGGAGGAGGAAGACGAGGAGGAGGAAGACGAGGAGGAGCAGGTGGACGGAGTGCGGAGGAGGACGGAGTGCGGAGGAGGAGGAGGAGGAAGAGGAGAAGGAGGAAGACGATGAGGAGGAGGAGGAGGAGGAAGAAGAGGAGGAGGAGGAGGAGGACGGAGTGCGGAGGAGGAGGAGGAGGGTGAGAACAAGGCAGGGTGGAGCAGCAGCAGGACGACGCTGCGCCCAGGACCTGGTGCCGCACTCTATTCTGTGCGCTCGCCCGCGCAGGACCCAGTGCACAGTGCTGCCGAGCAGGTGCCGCGAAGCAGGTCGCGCACGTTTCTCACTATTTCCCCCCCCCCCCCCCCCCCCCCCCCTATCTCGAGTCCTGCCGTGTCATTCTATTCTTTCCGCGAAAGGCAGTCTGGTTCGCCCCTGTCCTGCTTCTTCCCTCCCCTCTCCTTCTGCTTCTTCCTTCTTCTTCTTCTTCTTATTCTTCTTCTTTCTTCTTCTTCTTCTTCTTCCTTCTTCCTCTTCTTCTGTGTGAGGCAATGAAGATGAGGTTTACTTTATCTTCTTTCTCTTCTTGAGGGGAGGGGGAGGAGGAGGAGGAGGAGTGAGGAGGAGGATTGAGGATGAGGAGTGCGGAGGATGGAGGAGGAGGAGGAGGAGGGCAGAGGAGGAGGAGGAGAGGAGGGAGGACGGAGGATGGAGAGGAAGGAGGAGGAGGAGGAGGAGGAGGAGGAGGAGTAGGAGGAGGAGGCGGGTAGGAGGAGTGAGGGGAGGAGGAGGAAGGAGGAGGAGGAGGAGGAGGAGGAGGAGGAGTCGGAGAGGAGGAGGGAGGGAGGAGGAGGAGGGGGGAGGGGGGGGGGGGGGCCGTTCTCGTGTCCCGAAAAGCCTGCTGCGAGGCCTTCGGCCGCGCTCGCAGGGCAGGGCAGGCGGCGGGCTCTGCACGTATCCGCCGCCCCTGGCCGGGCCCGTCCTAGGCACGGGAGCGGCGTATGCGGCCGCTGCCTTCGCCAGGGGGGCACACGCACCGCTCCAGGGCCGTGGGTGGGTCTGACCATGTAGGGGCAGTGGGTACGAACAGATCTCGTCGCCCGACCGAGGATAGCGGGTGGCAGGGCTCCCTCTCAGAGGGCGTCCTGGGCCCGGCGGTACCTCGTCGCCTCGGCGATGATGCCCTGGTTCGACCTTGGGTCGACCGGGTGACCCACGTGCGACAGCCTGTTCGTCGTCATGAACCGCCTCTTGTCGCAGACGTGCAGGCCATGATCGTGCTTGATGCTGGAGGCGTTCTTTGGCCCCGCCTTGAAGTCGGGAACCGCGATGCGGGAGCGCGGGGCGTTCGGGTCATACCTGGGAGGGCAGGAGGCGGCAGGAACGACAACCTCGTGGGTCGGCGAAGGAAGGACGGGGCCAGGACGAGGACGAGTCCGTTCCAAAGCGTTCCAGAGCGGGCCGCGACGCCCGACACGTCTTCCAGGACTGCCGGACCTCGGAGATCCTCGAGTCATCCTCGCCCTATAAAATCCTCGTCCTGGCTTCGTCTGAGACGGGCCCCCCACCCTCCCGTCCTTTGCCCCCTGGCGCGAGAAGAGCGCCAGGGGAGGTACACCAGGGGCGGGGGGGCGGGGGGGCAACGCCGACCCGAGAAGTCCGCGCGGACGTCCGAAGGTCTTTTTTTCTCATTTGCAGCTCCGCAAAGGAGGGCCGTTTGAGACAACCTAGAGGCCTCCTAGATGTGGTCGGAGTAGATGGGGTTGGGGGATCAAGCCACATCGCCGATACATCGGCGATGCATCGGCGATGTGTCGGCGATGCGCCAGTGATGCATCGTCGACGTCGGTGATGCCTCGGCGACGCCGACGTGAAGCAAATCGGGCTCCACATCGAGCCGCATCGGCGATGCATCGGCGATGCGCCGCGGTCCTCCGACCCCATCAACTCCGACCTCATCGGGGAGGCCTAGACAACTGCAACTTTTCCGCCAAGCCTCATTCTAGTCAAATGAGGTTCAGTTGAGTTTCTCGAATGAGGGCCAGTTGAGTTCTCGAATGAAGGCAACGTTTCGCAATTTATCGAATGAAGTGTTGGTTCTCTTTGCAGTTGTGTTTGCCATGATTTGCATATGTTTGTTTCTCTCTGGTCAAAATCGAATGAAGTTCTGTTTCGCTCCGTTCCAGACTCGGCCCCCGGACCAGATCCGCTCGACTCCGTCCCCAGATCATTGGCTACCGAATCTTGTCGGTCGCGACCGGTAGCTTCCGATCGCCACTCCAAATCGGTCGCGACCGATCGGGACCGATCCCCGAATCGGTCGCGACCGATTCTGAAGCAAATCGGTCGCGACCGAGCCCGACATTTGAAGCAAAATCGGCAGCGACCGTTCTCGTCAGTCGCGATCAGGGCAGGTCCGCTCGAATCGGTTTTTCGACGCAGATCCAGCCGGGGAGACGAGAAGCCTCCAAGCAAGACGCTGTCGCCGCTGTCTCGACGGCGTCCCTCCTCCGAGAGGCTCTGTCGGAGGCGCGTGCAGGGGGGCAAGTGAGAATGAGCAAGGCTGCGGAGCTTCTCGTAGGGGAACAACACATGGCATAAACATAAAATCTCGGATTTCCGCGCGGATTTCTCGGATCGGCGCTGGACCGCCCTCCCTGGCGCACGGAGCGCCGGAGGCGCCGCCAGGGGGCCGCCAGCCGAGGAATCCGCGGAATCCGCGCGGACCTCCGAGTTTTTGTATGCCTGTTTCATTGTTCGTTCTCCGTGAGAATGAGCAAGCCTCCCCAGAAGGCGGCGGGGCTTCTCAGAAGCCCTCAGGCCTTCCGAGATTCGGGAATCTTCCGACCCGGGTCAATCCAGACCCGGGTCAGCAGGAAACCAAAAAACTGCAATGCAGGACAAACAAACTGCAACGCAGGTCTGCGCAAACCCGGGTCAGCCACTGTGCGCGGCCGCCTGGCGGCCACGAGCGGCCCGCGAACCCGGGTCAACCAAAGAGGGGGCCTTCGCAGGATCCTGCAGGATCCGGTGCCCTGGCTGACCCCCGTGTGCATTGACCCCCGTTCGGCGGTGGACAAACCTCCCTTCAGTAAACCTCCCCCTTTGTGAAAACGGCCCGGGACCGAAACCGACGGACCTGGACGAGCAAAAAGGACGGCCGCGACGCCCTCTCGCGAACCGAAAACGGCCAACTCCTTAATCGACGTGTCAGGGTAGGAGGTCTGTCCACCTCCGACCCGTCTCTTCAGCTCCGGGAGCTTCCGGGACCTGCTGACCCGGGTCAATCCAGACCTGGGTCAGTCAGGCCTTGCAGAATCCTGCAAGATCCTGCCAAATCCTGCACCAAAACCCGGGTCAATGCGAAGGATCCTGCAGGATCCTGCAGGATCCTGCACCCAAACCCGGGTCAATGCGACCCTGGCGCTGCAGGATCCTGCATGGTCCGGGCGCTCTGGCTGACCCCCGTTTGCACTGACCCCCGTCTCGAGGCTCCCGGGAGCTGTGTGCTGCTGCGTCTCCGGGGGAGGCTCACGGGAGCAGCCTCCTCCAGGGAGGCCCGCGAGGCCTGCCGGGCGCCTTCGGGGAGAGGCGTCCCGCCCCCCCTCCTCACTGCCCCCCCCTCGGTTTAGGTCGGGCGTGTCCCCCTACAGGCGGATTTTGGAGGAAACATGTAGAATGATCAATCGGTATGCCTAAGTACATACATGTATACCTACACACATATATATACATATGTATATGTATATGCATATGCATATGTATGTGAATATGCATATGCATATGCATATGCATATGCATATGCATATGTATATGTATATGTATATGTATATGTATATGTATAAATATATTATATATAGTATATTATATATTCATGTATTCAAACATGTTCAAACATGCTACAACATATCGTCCGAATATGATTGTGCTGCTTGACGATGTTTGAACCTTCCTCCTGTAGAGGGACGTGCCCAGCTTAACCCCAGGCGCGCCGCCGACTCTTGCCCCACGAGCGCCGACACTAGAGCTCACTCCTCATGGACGCATGGAAGGCGGGCTGGTGCCGGAGGTAGGGGAACGAAGAACGACATGAACATAACAACTCGGAGGTCCGCGCGGATCTCCGAGTTTTTACGTTCATGTCACTCTGCTTTCACCTCGCCTTTTGCCCCACGAGCACCGACACAAAGGCTTACTCCTCATGGACGCGTGGCAGGCGGGCTGCTGCCGGAAGTGCCCCCGCGCCTCCGACGTCTCGGGCCTGCTGCTCCTCCCGCTCGCCGTGGAGGCGAGGCTGCCGGCAGACCTGCTGCGGTGCGGGACGGCCGGGGCGGCGAGGGTCTGCGCACGCAGCCGCTGCCCCCCGGGCCAGGCCCAGCCTGGGACCCGGAAGCCCTGAGCCCAGACATGTTGCCTGAAGGAAAAGAAAGCGCCAGAGACATAAACTCTTGGCGCTCCGCGCGGATTTCCTGGCTCCGCGCCGGGCCCCCCCCTCCCAGGCGCGCGGAGCGCGCCAGGGGCGGCGCCGGAGGCGCCGCCAGGGGGTGCCCAGCGCGGATCCAAGACACCCGCGCGGAGCGCCAAAAGTTTATGTTTATGGCGTTTTTTCTTCTTCGATTGCCATCTCTCGCAGACGTTGCTTCCGCCGGCTTTTGCCGGCCTGCCGCCGCCTTCCGCCGATGAAGAGCTACCGACACTCCGTCGATCCTCGAGGGCCCGGCCCTCTTTGGAGCGACGCGCCATACTATCCAGGGCCGAGGGTTCACGGGCCCCCACCCCGGATGTGATGGGCCCCAGGGTTCACAGCCCCGCCCCCCCCCGATGGCATTTGGGGACGACGGCGACGACGACAGCGACGACGACGACGACGACGACGACGACGACGACGACGACGACGACGACGACGACGACGACGACGACGACGACGACGACCACGAAGACGAGCACGACCACGCTCTGCCCACAGGGCAGTGACCATTGGGTGGGGATCTAGCGGGGGGGGGGGGGGCAATCCCATTAGCATTGGAAGGGGGAGGGGGGCTCGGAGCCCTTGGTCATCGATGTCCCCCTGGCCAGGCCAGGAGGGCGTATACACCGCTCCTGGGCCCAGCATTGGCCAGGCTTGGGAGAGTGGATGTGTGCGGAGACCGCTGCCCTGGATGCAATAAGTCTGCCCCGCGATCATCATGAAGCCTGTGGAAGAGCCGACCTTCGAGCCCTTGAGGAACCCCGCGGCGGACCCGGGGTTCGTCAGCGCCCAGGAGCTACCGCTGCCCTGCGCGGGGGTAGCAAATAAGGGGATTAATTCAGCGAGTCCGCCGCATGCTTCTGGCTCTCCCCACGGCGCCTACTGGCGCCGGAAGCGGCCGTGCATCGAGGAACGCGGCGGCGACGGAGCCGAAACTGGCTGCACGCAGCAGATTTCGTGAACTCCTCTCCCAATCCCTCCCTCTCGTCTGATCCAGTCCTCGTCGACCGGTTTTCGGGTCATAACCGGTGTCTCCAGCGGCCGTTCGGGACGATCTGGGCACCCCCACCCTGATCATTGGATACTTGAATTTTCCAGTCGCGACCGACGAGAACGGCCGCTACCGATTTTGCTTCAGATTCCGGTATCGGTCGCGACCGATCTGCTTCAAAACCGGTCGCGATCGGTGGCGACCAGCTGCGACCGATTTGGGGATCGGTCGCGACCGATTTGGAGTGCCGATCGGTCGCTACCGATCGCGACCGAAGAAAATTCGGCATCCAATTATCGGGAATTTCACGACGCCCACCTTCCCCCAGGACTGAACCTAAACGGTGTTTTCCGTTTTCGATTTGTTTTTCGTTCTTCCTCGTCTGTCTTCGTTTCGCCATTGATGCGCAAAACAGGACGAAGAACAAACCGGCCCACGAGATGGCCAAAACACCGCTCAAGTCCAGCCCTGCTCTCCGCCCCTCCCGGCGCGCCGGGAGCGGCATGGGATACACACACCGTGGAAGGAGCAGCTGCGGCGGAGCCGAGACCAGCTGCGCGCAGCAGGCGCCACCGCCCTGGCCCCTCCCCACCGCCGCCGTCGTCGTCCGACCCGAGCGGAGGGGAGGAGGAGGAGGAGGAGGAGGAGGACGAGGAGGAGGAGGAGGGGAAGGAGGAGGAGGAGGAGGAGGAGGAGGAGGAGGAGGAGTAGGTATGAGGAGGAGGAGGAGGAGGAGGAGGAGAAACTCTGGGGAGGGGCTACTCTCACGAACGGCGCACATGTCCGCATCGGTGCCACCGCGGTCTCGATGCCGGGGCGCGCGGCCCCGCGGCCACGCGCGGACTCGCACAGAACCGCTCCGCGAGGGGGGGGGCACCCGCCGAGCAGTCGCCTCTCGTATCCGCGCGGTCGCGGCCCAAGGGGCCCGGCCCGCGAGGCGCGGATACGGACAGGCTCTTCGCCCACGAAGCCCTCCTCCTCCTCCTCCTCCTCCTCCTCCTCCTCCTCCTCCTCCTCCTCCTCCTGCTCCTCTTCCATCCTTCTCTCCTCCTCCCTCCTCCTCCTTCCCTCTCTCCTCCTCCCTCCTCCTCCTCCTCCTCCTCCTCCTCCTCCTCCTCCTCCTCACCCTCAGCCTCCGCATCCTACCCCTCCCCCCTCCTCGGCGTCGCAGTCGCCGTCCCCACCTTGTTTGGCGGCGCGCACAAGGCGGTGGAGGGAGAAGGCTTCTTCGAAGGAGGCTCTGCTTCTTAGAAGGCGGCGGCCCTGCATCTGCAGAGAAGGCCCGCGCCTTCTAAGGAGCAGGGGTGCTTCTAAGAGGCCCTCCCCCCTCCCCCCACCCCCTTCTGCGCATGGCTGACTTGTCTCGATGAAGCGCTGGATCAGCGTCGCGACGGGCCCCGTTTCCGCGCGGAATCGGCGCGCTCTCCGTCGCCCAGGCGGGCGGCACTGGCCTCACGCTTCGGGGGTGCCTCCCCCGAGCTGGCGGACAAGGCGCCCATGCGCCAGATCCGCGGGTCCCCGCAGCAGGAGCCCGACCACAAGAGACCTTCCACAAGAGACCCAACCCTGGAATCCCAGGACGTACAGGACGTACCTTGATTTTCTGGTGTAGGAACGTCGCGCTCTCCGTCGCAAGACCATCGGACCCCCCTAAGAAACCCAGGGCACACTGGGCATGGGCTTCCACTGCAGTTCCAGGGTGGACAGGGCTCGCTTCGGGCAAACGACGCAGGACCAGACCCGGCGATCGCAGGCCCGCAGACATGGCGGCCACAGCGCCCACTCGAGAACCGGGAAAGGACAAGTCGCTACTCGAGTTGGCAGGGTGGGGGCTCTACCGACCTCCGACTTCGGGGCTCAGAAGACGGGGTCCATGCACACGGTGGTGAGTCAGAGCGCCAAACCTTGCAGGATCCTGTAGAGGTGCATGAGCCCGGGCCTGCGGAGGATCCCGCAGGATCCTGCAAAACCGACCTCCGACTTCGGGGCTCACAAGACGGGGTCCGTGCACACGGTGGTGAGCCAGAGCGCCAGACCTTGCAGGATCCTGGAGAGCAAAAGGGGTGCATGCACCCGGGCCTGCGTGGAGGGTCCGGCAGGATCCTGCAACGCCCGACGGACCCGGGCCGGGATTCTAAACCAGGCCAGCAGATCCCCGACGACTTCCCAACATAAACAACTTTTGTTTCGGGAACCCTGACGTCCCCGCGCAGACGTCCGTTGATCGTTTGTTTGTGTGCGTTTGCTTTGTTTTTATTTGGCTCTTAGGTAGAACATTGTTTTTCGTTGACTCTGTTTATGTTGGCAATGTTGTTGTTGGACTTGAGCCCGACTTTCTCCGCCAGCGAGGCCTGCGCCCGCTTCGGCGGCGCCTGCTGCTGCTTCCCCGAGGCCGCCTCCGCGGCCTCGCCCTGGGCCGCCATCTCCTCGCGGAGTCTCCGCGCTCCGGCGCGCGCGCGGGCTGGGAGGCGAGCCCCGGCCCTGCCAGTGCGGCTGCGGCGTGCTCCTGCTCCCTCTCACCCCTCCCCCTCCTCGTCCTCCTCGTCCACCTCGTCCTCCTCGTCCCCCTCCTCGTCCTCCCCGTCCTCCTCGTCCCCCTCCTCGTCCTCCTCGTCCCCCTGCTCCCTCTCCCCCTCCTCGTCCTCCTCGTCGGTCCAGAACGGGACAGCCTACATACGGCAGCGCACGGGGGATGCACGCTGCATGAGACATCGTAGGGCCCCCAGTGCGCCCATGCGCGCAGCGGTCCATCCGCATTTGCGGAACTCGAGCTCTGACCATTTGCTGATCCGCCGCCGCCATCGCCCGTCCGTCTTCGGCCCTGATGTCTGGCCGACGTGCAAAAAGAGAATCGAGCGGAGACGCTCGATTAGTCCCGCCAGCCCGTTGGGCCTTGAATGGTTTAACGAGTTCGCTCTTCCAGCCCTTTTCGTCCCCTTCGGGAAATTTGCCCATGCCCCTACTATATACCCCAGGTCTGGACGGGGGGGGTCGCGAGCGGTGGGAGCGTCTGAGCAGGGCTGGATGTCGTTCGTTTTGTTGTCGTTTTGTTGTTCGTTGTGCTCGCCCTGTTTTCCTGCACCTCCCTGTCAAAACGTAGAACAAAACACAGCCGAAATCCAGCAAAACAGCGTTTTGGTCCAGACCTGCGTCTGTGATCGCCAAGATGGTCCCAAGAGGGTTCCAGATAGCCCAGGATGTTCTTCCTCCAAGATTGCACAGTATAGCCCAAAATGGTTCACGATATCCTCCAACATGCCTCCAAGAAACCCAAGACTGTCATACATCAGCTTCACATGGCCACGGAACTTCCGAAGCACGCCCCCAGGAGGTTAAAATCTGTCCCATACCTTTTGGAACTCAATGGTCTGTGCCGTCTCGCCTTTCCGCTCCCGACTGGCATTTGGGGGGTCAGGATGGCTCCAACATTGCCAAAGAGAGGCCCAAGAGGGGCAAGACTGCTCCAAGAGCACTCCAAGAACGCCCCCAAAAAATTGTGTTAGGGCTCCGACCTGGGGGCTGACAGAAGCCCCCCTGCGCTCCAAGTTGCTGATACATGTATGTTTCTACGTGCGCATACGCATATACATTATATTACATAAAGATGCACACAGACTTTACGGCTTGACGGCTGTTGACAGATCAGGGGCATCATGTGAAGGCTGTTGAACCAAGATGGCTGCAACATGGCTTCAGGTAACTCTGCGTGGCTGACCTTGACCTTTGGATTCCAGGCTTCGCGTGTCAGTCGCGAAGGGTTTGAGGAGGTTCAGGGGTGTGTGTGGCACTCGGCACGAACGTAATCGTGACCAGAAGCGCCGCCTTGTGTCGCATTGCAAATATGTTTGCTATGCAATGTTTGGTTGCTCTTGGCATCCATTTTTGCACTTGAGCTTAGGATTCCAAACTTCGCGCGTGAGCTGGGAGACGCCTAGCGGACATTCAGAGAAGGTGTTGTACCCACAGAGCCACCCACCGTGATGACAGAAACACAGTTCCTGTACGCATAGTGGCATTGTGCTGCGGCTCATCGCTTGTTGTTCTGGGGCGAGGGGCTGCTTCAGCCTAAGCTGAGGGTGCCGCGTATGAATCGGGAGACGTGCTGGTCCGGTTCCCAAAGCGCCGACCGCCGTTTAGAAGCACCGTGCCCTGTGTTGTTGCCACTATCTGGTGCGCTGCAACGTCGTAGGCCTCTCGCTGTTAGTGCGCTGCGGTTGGCTTTGTCAGCTCGAGGTTGGGATTACGAGTGTGCGTCGGGATAGATGCGGTTAGGTTCAGGGAGGATGCGGTGCCAAACAGCATTAACCAGCTTGGTCAGAAGAACCATGGTTATTGTTTACTTGTGGTGTGTTAGACATTGCGTTTTCTGAACATCACGTTTGTTGCATTGCGCTCTGTTGTGCCGCAATTCGCTGCGCAAACTCGACGTTTGGATTCCACGTGCGAGTCGGAACTAGTTTGGGAAGGTTCAATGGGGGGTCAAACTGCCAACGACCATGACACGAGAAACACTATCCCTCGCACTGCCGCACTGCACGGCGCTGATGTGCGTGGTGCCGCATTTCGTTGTGCGCTGAGGTTTCCTTGGCTGTCCTTCTCTGGCTCCTTTGTAAATGTGAGCTCCATATTCGGTGTCATGATTTCTCGTGTAAGTCGGGAGCGGTGTCGGGAGGGTCAGGGAGGGCGTGGTAATCAAAGTGCCAGCGGCCATAGGACTGGCTTCGGGAATCAAACGACATGAACATGAAAGAAGATATGTGCAACACGTAACACTATGACATAATGGACGAGGAGAGAGTCGAGGACCACTTAGAACGAACAGGACAAACTCACCGAGGATAAACACAATCACGACGAGAAGCTTCAGCCCAAGGATGGTGACCTCAAGGACCTGGATGAGCGGGACAGCTCGGCTATGCTATTTAAGGGGGGTGGGGGGAGGAAGCAGCGCGGTAGGAAAGGGAACCGAACGTGAACGAGAACGAGGAGAAATATGACAATGATCAACAAGCAAGTATTAGCAACGGGATCAGCAACATTGGAAACATCATTGCCACGAGGAGGGAAGGCCGATTTCGAAGGTAACGGGAAGAAGACGAGCATGAGGATGTCCTGCATCAGTCATATCAGGTTTTCTGACCCGAAGGCAGCAGTGCCCAATACAGACGTGGGGGTACAAGCTCGTTTCGCTTCGAGCGTCTTGGACCATCCTCTGGCATACGCTCAGGGAAGTGCAGGGGAGATGAATCATCTCAGGACCGTCCTCCGATCGGCTTAGCACTGACGAGTAGCTTCGTTGGGCGAGCTGCTTCAAGGGGATAGCCTACCCTGGGTTGGAGTATGCTCCCACGAGGTCAGACGGTCCGCCATACTTGGCGCTGAAATGGAAGACAGGCTGGCCCGCCAACCTCTAGCAATGTGTCCAATCGCTCACGCTGAACTACTGGCGCTGCGACTCGGCCTCCTCCTCCTCCTTCATTTGAACATGTTGACCCTGTCGCCAAACCTCTCGCACGCCCGCGTCAACGTGCTGTAGGTTACGGCGTTCGGAGCCCAGCCTTTCGATTGCATCTCGTTCAGCAGTCTCATGTCCCTCTCTGGCGTCTTGCTCTTGCCCCAGCAGCTGATCAGCGCAATACGAGGGAAATACAAGGGACCGCTGGCCTCCATGTCAGGCCGGACGCGCTTCTCAGAAGCACCGAGTATGACGGTGTACGTGAGCACGTCGGGCACGACCTTCGCATCCTTCATGCTGCTGAAGAGGTCCAGGGCGCCTCGCCCGCGCTTCGCGTTGCCCAGAGCGGGAATGGCACCATCGTAGGCGTAGGGATTGGGCGTCAGACCGACGTCCTGCATCTCCCTGGACAGGTCCGCGTCTCTGTCGCACCACTTGCACTTGACGCAGACGTGGATCTGCTCTCGTCGAGGGTCACCTGCATCGCCTTCATCCTCTCGAGCATCGCTGTGGCTTCCTCCGCGCCGCGCAGCTGCTCACGACAGCGGATGGCACAATTGCGGGGGCACGGCGCCCCGGAGCAGGCCCGCCCCGAGCCTCTCCTGGAAGAGCTGCAGCCCGATCCCGGGCGCCCGGCTCTCCTCGCAGGCACAGGTGCGGCTCGTGCCAGAGGCGCTAGGGCTCCCAACTTCGCGCTTCGCGCTCCGCGAAGCGCGAAGCGCGAATAACTTCGCGCCCTCGCGCCGCCTCTCAAAGGGAGAAAAGGAGGACGAGGAGGAGGGGGAGAAGGAACGAGGACCGCGAAGCGCGAATAACTTCGCGCCCTCATGGGAGCCCTTGAGGCGACGCTCGGCGGGGGCCCACGCATCCTCGCCTCTGCCAACGCCCTCGGCGCGCCGACGGGTGCACCGCGCTTGCAGCGGGCCGCTGAGCAGGGACCGCCCGTCCCGGCTTTCCTATCGTCCTACCAGGAAATGTTTTCTTAGAACCCAACAATGCTCTAAGAAGAAAAACGATGTTCTCAGAACACAAACCCGATGTGTTCAAGCAAGACAGACTCCGCCAGAAATGTTCTAAGAACATTTCGTGGAAACCACAAAAAAGGTTCCAAGAACATTTTTGGGTAGGGCCATAGGCGAGCCCAGACGCTTCGCCACTGCTTGACAGGCCGTGCTCCGGGCGTTGCAGGCCGCGAAGGCGTTCGGCAAGCAGGCCCTCGAGCCCCGGGGCCGCACGGGCTCGCCCGCGCCTCAACCGGCGCGCGCCCTCCGCGCGGTCGCTCCCCAGCGCGAACGAGGCGCGTACACTCAGGACACCCGAGCGCGCAGCTGTGCTGGGCGGCCTGCACCGCTCCCTCATGGCGCGTATATCGCCTCCACCGTGCGGGACACAGGCCGGTTCGTCCAGCAAGCTTTCCCGGACTCGTGTGCGAGCGCGCACCTCCTGGGCCCGACGCTGTCCTTCTCCATCTCGGCGCAAATGCTGAGGCTCTGTTCGGGGTCAGTGCACTTCCAGGCCGCTTGCATCGTCCTGCTAAACGTGATTTCGTTTGGTTCCCCCACGGCCGCCATCATGCCGTCCAAGACCAACCATGCCCTCGTTGGGGGACCTTTGCCAGAGATCTTAGGAGAAACATATCTCTTGGGGAAAAATCATGACCCCAAAAAACATCCCCCAATTTTATGTATGTCCACTCTGGGAAGTTGGAAAGACTTGCTGGAAACACCACTCCAAAAACTCTTCCAGAAACCAAAAATATCCAACATCCGTTACTGACCCTGCCGCCCCTGTTTGAGATCTGGAATCCAGCCTAACTGCTCACATGTCACTTGGAACAGCACCGTGGTGCACACGGTCAGGCGATGGGCCTCAAACGCATACGTGTGTTCTCCACTCTCTCCTCCTGCCGCAAAACACACCTGAATTGTCGACTCGTGCTTTCCACTGAACTGCCTCGTGCATGACCTGTCTTGTACATGGCTCGTCTGGTGCACTTCCTATCCTCTATATGGCGGATGTGGGAAACCATGAACCCAAATATGGTTTCACCTCTTGGACGCGTTTGTTTTCTTCCGATGCCTCCCGCCGAGCTTCCGCCGGGTCCCGCCGGCGGAGGCGGCCTCGTTTTACTTCCGCCGACCTTCCGCCGCCTTCCGCGGCGGAAGAGATGACAACTCGTTCGATCCTCGAAGGCAAGGCTGCTTCTGGAACGCCTGGCCCTCGCCGAATATGGCCTGCCGGGTATGTAACTCTGGCGTTTCCCCCTCGCCCCGGTTCAGCCCACTCGGGTACAGTGGAGGTCATTCCACAAAAAAACCTTCCACAAGAAGCCTAACCCTGAGATCCCAGGACGTCCATTGATTTCTGGCGTGGGGACGCCACTCTTTGTGTCGTAAAACCATCGAAGCCCAAGAAACCCAGGGCACCCTGGAGGCATGGGCCTCCAATGCAGACAGGGGGGAAGGCTTACCACCACCACCCGGAAGGGTTGGCAGGCCCACACGGCGCAGAATAAAGCCTCGACGCGCCGTGCTCCTCGATGACCTGGCCCTCGAGTGGCGGTATTGGTATCGCCTCCTCCTCCTCCTCCTCCTCCTCCTCCTCCTCCTCCTACTCCATCCTCCTCCTCCTCCTCCTCCTCCTCCTCCTCCATCCTCCTCCTCCCCCTCCATCCTCCTCCCTCCTCCTCCTCCTCCTCCCTCCTCCTCCTCCTCCCCTTCCCCCCCCCCTCCCCCCCTCCTCCTCCTCCTCCTCCTCCTCCTCCTCCTCCTATCATCGTCCTCCTCCTTCTCCTCCTTCTCCTCCCCCTCCACCTCTCCCCCTCCCCCCCTCCCCCCTCCTCCCCTCCTCCCTCCTCCTCCCCCTCCTCCTCCTCTCCCCCTCCTCCTCCTCCTCCTCCTCTCCTCCCTCCCCCTCCTCCCCCTCCTCCTCCCCACTCCTCCTCCTCCTCCTCCTCCTCCTCCTCCTCCTCCGCCTCCTCCTCTGCCTCCCCTGCATGTTGCTGCCCTTCTTAGCTCAGCGGTGGTGCCGCCGAACTCTGTGCAGTCGCCTCGTCGGGCGGCAGGGGAAGCGGAGCGCCTCCCTGGCGGGGAGGGGCGCGCGGCCGGCAGCGAGCGTGAAACTGAGGCGAAGGCCATGCGGGCCAAGGACCGTGGTCGGCCTGGCCGAGCGGAGGGCTGCGCTGCCCCTGCTTGGCACGAAGGGAGCGGGTCCCGACGTTGACGCGGGGGCGGCCCCAACGGCCGCGCTGACGGCGATGTTGGTTAAGGGCGATGTCGGGAATATGACCTTTGTGACACCGAGCTCGCCCAGAGCAAAATGTAGGACATCACGAGGTGCTGTGTCCTACACTTCAGATGTGCGAATGCATCGAGCGAAGACGACGCAGAGAATTGTAGGAAAGCACGAACCGCGATGTCCTACAATTTTGGGCCACGGAACAGTCCCGCCCACAATGCCGAAACCTACATCGCCGTTACCTGCATCGCCGTTCGCGCGGCTACGGGTTGACGCGGGGCGGCCGCGAGGGGGTCGTCCGAGAGGGGGGGATCGCAAAACATGGCCCGCGGCACGTGTGCGGACGAGGCGGGGACCAAAGAGACGCATTGGAAGGGCAATCGGGGGGCCACGAGGTCAGGGGAGGCAGGTTGGCCCCCGCCATGGCATGCACCCCTTCCTGGCCATCACCCGCCGCCTGGAGGCCACCGAAAAAGTCCAAGACCCCGGGGGTTTCTCCTGGGATCAGTTCTTCATCGCGAGTGGCTGCTGTCACAGTCCCAAGGCCAGTGGGGGCCACCTGAGCTCGAACCAAAAAAACATAACCTGACTGGCCTCGAGCTGATCCTGATCCCTCAGGCTAACAAGCCCAAAGGCGGTGCCAATCTTAGGGATGCGCCCTCAGTAAGCGAGGTAACCCTTTAACTCGGCATCGGGATGCGCGATTCCAATCATCGGGATCTAGATATGCTTCAGGCTGGTCAGAAAATCTCAGGACCCGCTTCCCTCAGGACCCGTCTACCTCATGGCAATCCGACAGAAATGGTCAGAGCCGGCAGGCCGTGCTGGTAGAGGGGCACGGTGTAAGTTGGGCGGTCTTCGAGACCACCTCTGGCCCTCAGCGGGGCCAACCGACCACGGTGCAGAATGCCGTGCGCCGACTTTGCCAGGAGGTTGACCATTCGGAAGATCGGCTCATGGCAATCGGGCAAGAAGCAGCTATATCACTTAAACCCTGCGGAGGCCCAATCCAAGAACTCCTCGCGGGCCTCCGCGAGCTAATGCTTATGTAGCTGTGTTCTCCCTCGAGGGAAGACCGCACGACGCATTAAATCCGCTGGCCCATCTTGGGTGCGCCAGACCGTGAGCTTGGCTGCTGGACTGCTACCACGTGGTCTCTGTGTTGCCAATTATGATATTGTGCCCCTTGCCTCTCCCTGTATGTTTCTTCCCTACTGTCTACCAAGGGCACTCGGCCCCCAACAAAAAACAGGTCCTGGCGGTAGAGCCCAGCCATCTGCAGTTGTGGGCGCCGCGTTGTGGGCAAGGTTTCGGTGGAGCTTCCCATGTGGCCGCGAGGCGTGCGGGGGGTTTCGTGCCGAAGCGCGCGCGGGGACGCATGCGGCTCCTGTCGCGGGCGTCGGGCCCGACAAATCTGACATCGGGTCCAAACGCTCAGACATCGGGCCCGAAGTAAAGACAAGGGACCAACGAATTCATCAGGCAAAACAGCTGGTGGGGGGGAACTAAAACATCGGGGCCAACAACTAAGACATTGGGCCGAAACACACAGACAGGTGTCCCACACGTTAAGGGAGGAGGAGGAGGAGAAGGAGGAGGAGGAGGAGGAAGGAGGAGGAGGGAGGAGGAGGAGAAGGAGGAGGAAGGAGAGGAGGAGGAGGAGGAGGAGGAGGAGGAGGAGAGGAGGAGGGGAGAGGAGGAGGAGGAGAGGAGGAGGAGGAGGAGGAGGAGGAGGAGGAGGAGGAGGAGGAGGAGGCGGAGGAGTGGTCGTGCCCCTCGGGCTGCAGCACGGCTCTGCCCCGCGGGCGCCACGCCACGAGGCCCGGGGGGCCCCCGCGAGGCCGACGTCTGCCTCAGGGTGTTTACCAGCCTGGAGCATATCCCTATCCCTATGCAGGGCATCTCCTCATCACGATGCCAATCTTAGGGATTCCCTTGTTTTTTGAGGGCGGATCCCTAAGATTGTCATCGCCTTTTGGCGTGCCAATCTTGGGGATAGGGATAAGTTCGAGGCTGGTAAGGTGTGCCTCTCCAGTGTGGCCCAAAGAGGCCCACGAGCTGGCCCAAGATTTAGGTCGGGCCTGTCCCCCTACAAGGGGATCTTCGAGGACATGTTTTTTCAATACTCCAAACATGCCCCCAGAAGGTCAAAACATATTCCAAAAATAGTCCCCCGACTATTTTTTGGGGGGTATGTATTATCTTTCGTCGATGCCTCTGATGCATTCAGACTCCCCTGCTCGAAGGTGCCCTCGAGGGGCCCCACGAGGGCCCCATCACCGCCCCAGCACAGCCACAGGATGGCTCAACGGCGGAAGAAGGCGCGGCCCTCGGATCGTTTCGATGCCAACGACCCTCTGATACCTGCGTGCGGCTCCCAGGGAATGCTAGCCTCAGGTCCTCGCTGGTTTCGAAATGGGAGCGACCCCTCCTCCTCCCCCTCCTCCTCCTCCTCCTCCTCCTCCTCCTCCTCCTCCTCCTGCTCCCCCTCCTCCTCCTCCTCCTCCTCCTCCCCCTCCTCCTCCTCCTCCTCCTCCTCCTCCTCCTCCTCCGCCTCCTCCTCCCCCACCTCCTCCTCCTCCTCCTCTTCGTCCTGAGATGGCCCCCGGCGCTTCTGAGAAGACCCCCCCTTCCCTGATCATTGGATAATGGAATTTCCCAGTCGCGCCCAACGAGAACGGTAGATACCGATTCGGCTTCACATGTTGGTATCGGTTGCGACCGATGTGCTTCAAAATCGGTCGCGACCGATCGGTCGCGATCGGTGGCGGCCGGTCGCGACCGATCTTGGGATCGGTGGCGACCGGTCGCGACCGACTTGGAGTGCCGATCGGTCGCTGCCGATCGCGACCGAGAAAAATTGGTATCCAGTGATCAGGGTTGCATTCGAGGAACAAAAATCCCATATGAACATCTTGGACTTCTTGGACGCCCGGGCGGAATTCTTGGATCCGTGCCGGACCCTCCTCCCGGGCGCACGGAGCGCGCCAGGGGCGGCGCCGGAGGCACCGCCGGGGGGGTGCCCGACGACATCCGCGCGAATCCAAGAAATCCGCACGGATCGCCGAAAACTTATGTTGATAGGGGACTTTCTTCGATGCGTTCAGGACCCCCCCCCGCCTCCTCCGAAGGCCAACCCCCTCGCGCTCCCCCAACTGCTGGGAACAACCAAAGATATCGATGCCGCTACTCCTCGAACCTCTTCCTGGGTGCGTTCTGACCAGCATTCCGAAGCAGAGCCAGCCGCGAGGGCCTTCCAGGAGGCGCGACAAGGCGAATACGGTCGAAGGGCAGCGGCATCGGTAACTCTTCCTCTGCTGTCCTCCTGTGCACGCCGCCGGCAGAGGTCACTCCAGCACAGGGCTGCGGTCGAAACGCCGCCACGAGAAACCCGAAACAAAAAAGGAACGAGGCTCTCCTTTCCATCAGAGTCGAACTGCGACTCCCCAGAGAAGACCCATGGACAACCCAAGACGAAACTGTACTTACAACGATGCATTGAGCAGGGACCGACCGTCCCAGCATTCCTATTCCTATAGCCCTACCACGAAATGTTCTTAGAACCAAAAAATGATCTAATAACCAAAATAATGTTCTTAGAACATCAACCCGAGTTGTTCAAACACGACAGTCCCAGCCAGAAATGTTCTGAGAACATTCCGCGGAAACCACAAAAAAAGGTTCCTAGAACATTGCTTGGGGGGGGCTATAGGCGAGCCGGGACGCTCCGCCACTGCTTGAATGCAGGAACGCCGAGCCCCTCCCCAACGCACGAGGGCTCCCGCCCCCGGCGGCCCGACGACACCCCGGGCAGGAGAGCCCAAAATCGAATCGACAAGTCGGATCGGAAGTCGACATGAGTCGGATCGGCGGAAATCGGCAGCCGAGCCGGGAAAAGTCGAATCGGCAGAAATCGGCAGGCTAGTATGCCTCCAATAGGAAACAGGAACCCAAATCGGAATCCCCAGTCGAATCGAATCGGAATCGGAAGCCATCGAAATCGAATCGAATCGAATCCAAGGAGTCGAAACGAGCCCTGCCCGGGCGCGCGGCCGCGCCGAGGCCGCCCGCGGAGGGCTGCCCCCCCTCGCGCGCGGCGGCCGCCGGCCTCACGCCGGCGGGGCGCTCGCTATCGCCAGGGGCGAGGGCTCCGCCGCCGCGGGCGCCACCGGCGCGGCGGAGGCCGCGGCGGGCGCGGCGGCCGAGGCGCCGCCGCCCGCCAGCGCCATCATGGCCATCTCCTCCTCCATCTTCGCGAACTCGTCCTCGAGCTCCGCGTCGTCGGCGCCGTCGATGCCCAGGCTGCTCGCGGCGAGGGCGCTCTGGATCTCCTTCATCTCGTCCTGCAGGTCGGCCATGTCGTCCGTGAGCTTGTCCACCGTGCTGGCGTTGATCTTCCCCGTGGCGGCCTTCAGCTGCTCCTGGCCGGCCTTCATGGCCTCCACGGCCGTCATGGTGACCTCGGCCTGCTCTTGCTGGAATGCCAGGTTCTCCACGTTGAACTGCGTGCCCAGCAGCTGGTCCCTCTGCTGCTCGTACATTTTCTTCTTCTTCATAGCTTGCAGGGCGCGCTGCTTCGCCATGGGGTTGGCCGCCCCCTTTGCCACGTGTTCCCTGGCCTCCTTCTCCGCGGCAATGATCTTTTCCTCGAGCCCCTGGATCTGGGCATCGATCTTGGCCGATGCTTCCTGCAAGGTGGGCGCGGGGGCCTTCACGGGCTCTTCTTTCGCTCTCCCGAACAGGCGCTGCATGATCCTCCACCCCTCTGCGTATGAGCGGGGGGAAGACCAAGGACGGCCGCCTCCACAGTGGGCCTGAGACAGGATCAGCTTGAGCCAAAACGCCTATTGATGCACAAGTTTTCGACGCGCGCCACCCCCCTCCTCCAACAGAAAAGTGATGGGGTCTCAACTCGCAGCGGGAACTCGAAACGCAACAACGACCATTGCTCGAATTGGCCACGTGAGCATTATTCATATGCAAGAGCATGACCGTGATGGCAGCGAAGATTTGGCACACCGCCCCAAAATAGCATCACCAGTGCGATGCTTTGGTCTATGCTAGAGCGCACCATCGCCGCTCATTTCGGCGTGCTCTCGTGCACCAGCGTCTTGATGCTATCACTTTACATCAACATGGCTACGTTAGGCTTTGCACCCCCCCGTCAACAACACTACCTACACCGCTTTTCGGTCAACCGTGGCACGCTTGAACCGCAACATCGCCCCTCGTTGGAGCATGGTGTCGTGCACAAGCATCCGCCGACGCGATGTGCCACGGCTGGAGTGTTTTGGGCCCCCTGGTCTGTTCGAGCTCCTTCTGGGCCAGTTGTCGGTCCCGCCCTTTCGTCGAGGCTACCAAGGATCCGTGTGCTGCTCCAGGTCCCTAGCTGCTTGACCTACAGAGGAGGCCAAACCACAAGAAACCCTGAGACACCAAGACGTTCATGATTCTTGGTGTGGGGACGTCGCGCCTCCCACAGCAAAACCATCGAAACCCAAGAAAGCCAAGAGATCCTGGACTGGGCCTCTACTGTCGCTTCCTGACCTACCAAAGCAAAAGGAGATGAGGCTGCAAGCAGAAATCCCGCCGGGGCGGGCTTGCGGCCTCACGACTTTGACCCTGCTCGGGGGGGGGGCCTCTTCTAGAGGCCTCTTTCGGGGCTCTCGTGGAGGCTCTTTGGGCCGTCTTGGGGCCATCTGGGAGGCCATCGATGACAGAAGGGGTAGGCCCTGACAACCGCGCCCCCTCCCAAGAGGCCAAACTTTGCCAACCACCTGGAGAAACAGACTGACTTGTGCCTTCTCGCGGCCAAATCAGTATGTTTCTCCTGGTGGTTGGGCGCTCCAATAGGTCGCGGCCCCACCGGGTCCAAAACGGCTGGTCGGATCGGCCCCTTGTCGCCAACGGCACGCTTGGCTGGAGCAGCGAGTGGCTGAGCCACCCCCTGTCCACCCAACAGTGGGGTGGCGGATGTGCTCGGCAGCGCAGCTGGACAACTCGATGCTCGAAAACAAGACGTGACTACACCCGCGCTGCGCAAAGCTTCTGCAACATCAAGCAGACATCTGACCTTGTGCTCGCGCACAACTCCTCCTCCTCCTCCTCCTCCTCCTCCTCCTCCTCCTCCTCCTCCCTCTCCTCCTCCTCCTCCCCTCCTCCTCCTCCTCCCTCCTCCTCCTCCTCCTCCTCCTCTCCTCCTCCTCCTCCTCCTCCTCCTCCTCCTCCTCCTCCTCCTCCTCCTCCTCCTCCTCCTCCTCCTCCTCCTCCTCCTCCTCTTGTACTACCCCAACAGTGTCCTCTCTAGCGACGAGACCGCGCCGCCTGTGCCGGGACGGTCATGACCAGCTCGGCAGTGGGCGAGCCCTCCCGAGACTCTGCGCTGCAGTCGAAGGCGAGTCTCGCGGTGGCCACTCCTGGCAAGGGGCTGCTCGGGGTTGCAGCAACGGCGAGCGGCTGAGGCGTCATGCTGCCAAGTAAGAGTGAGCAACCTAGGCAAAGAGGGTCATGAGGGCACGCTGCAACTCCTTGCAGAGAGGACGCATGCAACTCATGAGATGCGGCGATAATCGACATGGCTGAGTCGCGCTGGGCTCATGCTAACGCGCAACGCAACGCACCGAGGTAGGTCCGTTTGAACCACCGTGTGAATCCATTGGCCTCGCTCTTCCTTGCCAAATGGAACATGGAGCACATGTTCAATGTTTGCCGAGATCGGGGCCAACCGTACCGGTGAGGCAAACCTTGAGACGTGGGGACGGTGAGCTAAGATGCGCGTGGGGACGCACGCAGGAGTCTCACGGCAGGTTTGGCGGCTGAGCTCAGCGGGATCAAGGCGACAAGGAGCGAGGACCGCAGAAATGGGGAGAGGGGGTAGAGGGAGGGCAGGGCTTAGCGACCGCGAACAAATAGGGATGAAGGGGTGGGCGGGGGGAGGGGCTGGTGGCAGTACATGCGGGATGGACCAAAGCGGCAGGAAAGGAACGAGAGGGCCGAGGGACAGCAAGGAGGAACAGCCTGGGCAGCAGGGAGAGCAAGGAGCGACTGTGAGACACCGGGGAGACAGGGAGAAGAGAGCAGGGTGGGACGGTGGGCGAATGAGGGACGGACGGGCGGGGTGTGGAGAGGACGAGAGTGGTGGTGGTGGTGATGATGCTGCTGCTGATGATGAAGATGATGATGATTCTGATGGCGATGATGATGTTGCTGATGGTAATACGGAGAATGATGATGCTGCTGATGATAATGACGATACAAATCGTATAAGATTGACGCTGATGGCGATGATCATGATATTGCTGCTGATGATGATGACTATGATGATGAGTATGGTGGTGGCGGTGTTGACGATACGTATGATGATATCCATGATGACGATGATACTGCTGATGCTGCTGCTGCTGCTGGTGATGATGATGATGATGATGATGATGATGATGATGATGAGGCAGATGATGCTGCTAATTAGGAGTCCGTCGCTGATGATGGTGGTGATGATGAGGGTGATGCATGTGCTGATAGGTGGTGGTGGTGACCGTGGTAATGACGATGGTGGTGGTGGTGGTGGTGGTGGTGGTGGTGGTAGTGGTGGTGACGATGATGGTAATCGTAGATGGTGATCCTGATGATGATGATGATGATGATGATGATGATGATGATGATGATGATGATGATGCTGATGATGATGCTGATGATGCGCGCGGCCCCTGGGTGTCCGGGCGAGGCCCGCGAATGCCCACGCGCTGTTGCAGAGCGCCTGAGGGGAAAACTCCCCCGCCCTCCGCCGTGCCGCCGCCGCGAGCGCCCGCCGGAGTCCCGAGCGCCCCCGGCCCGACAGGCCGCCGAGCTCGGCGAAGGCCCACGCCAGGTTGCTGACGGCCGGGCTGCACGCAAGAGTGGCCCCTTGATACACTAGGCACACCTGAATCGGGGAGACGTAAGACCCGGGTACGGGGGACTCGGAAATCCCCGACGAGGTCGTCAAAAAAATGACGAGGCCGAGCCTGCATTTTGACGAGGCCTCCCGCTGCAGACATCCCACGAAACTCCTCCTCGTCAAAATCCGAGGCGCGGTCGTCAAAAAACGATGGCGAACCCGAGTCCTGGCAAACCCGGGTCTTACGCTCCCCCGACTGAAGTGAGATTAGGTCGGGCTTGTCCTCCTACCGGCGGCTTTGGGACGAACGCCGAGATAGCCAAGACACAGTCCAGCAAAAACCAAACATACGGAAGAAATCGTCCGTCCCCTGACTATTCTTCTGACTATTTTTTCATACTCCTCCTGTAGAGGGACATGCCCGACGTAACAATAAGAAAGCAGCGCGCCAGATGGTGCCCCGCGGCAATCTCCCCCCCGAGGGCCCCAGGGGCCCGCAGGAGCCCTGGGGCGCCTCAGGTCCCCCGAAGGTCGACATCACCTATACCCCAGGATCTCTTTTTGGCACGAGTAGTGGTTGTTGTTGCGTTTGCTGTTGCTGTTGCCGTTGCTGCTACTGTTGTTGCTGCTGTTGGTGAAGTCGTAGTTGGTTTTGTTTGTGCTGTTGTGGCTGTGGTTATTGTTGTGGTTGTTGATGGTGCTGCTGTCGCTGTTGCTGTTGCTGTTGTTGCTGTTGTCGTCGTTGTTGTTGCTGCTGATGCTGTTGCTGTTTATGCTATTGTTGTTGCTGCTGTTGTTGCTGTTGGTATTGTTGTTAATGTTTTCGTCGTATGTGTCTGCTGTCGGTGGCGCGCGCCCTGTTCAGCTGCTCCAGCCGCTGGAGTGCCCCTGGGCAAGATGCCCAGCCTCGAACTGATCCCTGCCCCTAAGATGGGTGAACAAAAAACGAGGACAATCTTAGGGATGTGCCCTCAGAAACTGAGGTTATCCTTCAGATCGACATCGAGGTGAGGTGATGCCTAACACAGGGAATAGGGGTCCTAGCTGCCCCGATACCCGACACGCAACACGTAGCGTATTGAACACGTAAACTAAAAACGTAGGTGTAGCGCGATACGGTCGCCAAGACGTGAGCCAATACGCTGAGCCGACACGCAGCGTGTGAACACGGACGTCTTGAACACGGCACGTGCTGCGTTTCAAAACGGTCGTATCGAGGCGGCTAAAACATTACCAGCCTGGAACATATCCCTATCCCTATGCTGGGCATCTCCTCATCACGATGCCAATCTTAGGGATCCCCTTATTTTTTGAGGGCGAATCTCTAAGATTGTCATCGCCTTTTGGCGTGTCAATCTTAGGGATAGGGATACGTTCGAGGCTGGTAAGATATGCTTCAAGCTGGTCGCAGGAGTGACCTCTGGCGCGCGGATTTTACCCAGCGTTGCGTGCTGGGCGACTGTGGCGGCCCGTGTCTCTGGGCCTGGCACCGCAGTGCCCCCCCCAAAAACGGCAGCGCACCGGCAGGCAACTTCTGGCGAAGATAGGGGGCCACATGCGAACCCTACCCCTACCCCGCACGGTTTCTGAGGGGGAGGGTGGGGCTCACTTCGCTCGGGAGCTCCCGCACGAAGTGAACCCCACCCTCCCCCTCAGAAATCGTGGGGGGGCAGGGGTAGGGTTCGCATGTGGCCCCCTAGAAGAGTCGCTCTTCCCAGACCTCCACGGTTTGCCCCCAGGGTCGTAGGCGACCCCAAGAAGACACTGAAATACCAAAAACCACAAAGGGAGAGCCCAATACTGGCACACTCATAAGATGTCCAAAGGTTTTGCGTTCTCGCCACTTCCGACCAGGCTGCGACGGGTCGCTTTTTCCGTTCGGGGAAACGGCCTACCCATACCCCCGACGTCGTGCTTTTTTCACAGCGCCGACCCCCAAAGGTCTGGACCTCTTCCCCGGGACCCACTTTTCATCCAGAAATCGTTGTTGGAAGTTCCCGAGGCCCTGCAAGGGCCACGGGGGCCGAACATGTAGAACAACCTCCCGTCTTGAGTGTTTCACCACGCGAGGGGTTCTGGGTTACGCGCAGCCGAAAAAGGCCGCCCGGGGATCTACTGACCTGGGTCAATCCAGACTTGGGCCAGTCGGGCTTTGCACGATCCTGAAAGATCCTGCAGGATCCTGCGCCCAAGCCCAAGTCAATGCAACCCTGGCCCTGCAAGATCCTGCGAGATCCGGCGCTCTAACTGACCCCTGTTTGCATTGACCCCGTCACTGGGGATACGAAAAGGTGGTGCTCCCGCTGCTCCCCGGGTCTCTCCTGGGGCGCGTTCTGACCAGGATTCGTGGCGAATCCAGCGGTGGCGACGAGGGCGTCCCAGGAGGCTCAGACTAGGAGAAAACGAGCGAAGGGGAGCGGTATTGGTTCTTTTTTCCTCTCCTCTGACGATAAAAACCGTGAGGTCTCTTGAGTCAGGTCGGGCACGTCCTCCTGCAGGCAGATCTTGGAAGAAACATGCAAAGTAGTAAAAAAAAAATGCAGAAGTATTCAAAAGCACGAAACATCATCACCAGACTTTTGTTTCACAGTCCTTGGGCTTTCCTCCTGCAGGGGAACATGCCCGACTTCACGGTCGCGGCATGGTTACCTATTTTCCCCCGTCGGGAGTTGCTGAAGGTGCCCCTGGTCCAAGGCGCCCCCAGCTTCGCGCTCCACTCGGGAGCCCGGAGCCCCCAGGGCCCCCTGGGCCTCGTGAGGGCCGCGGGGAGCCTCCTTGGAGATCCTCGGGGGGGCACCTTGGGCCAGGGGCACTTCGCCGCGCACCCCTGGGGGTCGCTCTGGCGCAGGTTGGCGGCGCGCACGAGGTGGGCAGGGGGAGGGGGGGAAGGCGTCCTAGGAGCAGGCTGCTTCTTAGAGGGCGCCGGCCTTGCATCCATAGGTGGGGCCCGCGCCTTCCAGGAAGCAGTTTTGTTTGCCCTCGGCAGCGAGGCGGGGCGATCCGCTCCAGCGTGGCAGCGATGCGGGGGCACTGCAAAGCGAACTGGCGGAGGGAAAAGGACAAAGGGGCCCTGGGATACACAAATAAATACACCCCCAAAACCAGATTCCCCATATTTTCAATATTTTCTGGGTTTTCGTCTTTCCCCCACTTCCCATATTTTCCCAGATTTTCCTGGGAATCGTCGATTAATTGTGTCTGTGTGTTTCTTTCACTCCTGAAAGGAGGGGACGGGGGGCCGCGGGGAAAGGAAGGAAGGGCGGGCACTCCGAGGCGGAAGACTTCTGCCAGGAGCAGCCCGGGCGGCCCGCGGGCGGCGGGCCTGCTGAGAAGCAGGGGGTGCTTCTAAGAAGCCTTCCCCCCTCCCCCTACAGTCGGGGCGTTGACCTAAGGAACCCTAAATAAGGAACGAGGCCCCTTTTTCCCATCAGTGAAGGTTCGATGTCCCATCGAACTCCTGTGGAAAACCTGGGGCAAGCTGTGAAACAATCAAGGAACACGGAGCCCCTCCCCAACGAAAAGGGTTCCTTCTTGAGCGCCCCGACTGTACCCTCGAGCAGTGGCGAAGCGTCCTGGCTTGCCTCCTGGGCCCACCAGAGACTCTTGGATCATTTCCTGCTGAGACCGTTTTGCGTTCACGCGTCTGACCTCTGTTCTAAGAGCATGGTTTTTGTTTCGAGCAGATCCGGTTCTAAGAACATGTGGTGGTAGGCCTATAGGAATGCCGGGACGGTCGGCCCCTGCTCAATACCCTCCCCCTACCCTTGGGCCAAGCTTGGGTCGGGCGTGTCCCCCCTGCAGGCGGTATCTGGAAACAGAAATGTCAAAGACTCAAGAACATGCTGAAACGAAGAATCTAAAAATGCCAGAGAGGTCGTCCCCATGCTATTTTGTTTGCTATTTCTGAAGCTTCCTCCTGCAGAGGGCCCCTGCGGCGTGCGGCCCGCGTGGCCTGCGGCGTGGCCTCGCCCAGCCGCGCGGGGGCCGCGGCGCCCAGGCCCCCCCACAGGGGCGCCTCGCCGCGCCGCGCCCGCGCGAAGGCCCACGCGAGGTTGGCGACGTCCTCGAGGGGCCCCAGCTTGCCGTCGCTCGGACGTCCATTCCCCGTGCATTTGTCGATCTCGTGCGTGTTTTTTTTTGTTGTTGTGTTTTTTTTTTTTTTGCTCGATGGTCCAGGAGGCTCCTCGATGGTTTTCGCAGAGAAAAAATGCACACGTCCGAGCGATGCCAAGCCAGGGACACACAGAGAAACAACCCAGACCTCCTCGCGTGGGGAAGACGTCACGACGGGAGGTTTTTGGCTCATTTCAGCTCCTGGGGACCTCCGTGGGGCCCCGGGAGCGGCAAAAAAAACGGCGCAGGATGAGAAACCGGTCCTTGGGGAAGGGGTCCAGACCTCTGGGGGTCGACGTCGTGGAAAAAACACGACGTCGGAGGCCTTGAAAGCACGAGCCTAGGACAAAACCAGGGCGAGGACAAGATCGGGTAAGGATAAAATCGAGAATCTTTGAGATCCGGCCGATCTGGAGGACGTCTCGGGCGCCGCGGCCTTCTCAGAGCGTTCTGGATCGCTTTGAGAGCAGTCCAAAATCATTCCCTCTATTCTGGATGCTTTTTTTCCCCTGCCCTTCTCCAATTTTTCAATTTTTACTCCGGGGGACCGACGATTCTATTTGCATCTGCGTTTCTTCCCTCCAGCGTCCTGCTCGTTGCAGCGACCGGCGCTCTGCAGTGCCGCGCGCGGCAAGCCCGCGAAGAGCTCCTCTCGCGGAAGGTTTTCGTTCATCTGGCAGCGCCGGCGACTGCACGCGCGGGAGTCGGCACAGTCGGACCTAGGACAGAAGAGCATCCTTCAAGAAAATATGACCCTCCGCTGGCCAACACTGAAAAGCACACTCGAGGCTGCCCCCTCCCGAAGGATGCACCATAATATCCAGCGGACACGCAGAACATCAGGGCACTCTCCCCGAACCGACCTCGATCCTATACCTCGGTTTGACCGTACGCTTTCAGAGGTCCTCGCGGACGTTTTGGACGCCCGAAATGGGGGCGGGAAAAAATGGTATTATGCCCAACAACACATGTTGTCCCAAACCAACAGCGGCCGCTGTTGGGCAGGCGGCCTTCTGCCTCGAATGGACACAGGCCGCGGCGGCGTGGACAGCGAACCCTGTCCAGAATGAACAGGAACTGCTGTTGGGCATTGTACCCATTTTTTCCGTATCCATGTCGGGCGTCCGGATTCATGAATGGGCGCAGGAGTCCCCTGGCGGCGCTCCGCGCGCCCAGCGCGCTCCGCGCGCTGGGGAGGGGGGTCCGGCGCCGATCCAAGCAATCCGCGCGGACCGCCGCACGTTTCGGGTCTCTGCCATGCTGTGTCCCCCGACCGCGAAGAGTCGGCGGTGGAAAAAACCTCCCTTTAGTAAACCTCCCCTTGGTGAAAACGGGCCAGGGCCGAAACCGACGGACCTGGACCCGCAAAAATGCCGGCCGCGACACCCTCACGCGAACCGAAAACGGCCGATCCCTCAATCGACGTGTCATGGTAGAAGGTCTATCAACCTCCGACTGTTCCCCGACCGCGGAGAGCTCCTCGTCGTCTCGCCCGGCCACGGCGAAGGCCCAGGCGACGTTGGAGACGCTCTGCAGGCTCAGCTCCGCCACCCTCGCCAGCGCGGCCGAGCTCAGCGCGTCGAAGAGGAGGGGCGGCCGCGCGCAGCCCGAGTGGGCGTACGCCCACGCCAGGTTCGAGATGTGCTGCTCCTGGAGCTCGGCCAGCCGAGCGACAGCGGCTGTCGCGATCGCCCCGAACAGCCGCTCGTCCTTCCGAGACACCTTGGCAAAGGCGCAGGCGACATTCGACAGCGCCTGCCCTGTGAAGTGCTCGACCCTGGATGCCGCACGCACGGCAAGCGCATCGAACAGCTCCGGATCGCCGTGGCGGGCCCTGGCAAAAGCCCACGCGACGTTCGAGATCGCCTGGTCGTTCAGAGTGGCCACCCGGGGCAAGCTCGCCTGCTCACGACCGGTGAACAGATCCGTGACCGCGCCCTCGCGGTCTGGACTCTGGGGCGCGATCCCGAGGGTACGCGGTCGCGCTGGTGCGCCCCACGCGGGGCCACCGCGGAAAACCGCCACGCACCCGCGGGGCCGCGGCCAGGGAGCCGGGCCCGCGAGGCTCCGGCTGCGGATGTGTTTATTCGCCCTCGACCTGCGCGAGGCCACGGAAGTCGGCGGCGAGCGCGGGGGGGAAGGCGAGAATGGGCGGGCCTTCTCGGGAGGGAGGCTCGGAAGTACCCCGGCCTTCGGAGGACTTTTCTGGGCCTTCCCCGAAAACGCAGAACGCCTCTCAGGAGGCGCGATGGGGGATTCTGAGAAGCTCCGCCGCCTTCTGAGGAGGCCTTCTCCGTCTCACTTCCCCCCCTCGCTCGCCGCCGAGGAAGAGCTCCGCGTCCACGTGGAGGACCTTTTGAGCAGGGACCGACCGTCCCAGCATTACCTCGGCCTACCACGACATGCTCTTAGAACAGAAGAATGCTCCAATTCAAAAAAACAGAGGTTCATGAAACTGCCGCCGATATGTTGAATGAAGACGGTCTCAGCCAAACATGTTCTGAGAACATGTCGTGCGAACCACAAAAAAGCTTCTTAGAACATCCTCTGGTGGGCTTCTAGGCAAGCCCGGACGCTTCGCCACTGCTTTTGGGGAAAACAACAGGCACGGATACCGCTACTCTCCCGGGGCGCGTTCTGACCAGGCTTTCGAGGCGAATCCAGCGGTGGCGACGAGGGCCTCCCAGGCCGAAAACAGAGGGGAAAACGGGGCGAGGGTAATTAGCGGCACCCTGACCTCTGAAGTCGCCATTTTTTCTCAACGTCGACCCCCAAAAGGTCTGGACCCCCTCCCGGGGACCGGCTTTCCTGAATCATTGTTTGACGCTCCCGAGGCCCAGGAAGGGCCCCTGGAAACCGAAAATAACGAAAAACCATCCGTCCCCCGCGAGAAGGTCTGGGTACGGGTATGGGTGCATTTTCCTCCCGGGAGCCGCTGCTCTTCGCGAACGCCCTGATCAGTGGATACTGGAAAATTTCAGTCGCGACCGAGGAGAACGGTCGCTACCGATCCTGCTTCAAATCTCGGTATCGGTCGCGACCGATTTGCTTCAAAATCGGTCGCGATCGAGCGGCCGCGCTCAGTCGCAACCGCTTTGGAGTGCCGATCGTCGCTATACCGATCGCGACCGAAAAAAATCGGCAGCCAATGATCAGGGTGACCCCGAACCTTCGCGAATGCCCACGCCGTGCTCGCGAGCTCGTCCGCTCGGCGACTCCAAAGGGTGTGGTTCGCAAAGGGTGTGGTTTGCAACCAGCACCCTGGGGAACATCCTGGCGGGCACCCTGGGGGGCGCGCGGGGACCTCGATGGAGTTCTCCCGCGCCCCGAGGAGGCCCGACGAGGACAGCGTCGTGCCCCCCAGGCCCCAACGGTGCCGATCGCAAACCACACCCCGGCCCAGACATGCGAGGTCCTGATTTTTTCACGACGGCCTCCCTGGGAGCCTCGACCCTTTCCCCAAGGCCGGTTCTTCCTCCTGAATTCTTTTGCTGACGGTCCTGGGGCACGGCGAGGGCCTCTATAGAGGCCGAACACGGCGAAAAGCCTCCGTCCTGCATGTTTCACCACGCGATCATGTCTGAGGAGGAGGAGGAGGAGGGGAGGAGGAGGAGGAGGAGGAGGAGGAGGAGGGAGGAGGAGGAGGAGGAGAGGAGGAGGAGGAGGAGGAGGAGGAGGAGGAGGGGGAGAGGAGGAGGAGGAGGAGGAGGAGGAGGAGGAGGAGGAGGCGGAGGAGGAGGAGGAGGAGGGAGGAGGAGGAGGAGGAGGAGGAGGAGGGGAGGAGGAGGAGGTCGTAAGGGCGAGGAGGAGGAGGAGGGGAGAGGAGAAGGAGGAGGACGGGGTTGGAGGAGGGAGGAGGAGGAGGAGCAGGAGGTTAACGACGCGAGCAAGTCTGGGGGCGTCACCATACCCTGTGCATCCGCCGATCCGCGCCGAGGCCGCGGGCCCCAGCCCGGGCCGCCCGGGCCAGCGCGCCGTAGAGGGGCGCGCGGCCCGGGGCGCCGAGGCGCAGCGGCGCCGCCGCCCACACGGACTGGGACGGCCGGAGAGGACAGGGCCCGCACGGGCACGGAGCGAGGGACGCGCACCCAGACAGGATCGCGTCGTGAAACTCCTCCTCCTCCTCCTCCTCCTCCTCCTCCTCCTCCTCCCCCCTCCTCCTCCCTCCCCCAACTCCACTCCTCCCCTCCCCTCCCCCTCCTCCTCCTCCTCCTCCTCCTCCTCCTCCTTTTCCTCCCCCTCCTCCTCTTCCTCCCCGTCCTCCTCGCCGGAGGTTGTTCGCCGTTCTCGGCCTCTATAGAGGCCCTCGCCGGGGACAGGGTCGGGACTTCCGGGGAGGCCGTCCTGAGAAAGCCAGGGCGTCGCATGTCTGGGCACTGGTCCTCTCGGCTACACGATGCCAGGCCAATGGCCACTCTAACCGCCCGATCATGGGATTTAAAAGGTGCATCCAATGCATCAGAAAACAAGTACAACACATGTGTCAAACATGCTTAGAACATGTTGCACACATGTGCTAATCATCGGGAAATTATCTGACAGCACGCCTCCTCTCCATTGATCGTCTTCCAAAAGGCTACACGCAAGAGTGTCCCAGAGAGTCCTCTCGGCTAGCCAACCTGTATCATACGGATGCGCGATACGGATGCAAGGGCCTTGGGCGCCAACTTCCACGCTTTTCGAGCGGGGCGAGGCCAACGAAAGTTGCAAAGGATGAGCCGATGAGTGCCAGGCTGCAAAGGTACCCTTGGGAAGGTTGCCCATCTTTACTATGCGGGATGATTGTACACTAAAAAATGACCCTAGGCAAGAGAGATCTTTGGTGCGCGGCTGAACAGAAGGACGTAGACGTACATGAATCCACGTTGGTTTCGAGAAAAACGCGTTGCGCGAACGTTCGGAATGCGCGGCCGGTCTCGCGGATCGAGGGGCCGTGCTCATGTGCATGGTTGGGCGCGCACGTCCTTTGTGGGCTCCATCGCAAGGGTGACCCCAGGCAAGAGTGACCTTAAGGGCGCGGCTTAGCGGGGAACGCAAGGTGGCCAACCATGGGCGCGCAAGCCGCTGCTACCGCTTCGCGTTCAGCGATCGGGGAACCCCATTGAGCCCGCACTAAAGGCCACTCAGGCGGAAGGTCAAACTTTCGTTCAGTCGATCATCGGTGGGAACGAAAGGGTAAGATAACAAAGGGCAGGGTAGAGAATCGGCTCACGTAGCTGGCTTTCCTGGCACCTCCTGGCGTCGGGAGGCGCCCGTGTATCGAGGATTGGGCCCAGCGGCGTTGCCGAAACCAGCTGCATGCAGCAGATTTCGTAGACCCCCTTTTCCTTTCCTTGGTTTGCTATGGACTGGTTTTCTTTCAGGACAGCCAGAAGGCTGCTGAAACACTCGGGAAACCCTCCGAGAAGGGTTTTCCGGCAGGCTTGTCGGAGGGGTCCCAGAGGGTTTTGGAAGGGCTTTCGTTGTTAGAAGAAGAACAAACGGCATCAACAGACACTGTTGGCTCTCCGCGCGGATTTCTTGGATCTGCGCTAGACCCCCCCTCCCTGGCGCGCGGAGCGCGCCAGTGGCGGCGCCGAAGGCGCCGTCGGGGGGGCCCAGCGCGGATCCAAGAACTCCGCGCGGAGCGCCAAAAGTTGTTTGTGTTTCTGCCATGTGTTTTTCTTCGAGTTGTTTCTGGCTAGTGAATCGTGGGCTCTCTGACCCTAAAGTCAGGGCGGTGACCTAAGGAACCCAAAATAAGGAACGAGGCCCCTTTTTCCCATAAGTTAACCTTTGATTTCCGGTCGAAACCATCAGGAAAGCCTGGGGCAAGCTGTGAAGCACTCGAGGAACGCGGAGCCCCTTCCCAACGGAAAGGGTTCCTTCTTCAGGGCCCCGACTGTATCCACCGCTTTCGTTCGGCCCGATCCTGCGCGAGATGGCGTGGCGACCTTACGCGGTGGCTCACGTGGGCCGCCAGCGCGGCGCACGGCGTGGAGAGGAGGGCGCCTGCGCACGACCTTGCGCGGGCAGCCTGTGCGCCAGTGCCGGCACGATCGGCAGCGTTGTTGCTGTTTGTTGTTTGTTGTAGGTGTTGCTGCTGTTGCTGTTGTTGCTGTTGATGATGGTGTTGCTATTGCTGTTGGTAATGTTGCTGCTGTTGCTGCTGTTGCGGTCGTCGTTGTTGCTGATGTTGTGTTGTGGTTGTGGTTGTGGTGGTTGTTGTTGCTGTTGAAGGGCCGGTTTTGGCGCCCCCCCAAACCGCGCAAGCGTGAGTTTCATTTTGATGATTGTGTAGCCATATGTAGCCATCGCCAAGACGAGAGCGGCAAAGCGCTCGGCGGGTCCGATAATAGCATTTGTTTAGTAGTTGACAGCCAGCAATTAACATTCAACACTAAAAAACAACAACAGCATCACCCGGTCGACACTCTAGGACAAGTATTTGCGAGGATTCCCACGGCGGCGACGAAAAAACACAAAGAACGATGCGGAGGGGTCCCAAAATCTGGCGGGCAACGCCCTGGACACCAAGTACGTGTTACAAAAAACTGGCGGCGGCCGCGCGCACAGGCCAAGGTGACAATGTAAAAACGGCGGCGACGGACTCTGCGCGCATGCATTATTGTAACAACTGCTTCTGACTTGAATGCCGTCGGGCCGCGAAGTACGAGCCTGAATCCGATGCCGCAATCTAATTCAATATGTTATATGTTCCTCCGTTATCTGATCCGAAAACGCCCGCAGTCGCGTCCAAAACCAAACGAAACCTTCAACACACGAGTGCGCACCCGAAACGCAACCAAACATGTTTCCGGAATCTTTTCGGGAATATCCCGCTTCGCCGTCGCTGACCCCTCTGGGTCCGAACTATCTACGCAAATATAAGCAACCGCGCAACCGCGACAAATTACACAGAGGAGTTCTGCTTAAAACCCCCCTCAAGCCCGAACCCCCCACACAGAGGGAACAACCGCGCAACCGCGACGAATTGAACACCACAAGTCTGCTTCGACCCGCCCCGGGCCCGAACCCCCCAAACGAAGAGAGCAAGCGCGCAACTGCGAAGAGGCCTCTGGCCCGCGACCCAGGCGCGGTGGCGGGGTAGGCTGAAGGCAATTCAGTATACAAACAACCGATGCCCCTCTCGCATTTCGGCGGCAAGCGAGCTCGGCCAGAGACCCCACTGCAAACTCGCGGCAGCGGCGGCGGCCCCCAACACCAGGTAAAAAAACAAAAATCGGCGACGGCGGTCTGCCCAGAGACTGGGGGGCGTAGAGGCTCAGTAGATCTGGTGATACAACAGCCACAGTAACTGTGGCAGTTGTTACTGTTGTTGTTACGGTTGAATGTTAATTGCTGGCTGTCAACTACTAAACAGATACTATTATCGGACCCCCCGAGCGCTTTGGCGCTCTCGTCTTGGCGCTGGCTACACAATCATCGAAAATGAAACTCACGCTTGCGCGGTTTGGAGGGGCGCCAAAACTGGCCGTACAGCAACAACAACAACGCTCCCGCTCGAGACTTCCTCCTTTTTTCCTCAGGGCCGGTGCTCTTGCTCGCCGCCGAAAGCCGCCGTCCCAACAAAACCAGCGCTACCGCTCGAGACTTCCTCCCGTTTTACCTTGGACTGGCGCGCTATTCTTTCTCTCATCGGCGCCGCCTCCAGCAAGAACAACGCTCCCGCTCGAGACTTCCTCCCTTTTTTACTCAAGGCGGTGCTCCAAATCGCCGCCGAAAACCGCCACCCCGACAAAACCACCGCTCCCGCCCGAGACTTTCGCCAGTTTTACGCTGGACTGGCGCCCTGCTCTCTTGTGAATTGGCGCCGCTCCCAGCAAGAACAACGCTCCCGCTCCAGACTTCCTCCCTTTTTCCTCAGGACGGTGCTGGTTCCTCGCCGCATACAGACCCCGTCCTGTCAAAACCACGGTTCCCGCTCGAGACTTCCCCCCTTCTTACTCAAGGCGGTGTTCCTCCTCGCCGCCGACAGCCGCCGTCCCAACAAAACCTTTTGCTTAAAGCTGGACTAGCGCCCTACTCTCTTCAGCGTTGGCGCCGCTCCCAGCAACAATAGCGGCCCTGCTCGAGAGTTCCTCCCTCTCAATTCAGGGTCAGGTCCTTGCCTCGCCGCCGACAGCCCCCATCCCCACCAAGGCAATCCTGTCGCTCGATACTTCCTTGTGCTTTACCCTTGGCTGGGGCTCCACTGGCGGCCTCGCATCGGCGCGACAAGGCGCGGGCATGCTATTTCGAGGCGGGATATGTTGAAATTCCGCGGAGGAGGTGTTTGCAAGACCTCATTGGGCGGGAGACCTGGGAATGGGAAGAGCGAGCCCCGCTGTGGAAGCATAGTCCCCCATGATAGGGGCTGGTTATCATGATGGTCGCATGCTGCGTGTGGAAGCATCGCGCATGAGGGCAACATGCTTGTTGCTGCTGCTGCTGCTGCTGCGTTTTCCAGCGCCCCCCACGCGAGCCCTCAGAGGCCCGCGGGAGCTCCCTCGGCCGGCGCGCCCCGCCGCCGCCGTCGCTGTCTTCGGGCGCGGGAGGAGGGCGGGGAGGGTGAGGGCAGGGAGGCCCGTGCCCAAGGCTTCCTGGTCGCCTCTGTCTCCGTCCTTGGCCCCCCCCCCAGGAGGGAACCATTGCCACAGACACTCTTCTGATCCGCCGGGCGAGAGCGAGCCTCTTCCGCGGAAGGCTGAGCGGGACGCGCACAGCTTTCATCAGCAGAGAAAGGGCGGAAGAAGGCGATTGACACAGATCGGGGAGACGTAAGACTCGGGTACGGGGGACGCGGGTTGGCTGACGGGGTCCATCATAACAATGACGAGACGCAGTCTGAAACCTGACGCGAGCTCCCACTGCAGACCTCCAGCGAGAACTGGACCGTCAAGACCCAGGACGCGCTCGTCGGCAAACCCGAGTGCCGGCTCACCCGAGTCTTACGTTCCCCCTTTTTATACAGCCGCAGGCGGAAGCGCCGGCGGCGGCGGGTCACGGTCGGGCTGCGGCCGTGACAAATTAGCCGGGCGCGCGCGGGGCCCGCGGAGAGTCTTACGCTTCCCCCGAGCAGACGCAGAGACCCGCCGCTCCCCGAGAGAGGTGTGGCCGCTGCGCTCTCTCTCTCTCTCCGTGGGCCCCGCCTCGGGCCCCCCGCAGAGGCCCGGCCACCGGCAGCCTCCCGCGAACACCTGGGAGGCGCGAGCCTCGGGCGCGAACCGCCTCCTTCTCTTCCTCCTCCTTTTCTTGCTCCTCCTCCTCCTTTTCCTCCTCCTTTTCCTCCTCCTCCTCCTCCACCAACACCACCTCCTCCTTTTCCTCCTCCTCCTCCTCCTCTCTCTGGGGTGAGGCGGAGCGGGGCGGTGGGAGGCACAAAACATAACAGGGAAACAAAAAGGCGGTTGACTATGAGGGGGACTACACGGGTGTGGCATGGCGGTTGACTATCAGGGGAATAAAAAGGTGGCATGAACAGAAAGACTCGGAGGTCCGCGCGGGTTTCTCGGATCGGCGCTGGACCCCCCTCCCTGGCGCGCTCCGCGGTATGGCGGTAAAGGAAAGAGGGCTTTAGGGAAACAACAACTTGCGGTCGTTCGGACGTCCATTGCCCGTGCATGTTTCGGTTCCGTGCGTGAGAATATTTGCGCGATGGTCCAGGGTGGTCCTCGATGGTTCTCGCCGAGAAAAAATGCACACTTCCGAGCGATGCCAGGACAAGTGACATAAACATAAAAACTCAGAGGTCCGCTCGGATTTGTCGGATCGGCGCCGGACCCCCCTCCCTGGCGCGCGGGGTGCGCCAGGGGCGGCGCCGGAGGCGCCGCCAGGGGGCCCCAGCGCCGATCCGAGAAATCCGCGCGGACCTCCGAGTTTTTTATGTTAATGCCATTTTTTGTTGCCCTAACTATGCACATACACCGATTTTGGCCAGGCCCGACCCTGAGCCCAGGATCGGTGCATACGCCCTCTGACCCTGGCCAGGAAGGTATATGCACCGATCCTGGGTCAAGGATGGGCGTTGTCAGGATCGGTTCATGTGAACAGTTCTCTTCGCCCGAGACGGGGCCATCTGAAAAATTCGACGCGAGCTCCCGCTGCAAACATCCCGCGAAAACCAGGCCGTGAAAATCCGGGACGCGCTCGGCAAAAGGCGTCGGCCAACCCGAGTTCCGGCTTACTCGAGTCTTACGTTTCCCCAAAAGAAAACCCTGAGACCCCAGGACGTCCATCGATGTTTGGTGCGGGAGCGTCACGCTTACCGTGGCACAGCCGTCGAAGCCCAAGAAACCCACGGCACCCTGGAGGCAAGCAGCAAGGTGCTTCTTGGCATGGGTGACCACCGT
Organism: Prorocentrum cordatum; assembly: GCA_963575745.1. Taxonomy (NCBI): domain Eukaryota; class Dinophyceae; order Prorocentrales; family Prorocentraceae; genus Prorocentrum; species Prorocentrum cordatum. The sequence continues at coordinate 21,371 of CAUYUJ010022617.1, read as the reverse complement.
AACGATCCGGCTTGGAACGGGGAGCAGAAAGACTGGGTCTCTGGGGCTCCAACCGTGCTGTTCCGCGCTGGCCCTACTTCCTCTCCACGTCCGACCTCAGGGGCGCGGAGCGCGCCAGGGTCGGCGCTGGAGGCGCCCGGATAGGGGCCCAGTGTGTACACCACATCGTCCGGTCGGCCCAGGAACCCGGTGCATGGACGCTCCAGCTGCCCAACCTGTGGGAGGCTGGAGCGGCTGCGCACGGAATTCCTTCGCCGAGCCCCCTGGCTCTCTGGCGGACCGAACGACGTGGCA
>CAUYUJ010022617.1:7500-17500 GCA_963575745.1 Prorocentrum cordatum | reverse complement strand
ACTACTACTGCTACTACTACAACTACAACTACAACTAACTACAACTACAACACAACTACTACTACTACTACTACTACTACTGCTACTGCTACTTGCTACTGCTACTGCTACTGCTACTACTACTACTACTACTACTACTACTACTGCTACTACTACTTACTACTACTACTACTACTACTACTACTACTACTACTACTACTACTACTACTACTACTACTACTACTACTACTACTACTACTACTACTACTACTACTACTAACTACTACTACTACGACTACTACTACTACTACCTACGACTACGACTACGACTACGACTACGACTACGACTACGACTACGACTACGACTACGACTACGACTACGACTACGACTACGACTACGACTACTACTAATCGTTCCGTTGCAGGCCCCAAGAAGGCCCCAGGAGTGGCCCAGGGCGCCCAGAGGCCACAAAACCCACGAATCGATGACGCATACAAATGAACTCCAATCGTTCCGTTCCGGGCCCCCGGAGGGACTAGGGGCGCCCTGAGGCCAGAAAGTCAACGAATCGATAGCGGTTACAAAGAAACAATCATCGTTGCGTTCCAGACTCCCCCTCCTCGTCCTCCTCGTCTCCTCCCCCTCCTCCTCCCCCTCCTCCTCCTCCTCCTCCTCCTCCTCGTCCTTTCCCCCCCCCTGTCCTCCTCCCTCTCCTCCTTCTCTTCCCCCTCCTCCTCCTGCGAGGATTTCAATCGGAATCCTTTTGCGGAGAATATCAGTGGGGATCCTTTCGTGGAGGCTTTCAATCGGAGTCTTTTTGCGGCGGATTTCGTAAGGACCCAGGAAGGGCCCAGGGCGCCCGGAGGCCAACAAATCAACGAATCGATACCGGATACAAAAGGAACTCTCATCGCTCCGTTCCAGGCCTCAAGAGGGCTCCTGGAGGGCCCCAGGGCGCCCGGAGGCCAAAAAGTCAACGAATCGATATCGGAAACAAATGAACTTTAATCAGAAAGGCCGGACGAAGAAGAGGAGGAGGAGGAACTCCAGTGCCTGTATACACCACAGCGCTGGCAGCTACGAGCGCCGCGCTACGACCGACGCACCAATACCTTTCAGAAACAGAACAACACTGCGTCCCTGAGAGCAGCATGCGGCACGCACGCAACCGCTTCCCCTCGCGAGTACCACAGCGTGCCTCTGTACACCACAGTAGCCTGCGAGCGCCACAGGGCGTCCACGGTCGCCACCGGACGACCGCCGTGACGTGAGGGAGGGGGGGGGGGGGCGGGGCCGGTCACGCCCGTGATTGCCGGGAGGTTTTCCGAACGGGCTCCAAACCGCCAACTAGGGAAGGGCTTTCGGAACGCAGCTGGCTTACGCGAGGATGCATGCCTACGGAGGAGCTGAACAACGGAGCTAGCCGGCGCCTCCTGCCTGCAGCCGTGCCCGCACAGGGCTAAAGGCCAAGGACGCTGGGACCATGCGAACTACCCGGACGCGCTGCGGCTGCGGACAGGAAGAGGAGAGGAAGGAGGAAGGGGGCGGGCCACTGTTCTGTTCACTTCTCTTTGCAACACTTTGTCTGCACCTGTGCTTACAGCAACGGCGAGCCTCGGCCACGAAAAGGTTCCCCGACCCAGTTTGACGAACGGCTCGACAACCGAGGCCTCTCCTGAACCTAAGGCGGTCCATATTTCAGCTCATTGATTATATTCTTGTCACTTCTCTTTGCACCACTTCGTCTGCACCTGCTCGCGGCGTCAACGCATCGCTCTCCCTACACCACTGAGAAACGCGGCAGCCCCCGCAGCTGAAGAATTGCCGCAACTTCAAAACGGAAGGAGGGGGGAGGGGCTGCAGGGCATTGCGTGGCAGGAACGTGCACCGGGCGAGCGGCGGGGGAAGGACCGGGACAGGCATCGACCCAAAAGGTGTTCTCCGTTTTCTCTCTTTGTTTTTTTCCGTTCTCCCTCGTTTTGACTTCGACCCGCCCTTGCGGCAAAACTAGAGGCCTCATAGATGGGGTCCGAGTAGATGGGGTCGAAGGATCGCGCCGCATCGCCGATGAATCGGTCACGTCGGCATGGGAAAACAGAGGCTCCGCATCGAGCCGGGTCGACGATGCATCTAGGAGGCCCGGAATCACGAAGTCGGCACGAGCACGGCCCCGGAGGGGTGTTGCCGATGGGAGGTTCGCCCTCCTCCTCCTCCTCCTCCTCCTTTCTGCTCCTCCTCCTCCTCCTCCTCTCTGCTCCTCCTCCGCCTCCTCCTCCTCCTCCGCCTCCTCCTCCTCCGCCTCCTCCTCCTCCTCCTCCTCCTCCTCCTCCTCCTCTCTCCTCCTCTCTGCTCCTGGAACACGCCAACAAAAAAACACCGCGTCTGCCGAGCCCTGGAGCGGACCTCCCGCGCGGCGCGCGAGGGCTCGTGCATGGAGGCGGCCCCGCGCGGTGGCTCGTGCAGGGGCCACGCGCGCGCGACGGCAGGCGGCAAGGCGCCCCCCCCAAGAGAAGCCTCCCCACGAGGCCCCCACGCGGCCCCCCGAGGCCCCCCCCCCTATGACGCCCCAAAGAGTCCCCCAAGAGGCCTCAGAGAGGCATCCCAGGAGACCCGCGCATTCATCCGGGAGGCTCCTGGCCAAAGGTCACCAACCATTTCCACGGCCGTCTCGAACGCTCTCCTCGTGGGTGTCGGCGGGATGGCGTAAGCCATTTGAATGAAGAGGTTGGTCGCGGATCGATCATGAGCGCGAGTGCACGCAGGGTCGAAGCCTAAGACGAAGCCAGGACGAGACAACATCGGCTGAGTGAGGATCCATCGAGAATCTCTTGGATCTTGGGGCTCTGGAGGGTGTCTCGGGCGCCGCGGCCTTGTACGTTCTGCTGGAACGGATTTATCCTCGTCCTAGCCCCGTCCGAAAACCCTCTCCTTGCAACACACCGTTCAGATGTGGCCTGGCCTAACCCATCCTGGACCTGAGGCGTCGGCACACAACTGGCATCCTTTGACAGGCCTTCGCCTCAAACAGCGGGAGGCGGACGAGAAAGGGGAGGAGGGCGTGAGGGAGGGGGAAGGGAAAGGAGGAGCGCAAGGAAAATGGGGGGGATGGGAAGGTGGAGGGGAGGCTGGGCAGGACAAGGGGGGAGGTCGAGGGAAAGGAGGAGGGGAGGAGAAGGGGGGAGGGGGGACGGAGATGCCGAGGGGAGGGACTTGCTGAGGAGAGGGAGCCGACCCCCTGGGACCTTCCAGACCGGCTCGCTGGGCCAGCCCGGCGGCGGAGTGGCCCCCGGGCGCGCGGAGGCCCCGAGGAGAGCATGAGCCCGCCTCCGGTGGCGGGACGACGGCGGGGTGCAGCCCTCAAGGCCCAGTAAACCTGGACACGCTAGACCCCGACACCAGACATGCCTCGAAACCAAGCTTTCCAGACGGCGGCACGAACAAAATGCAGCATTTCCAGAATAAACCTGGACACAGGCTCTGAAAGCCTGCAAGACCCCTCCCAACCCTGGACACAAACCCGAATCCGGGAGTGCAGTAAGCAGAAAATGCACGGGTGCTGAAAAAAGTAATTTTGCATGCAAGATGTCGTTTCCTGGGTTTTCCGTGACCTGGTTTATCGGGGATCTCCTGACCCGGATCAGTTCAGACCCGGGTCAGCACGAAACGAAAAAACTGCAATGCAGGAGAAAACTGCAACGCAGGTCTTCGCAAACCCGTGTCAGCCAATATGCGCGGCCGCCTCGCGGCCACGAGCGTCTCGCTAACGCGGGTCAGGCAGAGGGGGTCTTCGCAGGATCCTGCAGGATCCGGTGCCCTGGCTGACCCCCGTTTGCACTGACCCCCGCCTCTTGGGCCCCGAGTTTATCTGTGTCCTGGCCTCCGGGGACCTGAAGCCCAGGCAGGAGGAGGAGATCGGAGGGCGAGCAGGCGGGGGCCCTGGCCGCTCTGGTGGCTGCCTCGTGTCGTGGCGACGTCGGCATTGGCCCCTCTGACACCGCGAGGACCGCTCCTCCTGGAACGATCGGTGGCTTTTCGATCGCCAGGTCGTTCCATACTTCGGCGGCGAGCGCGGGGGGGGGGGAAGTGCGAAGGAGGAGGTTTTTCAGGAGGCGGGCGGCGGGACTCCTCAGAGGCCCTCGCGCCCTCTGAGGAGTTGTTTGCTGTCGTCGGGGAAGGCTCAGAAAACTTCTCGGAAGGCCGGGGGACTTCCGAACCTTCTGGGAATAGACGAGCGCGTTCCACTACTCGCAGAGTAACTGCTCGCGATTGGCCTGCATCCGCCGAGGGGGATCTACGATGAATTAAATTACATCGAAGCAGACATGTTTTTTCTCTGACGTTTGCGAGTAGGCACTCGGCGGTGGACAAACCTCCCTTTCGTAAACCTCCCCTTAGTGAAAACGGCCTCGGACCGAAACCGACGGACCTGGACCCGCAAACATGACGGCCGCGACGCCCTCCCGCGAACCGAAAACGGCCAATTCCTTCATCGACGTGCCAGGGTAGGAGGTCTGTCCACCTCCCCTCCGAGGCACTCTGCGAGTATCGGGGATGGACAGACCCCCCTTTAGCAAAACGTGGTTTAGTGAGAACGACCTGAGGCCCAAACCTGGCGGGCGCAAGCCTGGAAAATAAGGGCCACGGTGCCCTCTCGAGAACCGAAAACGGACAATTCTCTAATCGACGTGTCACTGTTGGGGGTTCTGTCCACCCGCGAGAGTAATGGAACTCGCCCGGTGAGAGAAGGCCCTCTCCTTCTCACTTTCCCCCCTCGCTCGCCGCCGAACACATTGGTCGACCCGGGGCCCCCGGCGAACGCCTCGACCTGGCACGCCCGCGCCGGGGGATCCTCCGCCGCGTCGGCCAGGACACGAGCCAACCGCACTCCAGATCCTTCCATAAAACACTCCCCTGGTGCCAACCTGTCCGACGCCCCTCTTGCCCGCCCCCCGCACGCGCCCCAAACCCACCCGCTCTCGGTCCCCAGCCTCCCCACGCCCCCCGAAGGGCAGCGGTTCCCCGTCCCCCCGCGCGGTCCACCCCCCCCACGCTCATCGAGAGACCTGGAGTACCTTTCTAATATCGGGCCGATCAACCGGCGGCCCCGACGCAGACCAAAAATTCCAGGCTGCAGCCTTCTGCCGCGGCAGTGTTCGCGCCGCGCCATCACTGCATCGCTGGGTTGGCAGGGCAGTAATACCGCAAGACCACCGCGTTCGAATCGTTTCGCGGCCTCACGCTCACTCCTGAGCTGCAGCCCGGGTGAGGCACGAGGAAACCGAACCCCAGCAGGTTGCCAACGTAGACAAGCAAGTACCATATCAGCGAAGTTGATCCCTGAGCACGGATTTTGTGCTGTGCGTGTGTTTCTGGGTATGTGTGAGCCCTGAGGCCGTGGCAATCATTTTCCAAGTGCCGAAAAGGGAGGGCTTATCGGTTGCCCGACTCATAAGGAATTGTTCGATTCGGAGCGGAGCGCTCTGATGGGATGGAGAGGGAGACAGCAAGGGGAAACACCGCATGGAATTGGTTTTGACCGCCACTGGCTTCAGACAGGAGGATGGGTAGGGCCAGGGGGTTAAAGAAGAGGGAAGGACTCGAACCGTGATAATAATAATAATAATACTAATACTAATACTAATAATAATAATAATAGTAATAAAAAATAATCATACGGCGCGTAGTGCAGAGACGCATAGAAGCCAGAGGAAATATGGGAGAGTCATTAGATCGTTACCTGAATGTGAATCAATACTGGGGTGAAATTTGGGTTGCCGTAAGGCGGCCGCAAAGGCACACTTTTCTGTCGCAACCGCAGGCGAATGCGCCAACGGCGAGAAAGGTCCGAGCGGGCCGCGCAAGAGCCAAATTGCCTGAAGCCGACGGGCCGGCGACCTCAGCGGCGCTTCGGCGGGCAGGCCGGCGAGAGGGGGCGTGCGAGCTGCAGCTGCCAGAAAACGCTGGTATTTCTGGTCGCCTGGCTTTTCCCATCAGGAGACGCGTTCGACCATACTGCGAGACCAGTGCTACTACACCACCACCGCCCGCAACCACAAATAATCTCTAACATGATTGCAGGCTGCAGGCAGGGTCATGCCAGACGACGCTGCGACCCCACGGCGAACAAGAGCGCGGCGCGGCGCGCGGGCGCCGTGGTATGGGAGCTCCTGAAGAAGAAAAAGCACATCTGAGTGATGGTGCATCAAAACAGGTCCTCTCTTGAACCGAAATAATATACACCACAACCGCGCGTGATTTGATACATATTGTGTTGGTCCTTGAGAGAGAGGGGGCAGCCCGGTTGCCTTTGGGGGCGGGAGGGGGGCTGTGGGTCTTCCACCAAAGCAAAACTGCACCAAATCGGATCGTATTCTTATTCCGAACTTGGTGGTGGTGGTGGTGGTCATATATGGTGCTCGGACATACGGGCGGGGCACCCTCTGGAAGTGAAGAGGGATGACAGAAGAAGTCATGTTACAGCTGCCCATGAAGCCCCGCAGACGTTGATACGAATGAGCCCACCCCCTGGGGCAACAAAAAAACACCGATGCCGCTACTCCGTGGACCCCTTCCGCGGTGCGTTCTGATCAAGCGTTCGAGTCAAATCCAGCCGTGGTGACAAGGGAAGGGTGACGACATCGGTAGTGGTTCCTCTTCTCACCCCCCTACACACATACATCCCACGTGTGTGTCGACCAAGACCAACCGCCCCACGCACGGTCAGATTTGTGTGCCATTGCGCTTGATTCAACCCAGCCCGGGTTGAATTCAAGCGGCTTCAATCCAACACAAGCTGACACCACCGGTTGGCCCCCCACCCTTGGGGTTGCGGCTGCCATGACACTGGACACTCGAACAATCCAATCATTGAATGCAAGATGTGTTTAACATGTTTGCAAGACGCATCTGTTATTTTGCATGTTTAAGACATGTTTGAGAAATTGTTTAGGCACCTCGAAATTATTTGGCACCACGCTTCCTCTCCGTTGATCGATTTCCACAATTGGGTGTCCAAAAACCGTGTGGTGACAGACCCGGCGGTGACCTCGAAATCCGCAAAGACCTCACCGCACGGTCCGTCACCACACGGTTTTGGGACCCTGGAGGTTCCAGTCGCCCGAGACATCCTCGGAGAGCGACCCAAGTCCCAAAACCGCGTGGTGACCCCGGAGCCCCACCGACTCACCACACGGTGGGGTCACCACCCCGTTTGGGAGCCCCCGACACAACCCTGAGGAAACCTAAACGATACGGGGAGATGCCGCTGCTCCGTGGACCTCTCCCGCGGGCGCGCTCTGACCAGGCCTTCCCCGGGCGGCTCCGGCCGCGGCGACGAGGGAAGGGTTGTTCCCGCATCCGCAGAGCTTCCCCGCCGGACCCCCCCCCTTTTCCCTCCTCCCTCCTCCTCCCTCCTCCTCCTCCTCCTCCTCCTCCTCCTCCTCCTCCTCCTCCTCCTCCTCCTCCTCCTCCCTCCTCCTCCTCCTCCTCCCTCCCTCCTCCTCCTCCTCCTCCTCCTCCTCCTCCTCCTCCTCCTCCCTCCTCCTCCTCCTCCTCCTCCTCCTCCCCCCTCTCCTCCTCCTCCTCCTCCTCCTCCTCCTCCTCCTCCTCCTCCTCCTCCTCCTCCTCCTCCTCCTCCTCCTCCTCCTCCTCCTCCTCCTCCTCCTCCTCCTCTCCCTCCTCTCTCCCTCCTCCTCCTCCCTCCTCCTCCTCCTCCTCCTCCTCCTCCTCCTCCTCCTCCTCCTCCTCCTCCTCCTCCCTCCTCCTCCTCCTCCTCCTCCTCCGCCTCCTCCTCCTCCCTCCGCCCTCCTCCTCCTCCCTCCTCCTCCTCTTCCTCCTCCTCCTCCTCCTCCTCCTCCTCCTCCTCCTCCTCCTCCTCCTCCTCCTCCTCCTCCTCCTCTCCTCCTCCTCCCCCTCTCTCTCTCCCCCCCCCCATCACACGGCACATGGAGACGTCGACCAGCACCAAAAAGCACCACGCACGCGCAGATCCGTGGCGCAATCTGCGCGCCGGAGCTCATCCTGGGTCGACGCCGTGGCCAAGCTCCGCATGCCCCCCCCCCCCCCTCAGGTCCTCAAGGGGCCCCGCGAGCGGGCCCCCTCCCCCCCTCCGTGGGAATGAAGGCTGAGGAGAGGAAGAAGAAGACGAATAATAATAATAATAAGAAAAAGAGGAAGCACAAAGCATAATAAGAACAAGAGAAGTACGAAGAAAACGAACACGAAACATAGCAATGAAAATTATGCTACGAACACGAAGAAGGCAAACCCTATCAAAAGCGAAACGGCGCCTGCTCCGCTCCTTCGTGGGGATGACGGAGGAGAAGAAGAGGAAGCAGACGAAGACGAGCATAACAAGCCGAACACCAAAAAGGCAAAGCCATGTCATACGGTCGGGCCTGGGACAGAAACATATCCTTCACGAGCGTGAGACCCCCTGTTAGCGAAAACACATATAACATCGAAGGGTACCCTCCCCAGGATGCACAATAACATCCAACACATACAAAAACATTCAAGTACCCTCTCCGAACCGACCTCGATCTTATACCCCGATCCGACCGTAAGCGCAATGACGCCTGCTCCCCTCGAACCAGCCATCACGCGTGCGACTGGAAGTGGGTCCGCGTGCGCTAAAAGACATCACTCCGACCCCGTCGTTTGCCAGCGCCGCCACAGATACTGCTGAGCCGTGACCCAAGCAATTCCAAGTGTTACTCTAGTAGTGGGCGTCCTCTCGTGTTATGTGGCTTCGCCGCGTGCCTTTTGTGTTCCTTGCCGTGTGCGTTGCCTGCTGATGTGGCGTTGATCGCGCTCTTGTAGCGCATGGCATCTGAACATCCTCTTCCGTCCCAACGACACGCATGCCCGTGCGGAGTGGGCGCAGCACAATGAACCCATTTTGTTTTGACATGATTCGATGGGAAGCTCCCAGTGTGAGCCCAAGAATCGCTGCCTTCTCTGAAAGAGGCCTTGGCCTTTGGGAAGCGTCGGCGAAACTACAGGCCTCGGAAGAGATCAGCGAACATTCATGCCGCATGCATATGTCAATGCCCCCCTCCAATGATCAATGTTGGCGGTGGGTTGAACGAGCTGCACTTCGACCGCAGTCTTCCCCGCGCGTGCCAACCTGGAGTCTGGGGGGAACGGGGGAGTGTCCACTAATTGTTCCCCTCTACCGTGCTTTCGCAGAGATCGAGGTGCGTTTCCCTGCGCAACCTGGCCCGCAGGGGGCCAGCACGGCCGGCTTCGACGAGGGCGCTGCGAGCGTCGACCTCGTAGACCCGCACCTCGGGCGGCCGCTCGCGGTCCCAGACGTGCGAAGTCCTCTTTTTGTTCAGGACGGCGTCCCCGAAGTCCCGACCCTTTTCCAGGGGCCGGTTTTCATCCCGAGTCGTTCTTTGACGGTCCCGGGGCCCGGCGAGGGCCTCTGGAGGCCGAAAATGGCGAAACACCTCCGTCCCGAACTTTTTAAGACCGCGGCCCGCGCACCCCCCCACATCGGCGACGCGGCGCGAGCCTCCGACCCCATCTGCTCGGACCCCACCTATAGGAGGCCTCCGAAAAGAGCAGGCTCGGTGGCCCCGGGGCCAAGGGCCGCGTGGCTCTCGTGCGGGGTGGCGTGCAACCAAATGGCCGCGGTGGCCCGTGGCCTGGCCGGCCCCCCGCTGCCCTCGCTGGCGGTGTGCGGCGGCCTACAAGCGTGGGCTCGGTGGCCGAAGGGCCAAGGGCCCCGCGCGGCTCTCGTGCGGGGTGGCGTGCGTCGGTGGGCCACGCCCGTGACCTCCGCGGCTCCCCGCGGCCCGCCCTCGCGCGCGCAGCGGCGTGCACAGAGGGCCTCGGCGAGCCTCGGCGCGAGGGCCCCCGCGCGGCGCCCGTGCACGGCGTGGCGTGCAGATGCGGGTGGGATGGCCCGCGGCCCGCGGCTCTTCGTGGCACCCGTGCGGGGTGGCGCGCACGTGGGGAGGCGGCCCCTGTCCCGCGGCGCCGTCGTGGTCCCTCGTGGCACTCGCGACGCGCCGT
>CAUYUJ010022617.1:0-5000 GCA_963575745.1 Prorocentrum cordatum | reverse complement strand
TCCCAATCTTTTCTGGGTTTTCGTCTTCCCCCCCACTTCCCATCCATAGTTTCGCATATCTTCCTGGGAGTCGACGATTAATGTGTCTGTGTGTTTTTCCTCCTCCTGACAAGAGAGCCGGCGAGGTGGGCCAGGCCGCGCGAGGACCCGCGGCGGGCGTCCCCTCGCGAGCTGGCGGAAGGCCTCGATGCGGGAGAGGCGCCGGGGCTCGATGTCTCCCCGGGGCGGAGAGCGGCGGAGATCGCCCGGGGGGTAAATGTTTGAGTCGGGCACGTCCCTCGACAGGAGGAGCACTCAAGAATAGTGAGACATGCTCAGGGGGCGATGCTGGTGGCATTTGGGAGCCCTTTTTGAATACGTTCGGCTATTTTTTTCATCTTTCGTCGACAATCCCCCTGTAGGAGGACATTCCTGGCCACAGGCCTCCTGGAAAGTTCCCTAAACCTGGTAGGAAAGCGCAGAAAACTGCACAGAAAGCGCGAGGGCTTCTGAGAAGCCCCGCCGTCTTCTGAGAAGGCCTTCTCCTTCTCCTTCTCCCTTCCCCCCCCCTCGCCGCCGAGAAGAGGGCCCTGTCGACGCCCTAGATCCCAGTGGCGCAAGGGGAATCGCGACGGCAACTTCATTGTTTTTGACACGTTCGGCCTCCGCAGGCCTTCTCCGGAACTGCGGGACCGTCAGACACGCCTCGGGATGATAAACCGGTCCCCAGGAAGGGGTCGAGATCCCTTGGGGTAGGGGCCATGTAGCGAACAGACACGTCGGATGAGGGGAGGCACGCCCGCTCCCCATGCGAGGGCTGAGAGGGCCCAGGGTCCAGAAGGGGAGGATCGAGTGCAGAGCTTGATTCTGATTTGTGGTATGCTTTTGCTTCAGTCCATACCCCTATGCTCATGGCTGTCTGTGTCGCCGGGCGACTGCAACCAGGGATTGAAGTGTTGTTGGTGCTTCAGGCCTTTTTCTGGACATTCAGGGGACTCGGCGGCGGCAGAAGCGGAGGAGGCAGAGACAATTAGGCGGGCCCTAACCATGCACGTCAGAGACAGCAGAGCTCGCTGCACTTACACTCCCAGCGTGTGTGGGTGTGTGTGTGTGTGTGTTTGTGTGTTTGTGTGCGTGTGCGTGTGCGGATGCGTGTGCGTGTGCGGATGCGTGCGTGTGCGGATGCGTGTGCGTGTGCGTGTGCGTGTGCGTGTGCGTGTGCATGTGTGTGTGTGTGTGTGTGTGCGTGTATGAGTGTTGTGTGTGTGCTTTATGTGTGTGTGTTTATGTGTGTGTGTGTGTTGTGTGTGTGTGTGCGTGTGCGTGTGCGTGTGCGTGTGTGTGTGTGTGTGTGTGTGTGTGTGTGTGGTGTGTCTGTGGGGGGGGGGGGGCGCACTGGCGGCAAGCAAACGAGGGTAAGCTTCGGAGGGCATCGCGACCAAAAGGGGCCTCCACCGCTTGGAGGTTGAGGGGGGGCATGTCTTCAATGACACCTCCTGAGAGGCGCCCTGCCTTGCTTGGGGGCCATCACCCAAATCCCACAATGGCCACATAGCCCTCCTCACAGCCGCCTAAGAACTGCTCTTCCGCCTCCTCCTCCTCCTCCTCCTCCTCCTCCTCCTCCTCCTCCTACTCCTTCTCCACTTCTCCCTCCTGACCGTTCCTCCTCCTACTACTCCTTCTCCTCGCGCTCCTCCTCCTCCTCCTCCTCCTCCTCCTCCTCCTCCTCCTCCTGACCGTTCCTCCTCCTCCAACTCCTGCTCCTCCTCCTCCTCCTCCTCCTCTTCCTCCTCCTCCTCCTCCTCTTCCTCCTCCTCCTCCTCCGCTGTCCCTCGCCCACCGCTCTGCTCGCCGCAGCAGGCGCGCACTGGACAGGGCACAGCAGAAAAGGAGACGCGGTGCCGAGAAGCCCGCGTCCACGGCCGGGAAGGCGGAGCCTGTGGCGGGAGCTCGCTGGCCCCCCTCCTCTCTCTTGCGTCCTCCCCCGCTTCCCCCTGTTCCCCCGCCCTCCCGCACAGCTGCTCCCACGGTTGCTGCCCCCACTCCTCCTCCTCCTCCTGCTCCTCCTCCTCCTCCTCCTGCTCTTCCTCCTCCTCATCCTCCCCCTCCTCCTCCTCCTCCGCCACCCTCCCTCCTCCTCCTCCTCCTTCTCTCTCCTCCTCGCTCCGCATTCCCCGCTTCCCCTCCCCTGCCCCTCCTCCCTTTCCTCCCGCTCCCGCTCCTGCTGCTCCTTCCTCCTCCTGCTCCTTCCCTCCCCTCGCCTCCTCTCCAGCCACCCCTCCTCCTCCTCCTCCTCCTCCGCCAACCCTCCTCCTCCTCCTCCTCCTCCTCCTCCTCCTCCTCCTCCCTCCTCTCTCCTCATCCGCATTCCCCGCTTCCCCTCCCCTGCCCCTCCTCCTCCTCCTCCTGCCCCTGCTCTTGCTCCTCCTCCTCCCGCTCCTTCCCCTCCCCTCCCCTCCTCCTGATCCTTCCTCCGTCCCCTCCCCTCCTCCTGATCTTTCCTTTCTCCGGTTCCTTCCCCTCGCCTCCCCTCCCCTCGCCTCCCCTCCCCTCCTCTCCTCCTGTTTGCCCTCATCTTTCTCCTCCCCTTCCGCCTCCTCCCCCTCCTTGTAATCGACATCGTCGTCGTCCTATTCCCTCTCATCCTCCTCCCTCCCTCCCCTCATCCTCCTTCCTGCCAGCTCGCCCGTCCCTTTTTTTGGCTGTCGACGATCAAATACATCCGACACTTTCTCGCCGTCCTTCTCCTTTTGTCTTGTCCTCTATCTCCTACTCCTCTCTTCCTCCGTGTCCTCCTCCTCCTCCTCCTCCTCCTCCCCATCGCTCTCCTCCCCCTCTTCCTCGCCCTCCTTCTCCTCCTCTTCCCCTGTCTCCTCCTCCGCCTCATCCTTCCCGTCCCTCTCCTCCCCATGTTCCTCCCCCTCCTCATCCCCCCCTCCTCCTCCTCCTCTTCCTCCTCCTCCTCCTCCTCTTTACCTTTCTCCTCCTTCTCCTCTTCCTCCTCTCCCTGTCCAACCATCTGTCCCCAATGTCCCATCTTCCCCTTTCCCGTTTACCGGCCCACTCCTGCTACTCCTGTGATTCGCATTCGCTCCTGCTGCCTCTTTTTCCAGTGCCCGTCCAGAAACATGCTCCATCGGGCAATAATATGAGGCTCATTGGCACGGGGCAAAGTTTTGTTGTTCCTTCTCTCCCTCCATCTACATAAAGAAGCATATACGAGCCGGTATAGGTAAACACATCTACACGTCGAGAGAGAGAGAGAGAGAGACACACACACAAATCTGTATAGATGTAGAGAGAGAGAAACAAAACACACAAACAACAACGGCAGACACAACTATACGCGTATGTATGTAAGAAGAGTGGCTGACACAACGAACGCGAGAGAGGGAGAGATAAAGAAAGAACGATATACTACAGCATGCACACATCCATATGCACCGGTATTCACACACACACATACCACTGTAGACATACGAGCAAGCAGTGACCACGACCATCAACACACGCATGCATATTGCTGATCTGCATGTAGATGCTGCGCGTTGCAACATATTCATAGCATGGCGTGTTGCCCGTTGGCGCGCTGAGAAGGGTTGTAGCCCTGGCAGTCGCGCGACCACTCACTCACTGCTGCTTCTCCAAGGGCTGACGCCTCATAGTCTAAGGTGGACGGCTGCGCGCTGATAGTGCTGAGAGGTCTGAATGCGGTGGGGCATGTGGCGCATGACGTTCCTCGAATGATGCGCGCCAAGCTCTACCGACACTGGATCATTAATGCGTCGGAAAGTGCGCCAGAACCGATGTGCTGTGACACCAGTCCATACGCGTGAGGAACACTAACAATCCATCTGCGAAGATAGGGCATGAAACCCGCAACATGTGCACTGCTACACACCACAAAGTTCTGTTGTCATGTCCTGTCCTTTGTCGACGGCAAGACGATACGCCGCTGACCCGATACATACATTGTGTAACCGTGCGGCTGGTGGCAAATACTTGTGGCCTCAAACGTAGACGCTGTCGTGCGGCATCGTTTCTCTCCCCCACGCACGCAACAAGTAGGTATACATTGACTTCAACTCGGGTCGTCCATGTTAAACCGATCGAACATACCGCATGGCTCCTGCCTCGGGTGCAGGGCGGCTGACCAATTGACGGCCATGCCCAATAGTGGTCTGAGCCGAATCCCACACGACGTCTCGCAACATCGCCGCTTCTGTCCACCGAGCGGATCGCCTCTTCAAAAGCGGTTCTCAGGAGGTCTCCTGAGAGCCCATCGCCTGAAAGGCGCTGCGGGGTCCCAAAGGGTGCGCTCGCCACAAACCTGCTGCAACCTCACACGGGGCTGCCACTCAAGCAACCGCGAAGGCTTTGCTGTCTGTCTGTGCGCGAAGCCCCATTTGGGCACCAGCCACACTCAGATTCACAAGGAGCGCCCAAGGGAGACCAAAGGAAGGACCCAATGAAGACCGAGCCCATCGCGAGACCAAGCAACCTCGACTGCGTGGCCATGAAACAAGAGAGCCCCGAGGGAAACGAGTCTCAAGGGAGACGGGCCCTCGGGATGAACCGCTGCTCCCGGGCCCGAGCCCGAGCCCGAGCCCGAGCCCGCGAGCCCCCCCAGCCCGAGCCCCGGGCCCGGGCCCGCGTCCGAGCCCGAGTTCCTGGGCCCAGGAGCCCGAGCCCGAGCCGAGCACGAGCTCGCGCAGGGGCCTCACGGGACCAGCTCTTCTTCCCGAATCACTTGCTGGACGGCCCCGGGGCCCGAAGAGAGGCTCCGGGAGCCCCAGACAACGCAGGGCCCCTTTCCCTCTGGCCCCCATCTCTGCATTGCTGCATGTCGACTGCAGGGGCGGACGACGGCGGAGGGTAGCACAGGGAGTTCCAAAGGCCAAACACGGGGGAAACCAAAAGGTACCGATACCGCTACTCCCCAGACCTCTCTCCGGGTGCGTGCTGACCAGTTCGAGGCGAATCCAGCGGTGGTGACGAGGGCCTCCCAGGCGGCCCCAACC